>CM076575.1:264616462-265143962 GCA_034641835.2 Pinus albicaulis | reverse complement strand
GCTGTCCATACACGTACTAATACGTTTGCCCAACGCAGATCCATTCTGGTTTCTGATTCAATTGCAGTTTGGCTATTAAAATATCTGCATTACAAATCGACTTCACAATTTCTTTAACTCAGAATTTTAAATCGATCATTGTTTCTATTGACAATGTCCAGTCACAAACTCTGCAGAAACCTTGCGCCCTATTTCATACAATGTGTATTTAATTTTGCAATTGAAACCAATCTCTATTTAACAGTTTTCCCCCAAATGTAATTTTCGTTCAATTCTATGAACATGATTTCACAATGCGCCCTTATAAGTCGACATACAGATTCATCATTTCAAATAATAACTATAATGCTGGCTAATGTCGATTTTAACTTATGTGCAGAGATTGTCTATAAAATTTGTCAAATGACTGAAATTAAGACTCTAACTCATTATACCATTTCACCCAGAAATATAAAACTCACACAAAATTTCAGAACAATTCCTCACCCAGAAATATAAAACTCACACAAAATTTCAGAACAATTCCTATTTGTATAAACAAATTCAAATCAATTTCAAAACCCTTTGTACATGGCCAGATATTCAACATTTGGCCCTTACAAATTTACCAAAGGCTTGCAGCCTTGGTTGTTCCAAACAAGCTCTCTACTCCTCTCACTATTCTCAATGTCTTTTTCTCACAAAAAGCCCTCCTATTTATACAATTTTTAAAAAAAATCATTACATTAAATGCTCAATCCCTTAAAATCCTCAACAAACCCCTAAATCTCTCAACATCCCTAAAGGATAGGTTTTTATCCCTAAAATCCTTCAATTTATTAAATTTCCTCATATCCTTTTATTAATAAAAAGATATTTACATAAATCCTCACCTTCTCCTATTTAATTCAAATTAATTAATAAAATATTAAAAATCATCACACCCCATATTTACAAATTAATATTATCACACCCCATATTTACAAATGGAGAAAAAGGTCTTGATGCTCCTGCATCAAGATCCTATTGATTCCTGTTTCCTACGGACCTTTAGCAAAAGCATGAAAAGGCTCGAATGGTATGATCCCTCCGTCACCCTACCTAGAATGAAAAGGGTGATCCCGTAGTTCTTGGTCTGTGAAGATGCGTTGTTAGGTGCTCTATTTTCCACATCTAGGCTGAACTTGAACCTGTGCCCGAGAGATAGCCATCCATACACTGATAAGGGATGTATGGATTCTCGAGAAGAGAGGATCTGTTGTGGATAACCACCGGCCCCCCCAGACTGCCCAGGTCCACAAATGAATAGAAAGTTGGATCTGCATTCGATCTCACCTGAACCACTCCATCTATCCTCCTAAGGATAAGTTCAGTTCCAAACCTCGGTTCGAGCAAACAGTAGGAGTACGCCATGCTAATGTGCCTTGGATGATCCACATCTCCGGGTCAGGCGCTGATGAGCACATTGAACTATCCATGTGATTGAGAGCCTTCACATCCCAGGCAAAACGACGCGATTATCAATGGCGCGCTCTACCCCTGAGCTAATAGCCCATCGTGCAGGCCTTGGGTATGGAGGCCTGCCCCTACACCAAAACCAATATATTGGAAAGAACCCATATAGAAAATAAGCTAATAGCCCATCGTGCAGGCCTCCCGGGGATGGAGGCCTCAATATATCCAAAATAGCAAAAGAGAAACCCTAACTCTTTTTTTTTGCCACCCCATGTCCCTGCCTGGGTGGCAACATGGGGAGGCAAATGGGAGATGGGATTCTATCAACTTGTTCCGACCTGGCATGATAAGCTCATGGTCTCACTTCATTGTCAAGACCCGAAAGAATACTTCCTTCCATCTACGAGCTTGGCTCAGATGTGCATCCTTCCGGATGCAGTGTCAAACGAAGAAGCCAAAAAAGCATTAGCTCTCCCTGAAAAGGAGGTGATCCAGCCGCACCTTCCAGTACGGCTACCTTATTACGACTTCACTCCAGTCACTAGCCCAGCCTTCGGCATCCCCCTCCTTGCAGTTAAGGTAACAACTTGGGGCATGGCTAGCTCCCATAGTGTGATGGGCGGTGTGTACAAGGCCCGGGAACGGATTCACCGCCGTATGGCTGACCGACGATTACTAGCGATTCCAGCTTCATGCAGGTGAGTTGCAGCCTGAAATCTGAACTGAGGCCGAGTTTTTGAGGTTAGCTTGCCCTCGCGGGGTCGCGACCCTTTGTCCCGGTCATTGTAGCACGTGTGTCGCCTAGGGCATAAGGGGCATGATGACTTGACGTCATCCTCACCTTCATCCGGCTTATTACTGGCAGTCTGTTCAGGGTTCCAAACTCAATGTTGGAAACTAAACATGAGGGTTACGCTCGTTGCGGGAATTAACCCAACACCTTACAGCACGAGATGACGACAGCCATGCACCACCTGTGTCCGCGTTCCCGAAGGCACTCCTCTCTTTCAGGAGGATTCACGGCATGTCAAGCCCTGGTAAGGTTCTTCGATTTGCATCGAATTGAACCACATGCTCCACCGCTTGTGCGGGCCCCCGTTAATTCCTTTGAGTTTCATTCTTGCGAACGTACTCCCCAGGCAGGATACTTAACGCGTTAGCTACAACACTGCGCGGGTCGATACGCACAACACTTAGTATCCATCGTTTACGGCTAGGACTACTGGGGTATCTAATCCCATTTTCTCCCCTAGCTTTCGTCTCTCAGTGTCAGTGTCGGCCCAGCAGAGTGCTTTCGCCGTTGGTTTTCTTTCCGATCTCGACACATTTCACCACTCCATCGGAAATTCCCTCTGCCCCTACCATACTCCAGCTTGGTAGTTTCTACCGCCTGTCCAGGGTTGAGCCTTGGAATTTTACGGCGGACTTGAAAAGCCACCTACAAACGCTTTATGCCCAATCATTCTGAATAACGCTTGCATCCTCTGTCTTACCGCGACTGTTGGCACAGAGTTAGCCGATGCTTATTCCTCAGATACCGTCATTTTTCTTCTCTGAGAAAAAAAGTTCACGACCCGTGGGCCTTCTGCCTTCACGCAGCATTGCTCCGTCAGGCTTTCGCCCATTGCGGAAAATTCCCCACTGCTGCCTCCCATAGGAGTCTGGGCCGTGTCTCAGTCCCAGTGTGGCTGAACCCACCACACTACTCTGTCAAAGCTTTTCGATATAATGGAGTCAGATTACGTGTACCATTGTTATCCTTGGTATGCAAACAATGCTGTCCAGCCTTAGACCTTCCTTCCTTAGTTCTTACTCTCTACACACACTGAACCGCACTTGACACACACTGTTGGAAATGTTGTCATTGATGGCAAAGGAGATGGCAAAGGAGGACCACCTGAGGCAGCAAAAAGGAAAAGAGAGCAGCATAGCAGCAAGATGTAGAGAGGGTCGAGAAGCAGAGACAGGGCCATTTAAATAAGCAGGGCAGAAAAAATAAGCAGCCAGGGTTACAGAGGCAGCAGAGAGGTAGCAGAGGCAGCAAAAGGAGAAGTAAGAAGTAGCATCAGTCAAGGAGCAGATGAAACAAAGAGAGAAGAAAAGTAGCAGAGAGGCTGAAAGGAGCATGAACCCGTGAACAGTCAGAATGGTTACAAGTCGCAGAGGTATTAGACATCAAAGCAATGGAGAAAGTGGAGAGGATTTTATTGAGCAGATCGGTTCTATGGTCGAGCAGCAGAGGCAGAGGCAGTAATCATTTGTATATAACGAAGGCGGAAGAGAATGTCGAAATGAAATAGTCAAATAGCAGAACGGAAGCAGAGGCAAAGACAGAGACAGACAAAGAAGGCAGCAGATGCAAAGGCAGAGACAGAGGTCGAGCAGCAGTAGCAGCTAAGGCAGAAGCAGAGGAAGAGCCGTTATCACAGCAGTAGAGGCAGAGGCAGAGCGACAGAAGTAGCAGAGGCAGAGACACAACCTTTATTCCGAGAATCGCCTACCCCACTGGAAGATACACTAAAGGTTGGAGCAACAATGTAATGCATATATATATATATATATATAGACAAACCTTATTCCGGGAATCGTATACTCCAGCGGCAAAGTATTGTGCTTTATATTCAAAGGACCAAAACATATATATATATATATATATATATATATATATATATAGCCATATGCAGCGCGAGATCCAAAGAAACATAGTAATATAAAGTGGGACCCTTCTCAATCGCAACATTGCAACATCGCGCCATCGCACCATCGCAACATCGCACCATCGCAACATCGCAAAATCGCAATATCGCACCATCGCAACATCGCACATCGCAAATGTTACATTGCACGATTTTTTGTTTGATCTGCCGATCGCCGTTGCGACGTGTTGTCCGCCGTCAGATGTGGGGCTCGACCCTTTCATATATTAGAGGTTGTGATTCGATTTATTGGATTTTAATATAAGACCAAAGGCTTAAGGTGGAGGGCGATTGTTTATATAAAATGATTGCTGTTAGATATATAAAACATAGTTGCGGTTGTATTAAAATATGCCGCATGGGCTGTGAACCCACGGGCCTCGGCTTAATGGGAGGGAGATTATTAATATACAACGACTGTGATATATGTCCGTTCCACTTGCGGAATGTTCCACATCAACAAGACACTCATGGCATGAAAAGCGTTGGAATATGGCCCAGAATTACAGTCAGCAGATTCATTTATATATAAAGCACTGATATAAAAATGAAAAATGTAGTTACACAAATACAGAAGTTACGCAGCAGCCATAAACAGAAAGGCATACAGAGAAGAGAAAGGGACAAAGACACAGTCAGAGAAAAGACAAATGCGCAACAAGCCAAGAGACAAAATGAGTGAGCTGGAGTTCTCATTTGTAATTTGAATGTAAATGTTTTATTTAAATTTATATTGTTGTGATGCATTGGCAAGTCTCCGAAAGAGAGCAAATATCCCACTGTAATATTAAAATAAGCACCTACTGTTATATTTTCTGAATGAGCGGATAAAAGAGATGAGAAGGCAGAAGGCAAAGAGACATGGCCATCCATTTCGAATTCCCAGTGGAATACAAACAACCATGAAGCTGTTTTTTTGTATAAAACAGGGTAATATCCAAGGGGAGAATATAGTTGATGAAAATGAGTGAGAGAAGAAGAGAGTGTGCAACAGAATTAAAGAGAGTTGAAGAGAATAAGCAAGCTGCAAGAAGAATGTGAATAAGGAGGAGCTGAGCAAAGAAGAAGAAGGGGCTGAGCAGAGATGATGCAGGTCTGATATAAGAGTTGATGAACAACAGAGAAGAAGGTACAAAACAGAGCTGATATCCAAGGTAAATCAGCAAGTGTTTTTCTTTTGAAAGAGTAAGGAAGTTGGAGCTTCCCTATTAAGTTGTAGCTTGATAGATGTTAGTTGTAGCTGACTGAGGTAGGAGCCTCCTGTAGGTTGGTGCCTGCAGAAAATAGATGGGAGTTGGTGCTTCCACATCAAGTTGTAGCTTGATAAATGTCAGTTGTAGCTGACTGAGGTTGGAGCCTCCTGTAGGTTGGTGCCTGCAGAAAATTGATGGGAGTTGGAGCTTCCTTGCAAGTTTTAGCTTGCAGAATTGAGGTAGGAGCCTCCTGTAGGTTGGTGCCTACAGAAAATCAGTGGTGAGAGGGAGTTGGAGCTTGCCTTTGCATCACAACAATAATAAGATGTGGTTTTCTCCCTTTATGGGTTTCCACATATATCTAGTGTCTATGTGCATGATGTCTATGTGTTGATATGATATATCTATTCTGCTAATACTTGCTGCTAACATATTAAGACTGCTGGTACATTATCTAATCTGCTTATTAATTGTTGCTCATAAATAAAGATTGCTCACACATTATGTTGATCATGAAATGAAGGTGTTAATAAAGTAAAATAAGTTTTAAAGGAAAAGTTTTAAAAGTCCATGAATGTGTTAAACTGATTCACCCCCCCTCTCAGTTTAACTAAGAGTTCAACAATTGGTATCAGAGCTGGTTCCTTTGGTGTAAGCCTAATAGCTTGAAGGATATCTGGTTGAGTCATGGACTATCAAAATGTACCTGTGCTAAATACAACAAACTTTCCTAAATGGAGAGATAAGGTTAAGACAGTTTTAATGGCTGATGAACCTGAGGTATGGAAGCTTGTTTGTGATGGTTACTACACAGACTCCCCCACAGTGAAAGAACAACAGAGGAATGCCAAGGCAAAATGTGTGATATATAACAATCTTCATAACAAGGACCTTGAGTTGATAATGGATTTAACCTCTGCAAAAGAAATCTGGGACAGATTGCATTTCATGCATGAAATAGACACAGAGGACTGCATTGTCAAGAAGGAGAAGAGAATTAAGAAGAAGAAAACTTCAGGTCAAAAGGAAAATATTCAATCAAATGAGGTACATGCTAGTGAAAATGGTAGTAAGAACCATGAAGAAATTGCAGCTGAAGAAAAGGCCAAACTAGACACAGCCTTGACTGAAATAGAAAGACTAAAGAATGAAAATAAAGACCTTAAGACACTGGTGCAAATATGTGATGAGAGAGAATTTGAAGATAGGAAAGAAATTATTGGCCTAAAGACACATCTTGAAGAGACAAAGAAAGTAGAAGACACTGTGCTGCAACAAATGAGAGAGAAAGGTTAGGAACGTGAAAGATTGGAAGAAGAAGTAGTGAGCCTGAGAAAGAAATTAGAAAAGGCCCAAAGAGATTTATTAATGAATACTCCTCAAATGAAAAGCTCTGGACAGTTGGACCAGATTCTAAAGGCTCAAAGATCACCTCTCATAAAGGTTGGGATAGGATATGAAGGTGAAACCAGTAAGTCCAAGGTTGAAGATAACAAGAAAATCATTTTTGTAAAATCTGTAAAGAACAGTGAAACAACTCAGCAAATTCCTACAGAAGCAGAAACCGACAGGAACATGAGTTGCAGAGGAACAAATAGAATCAAGCAGCAACATGAAAAGACAGAGAATGAGAGGATGAAACAGACAGCTGGAAAGGGCTCTCACACTCTTGAATATGATTTGAATAGATTCGGAAGATGTCAAAGGAGGTTCTTCCCTCCTAGGAAAAATAGCACATGTTTATCTTGTCATAAACCAGGACATAATGCACCATATTGTAAGACGAAGCCAATCCAGTCCAACCAGCAAAGGATGCAGCAAAAGAGAAGAACCCCTCAAGCAAGCAAAGGGAAAAGAAAACCTTCCATCAGGTACACAAATCATTTCCATGGCTATTGTTATGCATGCAATAATTTTGGACATAAATCTGTTGAATGTAAAATGTATTCAAGAAGGGGAACAAAGCATTATACATCAGCTCAAATGCACATTGGTCAAATAAGATGTTATGTATGCCTCAAACTTGGTCACAAAGCAAAAGATTGTAATCTGCCATATACATTAAAGAACTCTATACATATGATGGAATCAAAACAGATCAATCAAAACTATGAATCAAAAGGAAGAGCAGTCATTATGAAGAACCCCAATAAAGTATGGAAAGAAAATAGAAAAGGGGAGCCTATTATCTCCATAACATAATGAATCTAGCATAGTCTCAGGGGGAGCTGCTCTAGGAAAAAAAGAAAATATCTAACCAGTTACAAATATGAAGCAACATCCCAGGGGGAGAGCAGTTCATATATAGACCCCATGGAAGTAGTCTAAGAAGAGCTCCATGTAATGAGAACAACTATGAGATCAGGAAGAAAAAGGAATTAGAGACAGAGCAGTGGAGTTGAAAAGGCTTGAAGGAGTGTAATACAGAGGTTTATTCATGAATTAGGGGTGTAATACAGTTTGCAGATGAATTATTGAGAAATTATTGAGCATAGACTTTGATTGAAGACTAAAACCCTGTGGTAAAGACTTAATATTCTTGGGGATGAGTTGGAGCAGTGCTTAAACGGCAGAAGAGGACTGGAGAGGGAGCCCGAGAGCTGCAAAGAGACAGAGAACCCCTTCAGTAACAGAATAGGAGAATATTGGCCACCGAGCTGAATATCTGGCCGGTTATGAATTGTAAGAATTGTGAATAAGTTCCATGAATAGCTTTATGTCTTCTTGGTCGGATTAGATGAGGAAATTATCTCAGTGAAGCTGTGCATTTGTCGTCTAAACCCTATGTGAGGAATACCTTGCGTATTGTGCATTTACTGATTATTCCCTGCAATTATGTATAGTGCGAATCTCTGTATATGAGAAATTGAATTAATATTATTGTGTAATGGTCGAATTAACTCCGTGTGAACACATGAGCTCTTGAGGAGTGGTTGTGTGCACTCTGCATAAGGATAGACGGAACCGAGGAAGTGGCAGAACTCTGAGTCAAAGTATAAAAGACCTTTAATGTATAACGGGCGGAATCTGAGGTTAAAGGAGGAGAATAGAACCCGGAGTAAAAGTGTCGGACCGGAACCTAGAGCGTAGGAGGAAGTGGAACCATGACCAGATGAACAGTGAACGCGGATTGCCGAAAACCACCCTGCCATTTCACACCGCTTTTCTGGAGCAGGTGGTATTTTCTGAATTGGAGCGATTCCATACAGGAATCAACACATGGCAAGGGACCCATTTCAAAACCGCCCTTTAAAGTGCGCCTTCGCGCGTTATATATTGTACCAGGACACGGAGCGAAATGGACAGGAGCCGTCGATCTGATGGGCCGACATCTGACGATGATCGCTCGCAGGACCCGCACGAAGTTTAAAGGAAGAGCCCGGGGGTTAACAAAGGTACAGTGCGCACGTTTGATTGGTCCTTGATTGTACTGTGGGCCCGGGGCGGAGTCATATACAATGAATTTGGTCTATATTGTTTATTAAAGTTTGACGGGTTATTAATATACGGTGGAAGACTAAGGTTTCTAATTAATAAAAGATTTCTGATTATCTAATAATATATGAGTGGATATATTATATATAATGACTGTATATGTGAAGGGCATCGTAATATGTATATGGAATATGCATATATAGTTAAATATGCCGAGGGGCAATTTGCATGATTTTAATAACCAAAGTATTATGTTGATTATAATAGCTGTATATGGTTTATTGGCACGATATGAAATATGAAATATGTGAACGGGGCCTAATACATGTACATGTAATGGACTGTCGGATTATAACTGAAGAATTGAGATATTAAAAATGACCAGACTTGTTTTTATTAAGTTTGCCAGCGTGGAATAAAGAGAACATGCGAGAGTGCCCGGATTGGGAAAATGACTGGACAATGAAATTTTGGGATGCATTTACACACAGTTAAGTGAAATATTGGAATTTACTAGGATAGTGAACAGATGAATAGACACAGAGGTGAACCAAGATATATAGAACAGTTGAATTGTATGTAAAGCAGCAATGGTTCTAGAGCAGTCCTAGAAAAGAAAATGCTATGACTTCCTCTGAACATCATGACAGAAAAAGCAAAAGATTAATGAGACCAAGATCAGATTCAGTATATTGATGATTGTTGTTGAAAACAGTGGAGAGCTCAATAATAGATGTCTTAATTATGGGTAAATGTGCAAGCTGAAGTGAAACCTCTGCATGGTTTACCAAAGTAATATCAATTGGTGTTTAGGTACAAGCAGCATGATTATAAAGCATTATCAGCGGAGAAGCAGTATGATACAGGTCCACAGGATCAAAGGATTATGGCAAAAGTGCATCAAGGTAGTATTCCCAGGGTTATCTGCATTCAACATGAAAAAGTCAGTAGCAGTGCTAGAGGATCAATATCTGATTTACACTTGAAGGAATATATTATGCATTGAAGCAGTATCTGTCTCTATATATATAATTGCATGCCCTCCTAAAGTTAGTACATATATCTTCAAGACCTCTTTTTGAAGATTGTTCACAAACTGGGTGAAGCTTGTTGGCTAATATCTCAAGTAAACAACTTGAATATATTCGTGTGAAAGATCATCATGATAGAAAAATTAAAGTATCGAAAGTATGAAGGATGAGTTGTGACAGTTAAAGCTCAAAAATATGTTATTGATTTATCACGAACATACCTTAGCAGTAAAGGGAGTTTATTTCTTAGATCAAATTTTGGTTGATTCATTGATCACATCAGGAACAATAACCATCAGCTATTAAGGGTAATATTTTTTCAGCAGCCTAGCACAGATCACCAACAATAGGCAGTACAAGTGAATCACAGAAATAAAAGATATATTGGCATCATCACAATTGAACATATGTTGTACTGCAGATGATTATAGCAGAAGAAGACAGACTCCAACTACAACCTTCCTCAATAGATATGCATCGCAGATGAAGATTATAATATAGACTGAAGTATAGTTGAAGCAAGCTTGATATGTCACATGGGGCATTCACAATATTTAAGGTTTGATCCAATGATGCATTTATGATTAGATAAGGTTGATACAATATGCTCTATGAAGTGCCATTATCCTCACTCTCAGCTTTATACAAGTGAAAGGAGTCAGTGCTTTGGGATTGTATCCACTTGTAGTGTATATTCAACTCCAATAATCCCCAAAGTGTTCTCTCAACAAATCTTATACACAAGTTTAGAGCAGCATGGTACAAGGTCAGAAGAAGAAGGCCTAAACACATCTTAGAGAGAAGAAATGAACTGATAGAATGCACACTAGGAAATGAGCAACCCTTTTCCATTGATGTCAAAGGGGGAGGAAAAGCATATAGGTAGAGGAAGCATTGGATTATTGGTGGAGGTGTTGCCATCAATGCCAAAGGGGGAGACTGTTGGAAATGTTGTCATTGATGGAAAATGAGATGGCAAAGGAGGACCACCTGAGGCAGCAACAAGGCAAAGAGAGCAGCATAGCAGCAATATGTAGAGAGGGTCGAGCAGCAGAGACATGGCCATTTAAATAAGAAGGGCAGCAAAAAGAAGCAGCCCAGGTTACAGAGGCAGCAGAGAGGTAGCAGAGGCAGCAAAAGGAGAAGTAAGAAGTAGCATCAGTCAAGGAGCAGATGAAACAAAGAGAGAAGCAAAGTAGCAGAGAGGCTGAAAGGAGCATGAACTCGTGAACAGTCAGAATGGTTACAAGTCACAGAGGTATTAGACATCAAAGAAATGGAGAAAGTGGAGAGGATTTTATTGAGCAGATCGTTTCTATGGTCGAGCAGCAGAGGCAGAGGCAGTAATCGTTTGTATATAACGAAGGCGGAAGAGAATGTCGAAATGCAATAGTCAAACAACAGAATGGAAGCAGAGGCAAAGACAGAGGCAGACAAAGAAGGCAGCAGATGCAAAGGCAGAGACAGAGGTCGAGCAGTAGTAGTAGCTAAGGCAGAAGCAGAGGAAGAGCCGTTATCACAGCAGTAGAGGCAGAGGCAGAGCGACAGAAGTAGCAGAGGCAGAGACATAGCCTTTATTCCGAGAATTGCCTACCCCACTGGAAGATACACTAAAGGTTGGAGCAACAATGTAATGCATATATATATATATATATAGACAAACCTTATTCCGGGAATCGTATACTCCAGCGGCAAAGTATTGTGCTTTATATTCAAAGGACCAAAACATATATATATATATATATATAGCCATATGCAGCGCGAGATCCAAAGAAACATAGTAATATAAAGTGGGACCCTTCCCAATCGCAACATCGCAACATCGCGCCATCGCACCATCGCACCATCGCAACATCGCGAAATCACAATATCACACCATCGCAACATCGCACATCGCAAATGTTACATTGCGCGATTTTTTTTTTGATCTGCCGATCGCTGTTGCGACGTGTTGTCCGCCATCAGATGTGGGGCCCGACCCTTTCATATATTAGAGGTTGTGATTCGATTTATTGGATTGTAATATAAGACCAAAGGCTTAAGGTGGAGGGCGATTGTTTATATAAAATGATTGCTGTTAGATATATAAAACATAGTTGCGGTTGTATTAAAATATGCCGCATGGGCCTAGTTGCGATTGTTTATATAAAATGATTGCTGTGAACCCATGGGCCTCGGCTTAATGGGAGGGAGATTATTAATATACAACGACTGTGATATATGTCCGTTCCGCTTGCGGAATGTTCCACATCAACAAGACACTCGTGGCATGAAAAGCGTTAGAATATGGCCAAGAATTACAATTAGCAGATTCATTTATATATAAAGCGCTGATATAAAAATGAAAAATGCAGTTACACAAGTACAGAAGTTACGCAGCAGCCATAAATAGAAAGGCATACAGAGAAGAGAAAGGGACAAAGACACAGTCAGAGAAAAGACAAATGCGCAGCAAGCCAAGAGACAAAATGAGTGAGCTGGAGTTCTCATTTGTAATTTGAATGTAAATGTTTTATTTAAATTTATATTGTTGTGATGCATTGGCAAGTCTCCGGAAGAGAGCAAATATCCCACTGTAATATTAAAATAAGCACCTACTGTTATATTTTCTGAATGAGCGGATAAAAGAGATGAGAAGGCAGAAGGAAAAGAGACATGGCCGTCCATTTCGAATTCCCAGTGGAATACAAACAGCCATGAAGCTGTTTTTTTGTATAGAACAGGGTAATATCCAAGGGGAGAATATAGTTGATGAAAATGAGTGAGAGAAGAAGAGAGTGTGCAACAGAATTAAAGAGAGTTGAAGAGAATAAGCAAGCTACAAGAAGAATGTGAATAAGGAGGAGCTGAGAAAAGAAGAAGAAGGGGCTGAGCAGAGATGATGCAGGTCTGATATAAGAGTTGATGAACAACAGAGAAGAAGGTACATAATAGAGCTGATATCCAAGGTAAATCAACAAGTGTTTTTCTTTTGAAAGAGTAAGGAAGTTGGAGCTTCCCTATCAAGTTGTAGCTTGATAGATGTCAGTTGTAGCTGACTGAGGTAGGAGCCTCCTGTAGGTTGGTGCCTGCAGAAAATAGATGTGAGTTGGTGCTTCCACATCAAGTTGTAGCTTGATAAAATGTCAGTTGTAGCTGATTGAGGTAGGAGCCTCCTGTAGGTTGGTGCCTGCAGAAAATAGATGGGAGTTGGAGCTTCCTTGCAAGTTGTAGCTTGCAGAATTGAGGTTGGAGCCTCCTGTAGGTTGGTGCCTGCAGAAAATCAGTGGTGAGAGGGAGTTGGAGCTTGCCTTTGTATCACAACAATAATAAGATGTGGTTTTCTCCCTTTATGGGTTTCCACGTATATCTGGTGTCTATGTGCATGATGTCTATGTGTTGATATGATATATCTATTCTGCTAATACTTGCCGCTAACATATTAAGACTGCTGGTACATTATCTAATCTGCTTATTAATTGCTGCTCATAAATAAAGATTGCTCACACATTATGTTGATCATGAAATGAAGGTGTTAATAAAGTAAAATAAGTTTTAAAGGAAAAGTTTTAAAATTCCATGAATGTGTTAAACTGATTCACCCCCCCCTCTCAGTTTAACTAAGAGTTCAACACTCACTTCACTCACTTAGGGACAATAAATTTAAATCTCCCTAGCCTGGAATGAGGTGAACCAAAGACCTTCTTCTTATACAAGGGAAAGGGACAGGGTTTAACTTGTTTTAGTCATGCATGCCATTGACTCAAGGAACGAGATGAGATGAGCCACCTAATTTCCTTTTATTGTTACAAAGGTAGGAAATATCCTTCTTCATCGATCCTTGCCCCAGGGAAAAGGAAAGTCTACTTTTACATCTCTTACACCTCTATGGACAGAACCAACCACAATAATTCATCAGGGCCATACATAACCTGCCTGCCTGCATTCCACTCCCCGGCAAGTGGCATGAGCCCGCCTGCCTACTTATATATAAGGAACTAGTATCATAAGAGGTAGTCCTCCTTTGAGGTTTTACATTACCACACTCGTTATAGGACATGATTCTACCCTATTGTTTCTGAATAGCTCCCCTGCGCCGATCCTTCAGTATATCCAAGTGGGCCTGGGTTGGGTGGTATTCATTAACAAAGAACACCCTCCATCTCCTTATAACGAAGTCTCAATCTCACGTTTTCCCTCCCCCCATCCCCTTAGCTACTATCACCCACTAATAAGTCAACCCAGGATGCCCTTACTTTACGGAGTCTTTCACGTCATCATTTCGGTAACTAGGGAAATAATAGAGAGAGCCCTAGCACTCCATAATCCATAGAAGTACTTGACATAACTGTAGTTTGCTATCACGTGAAATCAGGTCAATATATCCTTATAATCCCCCTAAAGGGCCGGGTCTACTCCCATTAGCTAAGGAAAGAAGATCACTAAGGTGCTTATCTCCTTATCATTTTCACCACCTGAAACTGCAAGCTCAGGCCCTCTCGCTAAGGAAAGAAGAAAGATAGGGGGGAGGATGCGATTTAAGGCTCGACCATAAGGATTTGTAAGCAGGCTCGACCATAAGGCCCGTTAGGGGCTCGACCGAGGTTACGAGGTCGAGGGAGAGGTGCCGTTAGGCCGCTCGACCATAAGGATGTGTAAGCAGGCTCTACCATAAGTCCCATTAATCCCGCTAGGAAAGGACTTACTGTATGGAGGACATAACCTTACTAATAAGAATATCCAATTACGAGTGTTATGGGGTAAATATTGGAACGAGACCTTGCAGACCACACACACCTGGGGCGGACCACACACACCCGGGTTGGTTAGCCAGGAACACACTTATCCCTGATTGAGGAGGAGAGATAGTTGTTCTAATATTCATTGGTATCAGCGGATGAAAACACCAAAATATCATCCATCGTTTTCTCTTTTGAACTTGTTGATCGGGAGGGAGCAGTTGCATTTTGTTCTTCAGTAAGTGGTCTTTAGAGTCTATTATAAAACTAGAGAGCTTTCACCTAGAAATGCGAGGGGCTAGAAGAATGAAAAGGAATTTGTCAAGGGCTACTAGCAAGGAATGGGATATCTAACTCACTCAAGGGACGGGAAGGGCCTTACAAATTAGAAATAGAAGAGATAAGCTAGGCAGGTAGGCCACTAGCACTTTATGAGCTCAGAGCGATGATAGAGCATTTGCGGGAGAACGCTAACAAGGGCAATTGAGACCAGGAAATAAGGCATTTTATCGCATGTGTTAACGTATCGATAGTTGAGACAGCCTAAAGAGGGGCTTTCGACTAAAGAGAGAGGCATTGAGACGACCCACTAAGTACACTACTACCTATGGAGATAGCCTGAACTGGGCTTGTTACTCTTATTACTAAAGGAGATAAGCTAGGCGGGCACAGGTGGACTAGACCTCAAACCATTATTAGCACTTTAGCTCAGAACGAAGAGAGAGCATTTGCTGCGGGAGAACGCTAAAACAAGGGCGATTGGGAGGGGTGCATGTAGAAGCCGAAAATAATGCATTTGACTGCATTTTAAGGTCACTAGTGACATTGACATGATAGGGCTTAAGCCGGACTTTTGGCTGAAGAGAAAGGGGCGTTGAGACGATCGAGATATAGCTTCTTAATCAACCTAAAGAGATATTGCCATCGAGACACAATGCTAAATTTGGATGGGCGTAGACCAGGAAGACTAGGAAGTAGAGCTAACTTAATCAGGAAAAGATCTTGACAGAGGGGACCCGGTGAGGGAGTGGGAAGAAAAGAGAGGGAATTTTATATCACTATAGGGAATATGGAAACATATAGAAATTGGCATAGTTGCATAAATAGGAATTAGGAAGCATATGGGAATGCCATAACATAGATAAACTAGAGCTTATGCCAAGGATGAATTTCCCAACACTAGAAGTCCTACTCATGCTTGTGAAAAAGAGGAAACTTGCTAATTACAGGCAATGTGTTCCACCTATGAGAAGATCAATTGAATTGGCCTCTGGCTTATAATAAAGGAGCATATAAACCACAACATAAGCGCATAGACTCAAAAGAAGGGTTATACCCAAAAGAAGCACTATCTTCACGTGGTGGTGTGGTCTGTGTGTTGGTTGTAAGAATTAATCCCAAAGTCCCCCAGCTCGGCCCAACTGAAAGGGGTAAATAGTGAAACCCAGTACGTAATACAAATGGTAGTGGTTTTCATGCAAGCCCATACAATATTGATGCTAAGGTTCGTGAGTCTGTCTATAAAGGATGATAAAAAGTAAGACGTAACTACGGCAAGGAACAACTCCCCACACTGCCACAATAAGGCGTGGCTCGAGATAGGACTATGCCAGATCCTTCTTTCACCATGGTTATTGCCTTTTATATACATATATCATCTAAGTCTTGTGGCTAGCTTGAGTTATATATAATTCAGGTAAAGGCTTGTTCTTTTCTGTTCCTTTCCTTTCCTTCCCTTCTGTCCAACCACCTCCTTCCTCCCTTCCTATAAGGGCACAGACACCAAAGCAAGACAAAAGAAATACATTGCTCGAAAGGAAATTCTCAGAGCCACTAAATTTGGCATTGAACTCATTGAAGCCCCCCCTTTCACACTTGACCAGTGATGAAACCCCAAAAAATAATCGCAATGAAATGAAATCTTTAAGACCTAGACCGATAAGCCTTGACCATTGAACAGAAGGACTTTCAGGTACACACTGTGTATGTACCCACACCCTTTGGAAGTTATTATGGGATTTTTATTCTAGCATTACTCTTATCGGACAATGCAACCTTTATAAAATATGGTGTTGGAGGCTCCACTAACAACTTTCTGATTTTCAGTAACAAATCTTGTCAGAGCTTCACACCTATAAGTTGTACCTAACTTATTGTTTCGGAGGCATATTTCTCCATCCGGGTTTAGAAAGTGTGGTTTTATTAAGCGAAATCACTTATAGAATGTAGTGGCGGGTGGAAAACCTATTCAAAGTGCATAGGATACCCAAAGAGTAAGTTTTATATTCGTGAAGTGGTTCCGGCCAATCCAAAAAGCTTATTCAAATGTGGTTTTGTCTCAAGCAAATCCTCGTGTCTCTGGGGTCCTAGTCATATTCATCCATTGAGATGGATAACTAAAATTGTCTTTAGGTCACTCTAGGGTGAGTAAACGAACTCTCGACCAGGGGGAGAGGTAACTCGCTGAATTGATCAATTCTCTGAGCTTTAAGAAACTGGTCCCCCTATTGATGTATCCCCTCGGCAATATACAACCACTTCGTCCCTGAAGCAAGATATAAAAGCGAGGTCGGGTGGTTCCGGTGGATTTTCAAACCGTTATGAGATGGGATTTGTTGCTAGTTCTCAGCCTTCTTCGGACTTTTAGTTGGAGTCCAAGTCAATATATAGTTTGGTTGAGCCTGTTGAGCCTAGTTCTACTAAGTAGTCATGATGTTCTCGTTATTCCTTCGATTGACCTTCTATTATTATTATTATACTGAGGTGCTTAACGATTCAAGCAAGCTTCCCTACTCATATGAGATCTCCGGAACGAAGGGCTTCGTAGATTGCCCTGGACCCCCGTCTATACCATTAAATAATAGTAGACTGCTCCGTACCCCCGACCCGCATAAAGAAGTGTCTCCCCTACTAGCTCACTCGAGAAATCAACCTACTAGGTTGAGATCGATCTTATAGGTACATAAAAGCCTATTAGTTCGGGAGCGAGAGATCACTGACTCGGTACACTCTCTCATGAGATCACTCAATGGTCGGGAGAGGGCAGGACTAATGCTCGGTCGGTACCTCGGGATGGCTTAGAAGACTGAATCAATTGCTTAGGACTCACTCACCAGGTACACTAGCTGAGAAGAGAAGATCAGGCCCCGTCATAAGAAAGGAGATAGTTGGGCTTGGTTGGAGTTCATAACTCGTTCGAGTTAGGATTCAGCAACTGCTTGCCCAGTGCACTAGTGCATAAAGAGGTGTCTCACTCGACAAGAAGAAGGAATAAGGATAAGAATGTTCAAGATATAATGAGAGAAGGAATAAGGATGGACTCGCATTCGTTGTCATATACTCACTGACTCACTTGCCCGGTACCTAAGTACATAATGGACTCTCATTCGCTCGATAGAGGAGATCTGGTCAGAGATAAGAGAGAGGCCTCAGTGTCCGGAAATAAAGGCAAGGGCGAGGGTGCCGAGTCCGGGTTAATATGATGATGACCGGTACACGCTTAGTTCATTGGATTAAATACTAAGGCATTGGTACCTTCGGATAAGTTAACAGAGCATTTTCACTTTCATGATCACAAGCAAAAGCTCCTGCTTCCAAATGAACATTTACTAATTGCTCAGGAACAACATCTACAGATGCAGGCTTAAACTAGAAAATAAAATCTCTGGTTCAGTAGACCATGTTGATGGCCTGGCTAGCACAAACTATGTTGTTGGTCCAGGCATAGGCTCAAGAGAGGGATACCCGGGTTCAACAGCTTTACTATAGTTTTGTTTTCTAGGAGAGAATAAGTTCAGAAGGGACAATCAATCCCGTGGGTACCAGTTCAGTAGGGACAGGCCCGGACTAACGGACAATGGACTAACGCCTTCGACTTCTGTTGCTGTTCAGTGTGTAGTACCTACTATTAGACATTGAGTATCGAGAAAGGAATGCATTGGATAATGCCCAGGGTACTCTCTTATTCGAGACGAGAATAGGCTTTAACCAACTCGATTGACCTCCCTCTCCCCAAGCAAGTGGTTTTTTGAGCCTGCGTTCCGACTCCCCTCCCGATGGAAGTATTGAAAGGGTAAAGAGCCCTGATTAAACTCTTTTGTCTTTACTTGGGTTGGGTCCCTGCCTCGTATTAGGTACCACACAAGCTACTCATTCATGTGTACTGGTTGGTCTTCTCATCAGGGGAATAACATCACTTGTGTCTCGTTGTCTGTGCGTCAGTCGTCCATATGGCTCTCACTCATCGGGGTATTATTATATAATAAGGTATGAAATTCCTTGACCTCGTAACCTCGGCCGAGTCCCTTGACCTCGTAACCTTAGTCGAGTCCCTCTTCTTTTAGTCGAGAGTTCGTTACCTCACCCTCCGGGCCTGACCTTTTTAGGGAAGGTGAGAAAGAAATCGGGCCTTTAGTCGAGAGTTCGGCAAGCTCACCCTACCGGGCCTCACCATATGAATAGTGAGTCCCTACCAGGCCTCGACCTCGTAACCTCGGCCGAGTCCCTATCGGGCCTTGCCCGATGCGGACAAGCTACTTCGTTCATTGTTTATTTATTTAGTTATATTTGGCTTGTTCAGTATGCTGTAAAATAATGGATAGAATGAGACTCAAAGGAAGCGTTTGACTCATATGAATAATATGACTTAGAAAGCGCAGAACAAAGAGAAAGCCCAGACTCGAAACCACTAGGCATACTATCTATACCTGGTTCAGCTGGTTTAGAATAAACAACTATTCTTGCTGGTTCAGGATGAAGGGAAGAACGAGATGTGCCGGCCCTACTTCAAAGCATGATGGCAGGTGGTGACATATCCAACCACCACCTGCCATCATGCTAGGGCTAACTCTTTTGGGAGACATAGGTATAGGGAAAGACAACGTTGTACGGGCTTCAAATAGAGCTGTTTGACCAGCTTTGACAGAGAGAGAATTGCACAAGCGAGGCGTTCAATAACACTTCCTGAATGAATCTTACTTTGGTAGCTCTCCCATTGGAAGGGGGGGAGGGCCAGATACTAGAATAGTGAGTGAGTAATTCAAACAGCATTGCTAGAACCTTTAGATAGATCCCTACTGCATGAATGCTAGTGCCCCAACCACCTGTGTATGATTTACCTTGCATAGACCAGTTTGATTGAGATATTCACGTACGGGCTTCCCAACTCACCACTTGCTTATTATGGAATCCTTTGTTGCTAGGGTGAGCTTGCCGAACTCTCGACTATAAGGAGAGGCACTTATAACCTTCTTTTCACTATGAACCTTGACTCTGCCTACTTGCCTTACTTATGCGTTACCTACTCTATCAACCCACCTTTCAACCTCTATCATCCCTCACCCACACTTTTTGTTATGCCCTAACCACTTGCCTTCAGCTAGTAAGGAACGCTCAGTAGGCTGGGCGATATTATTTACCCTCTCACCTACCCTTACCTTATGAATTCGGGTACCACATAGAACCTTCTGGGTACCTATTCTTCTGGCCAAGCCTTGCTGATACGATTCCATCCATTTGCTGCATTCTAAGAATTAACCTACCTCCCTTTCAGTTAATGTCTGCCAACTTACCTACTTGAAGACCTAGACACCTGTTATCCCTACTATACACCACCATGAATTGCTTAGTCGGTACTGCTTGCTATAGACTTATATTTTAGGGACGGGTGTTCAACAGAGCATGGGCGTTCAACTACACACTTGCTTACAGAATCATCGTACTTGGATACCATGGTACCTGCTATTTAGTTAGAGCCTACTCGCATTTCTTTTCATGCCACCTAACAACAGTACTTCTTGGCATAGTAAAAAGGCTCACTTACCTGAAATTAGAAATAGATCTTACTAGCTGGGCTTGGGCACTTACAGCATTGGTATCGACTTGATAAAGAAGCCTACTGGATATTCATGTTAGTGCCATGCTACCAACCTGTACTGTTAACTACCCTTTCACCAGATCACTTATCCTGAACTTAGAAATTGGAAGGGCTTAGGCGTTTAGACCATTATTGCTATGAACTTTATATTCCTACTTTAGTCTTCCCGGCTTCTTCATCAATGGGTTGGGCATCACTCCATGCCATGCTTCTAGGGCGAAGGCGATAGTAATATTAGTAAGAGAAGGGTAAGGTTTATCCATCATTCCATCCATGCATCCATTTGGTGCTGCTTCTAAGATAAAGTCATGGGGGCATACACATCCATCACTCTATCTCCTAGGTTGAAGGTGTAAAGGTAAGAGTAAGGTAGTGAAATACCATCCCATGCCGGGTCTATAGTGGTACCTCCTAAGCCCCTCATTCATCCAAGTATAGGGTACTAGGTCTTGGGAAGGTCTTTAGAAAATAAAAAGTAAGGAGCGTTTAGCTCTTGTCTGCATCGGGCAAGGAGTGTAGAAGTTGAAGTGAGTTTCATGCCATGCCATTCCACCGGGGTCTATAGCTGTACCTCCTATTATTCATTGGTATAGGTATAAGCAGGTCTAGGTCTTCCTTCAAGTGGGTAAATAGTTTGTGTGTAACCAAGGGAAGGTAGGGGATTCTCGTCGTACTCTACTGATTTGAATTATATTCAGAAGAGGTTGGGCAACACTCCATCCCATCTACTAGGGTGAAGGCAGTGAAATCAAGTTTACACCAGACGAAGAGGGGGAGTTCGAGTTGTTACCTTATGAGCATACCGATTTAGTTCAACGGATTGATTGAGAACTGAATATCTTATTATGATGCTATTGGCCCTATTAGAGCGGCCAGAGGGTAGGATTATGTAGTCTCCAGTTTGAGCTTGTAGATAGCACCCATTCCCTTTACTCCTTCTCCACTCAGTCCAGGTTTCAACCCATACCCGAGATAAGGTCCCTTTCAATAATTAACCGATAAAATAAAAATAAGTCCTTAACGCCAGATGAGATATGTACTCCATGTTACCCAACATATTAGAGAGAGCCAAGTTGCCAACAGACAAGCACCCATCGTGAAACAATGAAAACACCGAAAGTCCATGGTGAATTTGTTGATCGAACTTGCCGCTCGCCCGAATAATTAGGTATCTTGCTTTCTCGATCTTGCTATGGAGATGATGAACTTGACACCATTTTCTTGCTTTACCATTGCACCCAGAGTGAATAAGTTCACTCAGAATTAAACTTGCCCTGCGGACCCCAACCCCAACCTTTTATAATGAGATCTATTTGTATACGATATTACAGGTACGATCGATGATTTGAGCTATGATCCCATATGAAACTAAAGCGTAATTACATATATAATATATGAATTATCTGCCTCCCACTCTAACCGGCAATAAAAAGTCTTTATATATGTAATTATTGACCGATAAGAGAGATAATTCAGTTCAAGGCTATCGCTGGTAATTCGTTATACATTCTTTATATATGTAATTATTGACTGATAAGAGAGAGAAGAGAAAGAACCCTTTCTTGTTAATGGGTTGTTCCCGGCCTCCGGAGGAGAACTCATGGTGCCTTACCTAGCCTAGAACTTACTTATAGATGCCGTACCTTCCTCTAGTAAGGCCTTGCTTCATTATATATGTAATTATTAATGGTAACTTCACTGACTTCTCTTTGCCCTCTACTTTCTCATATCGGGTGAGAAGGTCAAAGGAGTAGGTGAGAGTGGATAGAACCTGCTTTGGGATAGGGAGAAAATATATCATTTTGTACAAATGGATGTACATCCAACCGAATCCCCAGGATTAGAGATTGTATTATCTACTAATGGTATGCTGGTATGATGAAATGACTGATGCTAGTATGCTAGTATGCTAGGATGCTGGGATGATGACTGATGCTGGGCTGCATGATGTTAGTAGCTATAGATTAGGTAGCTAGGTATATAGATAGATCTAGCTCATGGTTGGGGTGAGGCTGGAAGGGAAAAAACATAGTTTGACTGAGGCTGGCTTGAGACATACTTGGAATGAGGCTGGGCTTTATACACCTAGTTTGGACAAGGCTGGAAGGGATACAATGAATAGATAAGAAGTTGGCTAACCTGCCCTAATAAGTAAGTGGGGTTCCCCTCCTTGGTCGGGCCTTCCCACCAAGACCTATTCGTTTCGTACAGTTCAGGAAAGAAAGAACCTAGGAAGGAATAGGGAAAGTGAGAACCTTTCATATGCACTGAAGGGTGAATCTAGAAACCATGGACACGACCCTCTCTACCACCTCTCTACCAGACTTCCCTTCTGACTTGCCTACATGTTCGTAACCTTGAATTCTTCGTACACCCTCTGGTAAGGACTAGTCTAAGCGTTCCCTACTAGCCAGAGTCAGTAGCTTGAGATTCAGTGGCTTGTGAAAACGCCCTACCCTTTCAATCAGTAGTCAGCTCTGTAGTCAGTCTCCTCACTAGTAGGATCAGAATAGCAACCCCTCACAGGATCAGATGGATGTATGGCTATGCCTTCCTTCCACCTATCACTTCGAACCAAAGGCTGTAATGAATGCTGTGTGCTCTTATCTCCCATAGCACCAACCTACTAGTATTCTGGTCTAACTCAAGTGTTGCAGGTCAAACCCAGTGCTCTTATCTGTCTTATCCATAGCCTCTCTTTCTTACTGCCCTATCTGTTGATTGGGGTGGTAAATTTGAGAGTGAGAACCTGGCGTATCATTTATCAATTCTACCCTACAAAGCCTATTGATTGAGCTGGTAAATTCACTACTAAAAGGTGGCATGGGCACATTTGGATTGCTTGCATGGAGAGCCTTTACTTATTCATTAGCTTTGTTCTTCCTTACTATCTGTCTATCAGTAGTGGTTTTTCCTGCCGATAGCGCCACTTCTTCCTCACCCATATGAATCGGTGAGTCCCTGCCGGGCCTTGCCCTCACAAGCCCAAGCCCCTCTGGGACCTTACTATCTGTCTGTCAGTTGCCATTCCTCTTCTTCCTTGCCCTCAAAAGAGCAAGCCCCTCCGGGACCTTACTATCTGCCTGTCAGTAGCCTCTGCCTCCTTGCTCTCCTTTTGTCAAGCAATCCCCTACCGGTCCTTGCCCGGTGCGGACAAGCAATAAATTACCTTGCCTCCTTCACAGTTGGGATCTTTTTATTGGTAAGAGTGAGTGTGTTCCTGGAACCCGGGTGTAGTCCGCTTCTTTCCTTGCTTGTAGAGGGTGAGCCTTTGCAATATCTAATTAATGCCTTGCACCTACATAAGTTTTATATATGAGCTATTAATGAAATATTGGGTCTTTCACTGCTTTTTTTTCATAAACCTCATTTAAGTCTCCACTCATCCACTCATTTGTAATTTCATGTCTCATTTGATATGTGTTGCGGCTATAAGCTAATTTTGAGATGGCTACATGATTTCACCCTACTTGGGCATATGTTTCAAGCTTTACTTTTCAATTATCTATAAGATTATATGCATATTTTCATATGTCTTGATTGATCCCATTAGCTTCTCTACTTGGTCCTTGCATATAGTACATCGTATTATTGGATGTCCTAAAGTCTCTCTCCTGAGTCATGTGAGAATACTAATTGCATGATCTCTTTATGCAGGCTAGACTTGAAATGATATAATTGTCATAAGAACAGGTCATGGGAGATAGGAATTCATTTGAGCTAAACTAAGAACTATTTATGCTATGATTATGAAGTACGGTTCCACGTGGATACCTCACATTTCTATCACATTTACCTAAGCACGGGTGAGGGCGTAACACCTAGAATGTGAAGTAATCATATCGTCCATCCATGTTTTTTGAGCAACACAAGAATTAGGTTTGATCCAACCAACAACAAGCTGGTCCAGTATGCCCTAACTTAGGCAGATTTATACATTTAGGGATTCCCCGAGGTACTGAATGATATGTATGATATTTACTGAATTCAGCAGGAGATCATCTATCTATGTACGATATAGACTTGTTACAG
This sequence comes from Pinus albicaulis, assembly GCA_034641835.2. NCBI lineage: Eukaryota > Viridiplantae > Streptophyta > Pinopsida > Pinales > Pinaceae > Pinus > Pinus albicaulis. The sequence continues at coordinate 265,119,548 of CM076575.1, read as the reverse complement.
AGAACACTGGAACCCACTGTGCCCACTTTCACCACTGGAACTACTTTATGTACACCCATTACTGATACCATTCTTTCTCTATCAAAAAAGTAGAAAACACATCAGATAGACGAAATAGACATGCTTTAGGGGCCTTGTCGTCACCTACTCAGCCACCACCTGTAGTTATCTCTTCATGATACCAATATTTATTCCTTTTAATGATACACATCTCGATATATGATCAATACAGCAGGAAACACTTAGGATTGAATAACAAAGGTAACGAGATAGCCATGAGAGCAGGATACGTGCTTGACGATAACCTAGTTTTTGATCGGGGAGCGCCCTGTCTACTCCACTCAATTATGGGATGATTAAGAAGGAACGTACACCTCATTCTCAAGCATGAACAGTAGAGGCGCCTCATCCAATCATGAAATTACATGCATTAGTCTCACCAAAACACCTACTATGACGGGCAGATAGTACCATTTCTATAGCAAATAGTCGCAGTTCTCTCTATATACGAGATATTATTATCAACCGAGGAAAGCATCATTCAGTCCAACCAAGAGATATCGTATCGTCAACATACCACCTTGTCTCTATTCATTATCGAGGCATCGTTAAGTCATCAATAGGAATAAACTACTAGGAATTGAAAGGATTAGCGTCTCAGAAACACCATCCAAATCACCTCATGGAATCACGTCTCATTCTCACATTACGATATTATATCTTAATTACCCTTATGAAAATACATAATTATCAACCGGAAGAAACAGTCATGAATTAAAGGGTGAATCGTATAATAAGGATGAGACATAAATGACTCTGAGGCATGATGATTACTTCATTATCAATATGAACAGCATCATTGATGTATAGAGTGCGTCGTATCATAACATACCCATTTTATATCTCTACGTGATGGATTTCGGAGTTCCGGAAATGCAAAAAAAATTATGATATGATGCATTATTTTTGATACTGTAGAGATCGAATCTACTCGAATCAATGCTAATCGAATCGATCCTATAGTACGATCCTATAGTACAATTTTTATATCCATCAGACACGCGGGTAGGTTCATAAGCGCGTAGGTGTGAAAGAAGCAGGTGTATGTAGTTAAGTAGAGAGTGGAATCTCCATATGTGACGTATGATCAAGATCCTAAACCACCAGCAAAGGCAAGGGAAAGGTAGTTGGGAACAGGAACATAAGCATCAACATAAGCGTCAGTAGCAAAGGTAGAGGCATCACCAAAGCCCGTACTAGTTTTATATACTCTAGTCGCAGATCGAGATGCCGTTACACCTATTGAAGATCCATCTTATGCATATCCTCAAGCAGCTTTCCTTCACCCGTATCCAGGAGCAAAGTCAATTAAGAGAGCAATGGCTAAGGCGACCAAGTCAGCTGCATCACTCTAACCAGCACCTTGCTACGCATCCCTCCCAGTTACTGTTCGAGATCGATATAAATAGTCTTAGTTTCGGGATCGGGATCGAGGTGAAGATCTATACCCATAGCCATATCATAGAGAGATATCCATATATAGTGATCGTGATCCATACCTTCGTGCTCCAGACCCAAGCGTGGATTCAGTAGATGAGGCAAAAGGTGATTCGGGTAGCGATCACTTTATCCAAGAGGTTATCCAAGAGGTGACGCCAGTAGTCGAGCCCAAGAGTCAATGCTGCTGGTACTCAAGGAATTGGTCCACCCGGTGGTTGTACAACATGCTTTTAGTCAATGCCCATTTTCGATCCAGATGTGTTCCATGCATTCTCGGTACTCAATGCTGATAATACATGCTGCCAATCGATTACAGGTGGCGATCCACTAAATTTTGCTTCTACTCGATGTTGGCACTCTATGCACTGTTGATGCAGGTGATCCCAAGGGGTTATGATCCCAGGCAGGTGTTGATGCCGGTAATAGCTTGGTCGGATGGGGATACTGGGATTAAGGGTATATCCCCCTAATCCAACCAAGCTTGCTCTATGCAGCAGGTAGGATGAGAAAATCTTGTCCAAAAAAGGGATAGGGAGAGATAGAGGGGGATGGGATGCTCTGAGAGGGAGGGAACTGGTGAACTAATCAATGAAGGATGGGGTTTTTGTGGAGGAAATTTCTCTAGCAAAGAAGGGGTGAAGTAGAATCAGTAGAAGACTTAAATCTCTGAAACTAAGTATGGGCCTAGCCTATTAGGGGCTGGCTTTATAAAAATCATTATGGCTGGCATTCAACGCTTTCTCAATCGCTTAATCCCTCAATAAATCCCTCGCTCAATCAATCGCTCAATCCCTCAATCAATCCTTCCACCATGATCCATGAATAAATCCTTTGTGAGGGCATGTAGCATGGGCAATGGGGTCATCGATGAGTTTGGTCAAGTCAGGCAGATTAAGCCTGTGGTAGGCGAGGTGCTGCCACCTTGATTTCTGGTGTTTCTGGATAAGGTTTTGGTTGGCTCCTCCTTTCATCATCTTGTCATTGATCGCTGCCTTGTTTTTTCGGCTATATAAGCTTTCCGGATGCACGAATGAATCGACTCAATAAAATATGGATCATGCTCTGATCTATATACTATATAGGATCCGAAAGGACCTTGATTAGGGTGACTGATTTCATATGTGCTTGTATCTAATACATTGATGAGCGCTGGATTGACCAGTGGGCCTAGTAGGATTGTTGCAGAGCAAATGCCCGTATAGTCTCTGCCCGAATGGATTGGCGTATTGAGAACCTGGGCCCCAAACTGTTTATCCCGGGGCCAGACCTTGTACTTCTCTTGCTGGGTTGATCATCTGTATCCTGTACCCCTAGTTGGTGTGGGCTGATAAGCTGTTACCAAACCATAGCAATTGGGCTAATCTGTCAGTGCTAGTTGTTCTACTCACTGGGCTGGGGTACCTCGTGCTGCTTCTATCGCTAGCTGTTAGGCTGGTAATCATCCATTGCTTCACGCTAACTAATGCTTTTATAGATAGCTGCGTCCCAAGACCAAAGGGAACAAAGCCTATTGATGAGAACGCAAAAGCCTACTTCAAGCCCTCTTTAAAGCCTACCTGCCTAGCCTATCCATCAATACTTCCCTCAATGTCGCTGTTAGGTAATTTCATTGATTGATGGACGAGCTAACTGGCTCACTTCATAGGCTCCTCGGCCCACTTAAAGGACTTAGGCCATCTTTGCACTAGAGAATTTACCATCAACAAGACTAGGCTCATGCTCGTTAAGAGAATGGCCTGCCTTCCTTCATTCTGTCATTACCCGCCCTCCTAAGGCCCTCCTACCATGCCCTCCTACAGCATTCCCTCCCTACCTACTAAATATAGCCATCCTACTCATAGGTATCTACCTGCCTTGCCTTGCCCCGGAGTCTCGAAAGAGGCAGCAGTGTCTCCCTCTAATCTCATAGTAGATAAAGCATCGAAAAATGCTCCTCCTTCTCCATATTTGTGAAGAAACGAGACCAGTAATAAGATGGCCTCAAGGTGAAGATGTTGGCTCTGGATTCTACCTGAACAATGGGATGGGAAGGAGACAGGGAGAGGGTTGAGCGGATAGGAAGCTAGATAGATAGGGAAGCTGCTAGGTTGGAATCGTGTTGGTTAACTTGGTGAACTGAACTTGGTTCACTTGGTTCTTAACGAAGCAGTATAGCCAGCAGTAAAGCAGGTAAGCAGGAGATCCGGTGACCAGTAGAGTAGAATCGATCCAATAGAGTTGAATTGATTAGTCTAGTTGAATTGATCCTTGCGGGTGCGGGTGCCAGGTCCAGAATAGATAAGAGACAAGCAACTGCCAGGAATCAAGCTATATAGCATAAATAGGGACGAAAGCTGCTAGAGAGGGAAGAAAGCTAGGCAGATGATATAGGTTGGAATCTAAATTAAGGTTGGAATTACATAATGCATGTCATTTTCAATTTAATTTTACTCCGATTATTCAATTTTGACTAACGGGTGACATGTCATTGTGATATAGGGCTTTAAGCAATCCCTAGGTTTCCATCCCCTTGCCTAGCCCTACAAAGGGTGTTTTCATAGTGTTGCTTGCCTAGGTCACTTTGGGCATCAACATATTTTGACGACTCCATTGGGGACTCTTTGAGTTATTCCTTACCCTCTCTCCTGGTTTATGTCTTTTCCTCTCCGGAAATCCCAAAGAATACAAAAGGCCGATATCCCGAAGTCCAACCTCTCTCTGAAAGTAAAGCTAGGAAGAAGCTTTTAGACGAGTTCAAAAGGCTCACTGCCTCTCTGATCCCTCCCACTTCCCAGCCTCTCTATTTAGAATCTCCTAGACCCATGACTTCTGTAGCAGGGTCAAGTTCCAGTTCAGGACCTGGCATGGGTGGTTCCATAAGTGCAAGTGTTGCTGGCTCGACCAGTATAGGGAGTATGTATAGCCAGTTTCATCTTGTAGTAGCTCCCAATAACCTGCAAAAAGTGATCAAGAAGTTCGGATGCGTAAGCATGGCTCGACCACCGGGCCACCATCATGCGCTTTAAGGCTCGACCATAAGGATAAGATTTCTATATGTCATGACGGTGCCCAGGGATAACATGAGGTACACATACAAAGATTACGATAAGCTAATACACGGATTAGACATAATGAATAGATAAGGATAAGCTTCATTTCTTATAATGACACGAGAACACTGATATCCATATTGATACTAGTTGACATATAAGTAATCCCTTAATTGTTATGAGCATAGAGATGTAACAAGCGTATTGAATGATATCGAATTAGCATGGTATCTTTCACGTATATGAATATGGTTAAGAAAATATGCTTGTATCACACTAGCTTGTTTGCCCATGAACCTTATATGGAGCTTACACACTCCTTTAGATATGTAAGCACAGTGATTACCATGTTATCCTATTAGATTATGTAACCTCATGATATTAGATAGGGTTAGCTTAGCTTATTATGACAAATAACTCAGAGTCTAATAACCTTGTGTCAGTCTATCTATTACTTATGAACCTGCTTTAAGGTAAACATATTAGGTACAGCTAGATTGGTTACCATTGCTTTGAGTACTTGTGGTTTCTCTATACGATATACTGATTACATGCTTACTCAATACTGATACGTATAGCTATGTACTAGTGTTTCTACTATGATCCTAATTAGGAATATAACATAATCTATTGGCATTACTAGTATGATTCCCTTGATTGATGTGAAACAGTTTTTCTTTCATATTCAAATACATGCAGTTGAATGAAAGGTGATTACAAGGAACAGACGCTAGTTACGAGCATATGTACCAACACGATAGAATTATGATCATAGTGATAAGTAGGAACATGTAGTGATAGTACTTATTAGGGAGATAACGTAATAAACGCATACTGGTCTTTACCTAATGATCAGGGTATCGTGCTTTATCATCGTAATTAAGGATAAGGAATACCATATGTTCTTGCTTTCATGATTACTCATATGGGCTATTCATATTGGTTCAACTTCTATGATACTACTCTATTCCCATAATATAGGTGCTTGTAAGTTAATGAACATGATCTGTTCTATTTCCCTAATAATTGATACTATAAACCCATATGTTATACGTATGAATCAATGATTTTTATGATAGTGTAAGTAACTCATATGCATGGGATCAATACTAGCACATGAAGCTTTATTAGTTATATAAGCAGCACCATATCAGCTTAACCACCTATTTACAATATGCGATACTAATCAGATGACACCTAATACAATACATGATGTGCTTGAACTATACCACTATCTTACTAGTACAGGTACTTTGGAATCAATGAAGCTAAGTAGATCCATATTAATCATATACGGCTTATTCTTTTTAAGTAATCATGGTGCTGTAATTGGAATTCACACGTATAATGTGTAATAAAATATGGAGGGAATTACTCATATCTATCATAGTTATGCTGGATACTTATATAGAGATCACAATACTAGTATAAGCTCTTTCACACCTTATATTTTATGTATAATACGTCATAATGGGATTCGATCTTACACTACCTTATTGAGACTTCTTTTTTCTCCCTTATTACTCATGTGATTACACTAATCAATGGGACCAGATCTAAGCTCTTATCCTTATTCAATAATAGTGATATCATGTTTCATTAAGTACTAGTCATGCAGTTAGTATGAGATCGTTACATCAGCTTTCAACATATTATAGGGAAAATATCATGGAATGCAAGTGTTAGCCACCTATAATATTTTGTTATACCAAAAGGTGGCTAAATCTATTTTGAGCCTTCAAGGAACAAATTTCATTGCTAAAAATTGTTGGCTCTTGAAGTCTCTATAAGGCCTCCTGCCTTTTTCCTCTGTCTAGATCCTACATTGCTGTTTACATCCTAAAAAGCCTCTGAAATCCTTCAAAAATCCCAAGATTAAATACTGCTGCATAACCCCTTGTTCTCCTTCCTTTTCTTCCACACTAACCCCATTTTCTATTCTCCGTTTTCCATAAAAAACCCACAATTTCATTTTTCTCCATTTCCATTTCATTAAAATCCCCTTTATAAGGTTAAGAACCCACTTTTTAACCTTACCAAAACCTTCATCTCCTTCAAAAAACCCTTCCAAAGCCATGAAAATGCATGTTTTTATGTATAGGACTTAAGCCCCCTCGAGCTTAGGCCCCTAACTCTTTTTCATCCATATACCCGCGCCCTGGAACCGAGTTCTAAACCCTTTGGTGTTTGTCGCAAAGCGCAGATCGCAGAAATCCCAATTGCAGTTTTGTTTTAAAAAGTGTTCATCGCAAAAATCTGCGCTGCGATCCATCGCAAAATCAAAATTTTGCGCCGCGATAAGCTCCTTCCCTATATAACTCCTCGGTCATATGGTCCTCCATGCGCCCAACGGCCCCCAATCGGGTGCCCATCATATAATCGCATTTTCATTGTTTGAAAGGTTTTATCCATCGCTAATATTTGCGATGCGACCACTCCAATTGCATTTTTCCCCAGCGCTCATCGCAATATCGCATTTTCTCTCCGTCACATAATCTGCCATTGCGTTCTCCATTTTTGCGATTTGCGATCAGTCCCATCGGACCCACCATATGATACCCCCGCCTTTCATACAACAACGCTTTTTTCCTTTGTAAAGTCAAAAATGATATGTTTTTTGATTTACAAAGGTTTTGCCCATTACATCCCGCCGTTGCATTTCCGCCGTCAATCTGCACCCCCGCTCCATGATCCAACGGTTACGCTCCTTCCCCGCCTCCGAAGCAGTTTAAACCTAAAACGCAGGATTTCTTAATCATTTTTGTGTTTTGCAGGTGTTTTAATGGGTTTCCATTTGTATAATGAAAGAGAGCAGAGGGACGGGAAAGACGTTTCCTGCGCCTCTGAGCTGTTAAAGAGAACCATCTGCGGGGTTTTCGCTCCATTGTTTTCTCAATGCTTCATGGGCATTGATGCCTTTAAAAGCCCAGTGCGGCCCTGCACATCGACAAGACACTATTTTATTTAAAAGAACAGTGAAAGAGTATCAGTTTTGAAGACAAAACACAGCAGATGAATATTGAGGATAGTTTTTACGGGGATTACGGCTAAGACAGTTATCAAAAGCCTAATCCCCGATTTAAAAACATGATTTAAAGAAAACTTAAATTGTTTATCAGACAGAAAGGACCTCCACTGCCATACTTGAGGCGCATTGATTCCTCAACCACCACAGTGCCACCTATTGTCTCAAGACGCTCAATCAGAGGCTGGATTTATTGAACAAGATCAGATCTCTGCCTCGGAACAGCTGAAGAGTTATTTCTGCCAGGAATTTAATGAAATAATGTCCGCAGAATAACCTTAACACCGCGAAGAGCCTCAAAGGTCAAAAAAAGCTCCCTCCGAGCTTACTTCATAAGTGTAAACCCATTAATGCAGCAGGACACCTGTATGATTTCTTCATCAAGCCTACAAGGGCCAGGAAGACACTAATTCTGCATTAATTGTATTTGAGATCTTTTCATCAGATCTCACCTCCTCATCCTTCTATAAATATTTCAGTAGAAGATGAGTGAGGGGTTGGATTGGTTGGTTGTTAATGTAATTGCTGAAGTATTGTAGCTGTTCCTGAGTGGAAAACTCTTGACTGTAAATAGTGGTTTCATTGGCTCTTGGAGCTCTGCTTGTAACAGATAGGTTAGGTTGTGAGGAGAGATGGATTAAAACATTGGATCTGAAGATTGTAACTGGTTTGAAGCATCAATACAAGCTGATTTATGGGATCCTGGTCTATGCTGATGGTGATGTTATTCTCACTGTAACTTGTATTTTGTTTCTATTTTCAATTTGTTTCATTTTCCACTATAAAGAACAGTTTAAACAGGGTTAGGACCTACTGTATATCAGTAACCTTCTCTGGCTGAGAAATCTTTATTTAAATGTTTTCTTTCAACTGTGTTATTTGAAAATGATTTAATTCAGTCTAAGTACAGGGATGTTGGCGTTCCCTCATATTTTTGTCACAGCTGAATGCTATTTTTAAATGTTACGTTCAATATATATTGTGTGAAGATGAATTGAGGAAATCAAGGTTAGCCCTGAGTCCCTTTCTTGTTTGCTCAACTATTTGATTTTTTCCCTTAGGATGTGTTAAAAGCTGACTAGTTTCGAAGTACTTATCAGATCTTAGACCATTCTGTGTGATCTTTGTGATTCCCTTTGTTTTTATATGTATTATATTAGAAGTGTATCAAAGGCTAGATAGTTTCAAAGTACTTACCAGATCCTAGTTTGCTTCTATGTTTCTCTTAAGTGCCTGGTCAAAGGCTGGCTAGTTTCAAAGTACTTACCAGATCCTGGGCTGCTCTTTGTTCTGCATCTGTCTTTTCCCCCTTCTTATTGTATCACTCCATTCCATAAATCAAACTTTAAAGAGATCCTTAGGCATAGATGACTTGCCCCATAGACCACTCTTGAACTTGATTGTTTCAATTAAATCCTCTTATGACTCCATAGCCCAATGGACTAAAAACCCGCCATCATCTTCTCTTCTTGATCAAATCTTATTCTGGTGCTTGCAACTTCTCACCTTTGAACCTATTCGCACATAGATCTTTCCGCCTCAGATAGCAGCTATGTTCAACCATCCGGAAAAACCAAACAAAACCCTTGGACTTCATAACTAGCCTAATATCATTATTCTAAACTTCAAAGACAATATCCATCTTTGTACATATTGGAGAGACCCCTCTCCAGATTCAGGAGGGCTAGATCCTAGAATCCCAAAGTTGGTTGAAATGATGTTAACTCTGTGATCGGACTTTTGCCAATCTTGCTTATTACAGAGACCTAACATTTCTGGCGACTCCGCTGGGGACCCTGAGTGTTTTTAATACCTTTTAGAGGCCTCAGAAAACCCTTTATTCAAGAACACTTTGAGAGTAAAAAGCAGCCTTTTCAAGCACTGCCTAGGATAGGTAGTTATGATGAAACTTGTTTGAATCAATGACAATCTAGGTCAACCCTAGGATTCTCATAAGACTTTATCTAACCTTGAAAAATCAGCTAGCTTAGCGATAAGAGTACACTGCCTTTGTCTCATAACCGTAGCTAAGTTTTGAAACAGAGTTAGGATATTCTTAAAAACCACACTACTAAAAACAACTCACGAAAACCTAAAGATATTTCAGATTGGAATTAAATAAACATGGTGGTGGACCATAAGACCTTTTACCTCTGAAAGGAGCTAAAAATTTCCACTTGGCGACTCCACAATCCTTAACAGACCTTAAGACTCCACTGGGAAGAACCCTTATCATTATAATATCAGTAAAACTCAGTTAGAGGACTGTAGGATTAAATTTGCGAAAACAGATTAGTTGACCTCTTAAAGATTGTCATATCTGGTTAAACTTTTCTTATTAGTTGGGTCTCAAAACACAGCATAGTGGCTTCTAAAAAGGTTCACACTAGAGCCCATCCTGACCCTAACCCACCTGAGATAGTTGATGACCCGGAAAACATCCTTTGGAAGTCTCCTAGGATTAAATTATCAACTGTTTTCAGATCACCCTTAAGAGCTAATTCAGTTCTTGAAAATATTTCGGCTCTCCAAAAATCACAAGTTGACTTAGTAAACCCGTTTAGAACTAGGTCCTTTGATGATATAATCTAGATAGACTCTGAGTCTTCACTTTCATCCCCAGAAACAAGTGAACATCTTGGTAGCAGGGAAACAACACCTCCTGATTTACATCTCCTTCACAATCTAGGTGTCTCTCATCCAAGATCAGCTCAACAGTCTATTCCAAGCCCATCCACATCTGCTCACCCTACATCCATTGTTCAAACCACCCCACTTCAGCCCACTCCACCTCTTGTAAATCCACCCCCACCACCTATCATGGCAGCATGGTATGCTCCCTTAGTCCTTCCTGTACCACTAGTCAATCTTCCACAGGACTATCAGTCCAAAATTCCATTATATGATGCTAGCAATACCATAACATCATCTCAACATGTGGACAAGATGAATGACTACTTTGAAAGAAATGAAATTGATGATGATTATGTCAAGCTTAGACTATTTGCTCAAAGTTTAGGGGTAGAAGCAAGAAAATGGTTTAAAGGTTTAGCTCCTCACGGTATTAATAATCTCCAAGGCTTCCATCGAACATTCTTAAACAAATGGGAAGTAAGGAAGAATCCTCTCCAAGTTCTAGCTGACTATAACAATCTTCATAGGAATCCAGGGGAAAGTGTACAGGCTTATTGTACCAGATTTAACAGTGTGTATAATGCACTTTCCCCTGAACTAAAACCTCCTCAGGGCTCAGCCTTAAACAAATTTCCTGAAGGGTTTCATCCTGACATGACCTATTCACTCAGAGAAAGAGTTTTTGCAACCCTTGAAGATATGCAAAGAGGTGCTCTTTCTGTAGAAGTTAACCTTATGGAGAAGAGAGCAAGAATGAAAACTGAAAAGAGAGTATCTTTCAGAAAGGAATCTACCCCCACTACTTCGAGATTGAAAATGGAGAGAATGATGGAAGAAATGATGAAGAAAATGAGCATTCTAGAGAGAGCGCAAGCAAGTCTAAATCAAAACGCTCCTCAAAACAGAAACCAAAACCAGAATCATAGTATTAGAAGGAATCAACCTTTAAACAGACCTAGGGAAGATGATCAGCAAATCACTCCTCCCTTTCATCAAAACTATTTGAGTGAGGTTGAGGAAATAGATGAAATAACAGAGGATAATGATATAAACTTATTTGGGGTAGATGATGATAGCTTCGAGGTTCATTATGATAAAAAACAAGGTCTATATACACCATATGATGACAAAAGATATGATAATGAAATTTTTTATCAAAACATGGAAAACGCTGTCATAGAGCCTTCAAAGGAATATGAACTCAGAAGTAAATCTAATCACCAAACCCCCAACAGTAAAACCTCTGACAAGCCTTCTCAAAACAGCACTGCAACCAAGTCTATAACAATCAAACAAAAAGACAAAACAGTGGCTGTTAATTCTGGTAGTGGTAAAGAGAAAGACACTCAAAATATTGAAAAACAGAGTGCAGACTCCAACAGTACTAACACGTCAGCTAGTACTCCTCTTACAACCGTTGTCTCAAGTGTAGATAAAACAAGTCAGCAAGCTATTGTTGCTGACAGAGTGGCAATAAATAAGGCTGAAGCCAGCACTCCGAAGAATCAAAACCTTTTCAGCCTGGAACAGGAAATCTCAAAGATCAAAATTTCTGTTCCTTTGACTGAGTTAGCTGCCCAACATGTATATAGGTCCAAAATTTTGAAGGCTTTGAACTTAGAAGATAATGAAGATACACTCAATCTTAATGACGACCAAACAGAGCTTATTTTTGGTCCAAATATTGAAGGTAAATTCCAAGAGGGTCCTGTCCCTCCCTTTTACGTAAGCTTAAACATTCATGACAAAATTCTGCACAATGCTATGCATGACTCGGGCGCTTCCCATAATTTAATGCCAAAAGCTGTAATGGAAAGCCTGGGTCTTGAAATTACCAGACCTTACAAAGACTTGTACTCCTTTGACTCAAGCAGAGTTAAATGTCTAGGATTGATAAAAGATCTCTATGTTAACTTAGCCCAGATTCCAGCCAAGTGTTTAGTCATGGATGTTGTTGTGGCTGATGTACCCCCAAAGTATGGAATGCTTTTATCAAGATTTTTGGGGGCTAAGTTACAAGGAACTATGCAAATGGACATGACCTATGCGACTATCCCTGTTTTTAATCAGGCTAGAAGGCTTTACAGAGAGTCACACATGCAATACACAGTGACAAGTCAAGACCGGCCTCAAAACTCTCCTCTGTATGCTGTTAGCACGAGCCTTGATTCTTTTATCATGTTCAATGATGAAACACTTACAGGACAAATCATTTCAACAGAATTAATGGCTGAAACGGAGAAAGAGAAACACAACGCTGAGCGGCCGAAACAGTCTACTGTATCTGAAAATCCTAGCGAACTAAACACGGGTCTTGAAATACAAGTCATCAATCCATTAAACTTAAAGCTTAACAGTCAAGAGGGCAGCCCTCAACCCGACGAAAAACCTAAGGAATCGAATCATACAAAGCCCATTCACCAAACTGAAAATGTTCCTCTCTGGACTATGTATTTTGATGGGTCATGCACCAGAACAAATGCTGGTGCAGGTGTCTGGATTACTAACACTGAAAACAATCATACAGAATGTATCTCATGTAAATTAAATTTCGGTGTTTCCAGCAACCTCTTGAAGTCTGGATACCTCCTCTTAGGCTGCATCTTAGCTGGTGGAATGTGTATATGGGGATTCTGAATTAATCATTAGGCAAGTCAGTGGGGAGTATAATGCAAATCACCCCAGACTTAGGGACTATAGGAATGATGTCATGGATCTTTTAAAAACATTTGAGGAGTCCAACCTGACTTTTGTCCCAAGAAAAAGAAATATTGCAGCCCAAAATTTAGCCTTTGCCACTAGAACCTGCCCAATGCTATATGATGACACATCTCAGATTAAATTCAGAGTAGCTGTCCCGGATAATAAGAAATATTGGCAGGTGTTTGATAGAGATAAACAAATAGAAGACTTCATGCAATTCAGAAATGATTTTGAACTTCATAGTTCGGATTCAGATTATGAGACAGATTGCAGTGAAGAAAATTTTCTTGGTGAAGAAGAAACGTCTCCTGAGCTTGTAGACATTAACCTTCAGACTAGCAAACTTAGAAACCAAACAGAATTGAGTGCATAATCTGAAACAGAAGAATTGGAAACTCTGCACTCTAAGGATGAAAGTTTGCCTAGAGGTCTGGCCCCTTTAGAAGAGTTGTTTGATTTTGACGACGTGGCCAAAAAACCAAAACTGGAACCTGTAGAGACTGAAGTGGAGGAGTGCAATATAGGCAATGAGGAAAAACAAAAAATGATTAAACTGTCTAACACTTTACCAGCTCACATCAAACTCAAATACATAGAGCTGTTCAAAGAGTTTTCTGATGTTTTTGCATGGAGTTACGAAGATCTTAAATTCTACGGCCTTTGAAATATCTGACACAAGATTCCTCTCAAGCAAAACCAAAAGCCATTCAACGAAACTACGTGAAATTAAACCATGTCCGATTCTTGGATTGGTTCAGAAGGATATCATGAAAATGCATGATGCTGGTATTATTGTCCCTATTAGATATTTTGAATGGGTATCTAATCTGGTGTCTGTTAGGAAGAAAACTGCAGAAATCAGGCTTTGCATAGACTTCAGAGACTTGAACAAAGATTCATTAAAAGACAACTACCCTTTACCAAAGATGGATCACATTCTACAAAGGGCGGTAGGGTCTAAAAGAATTTCTTTGCTGGATGGCTATTCAGGGTACAATCAGATCTTGGTTCCTATTTGATCAATAAAGAAAACTTTACTACACCATGGGGTACTTTCATGTATGTGAAAATGCCTTTTGGTCTAATGAATGCTGGAGCAACCTTTCAGAGAGCCATGGACATAGCATTCTCGGAAGAATTGGGTTTCTTGATCATTATCTATCTTGATGATGTCACTGTGTTTTAAAAAACAGATGAAGAACACTTAGAACATTTGAGGAAAGTTTTCGAGAAATGTAGAAAATTTGGAATATCTTTAAACCCTAAGAAGACTCTATTTGGTCTCCAAGAAGGTAAACTCCTTGGGCACATTATTTCAGAAGAGGGTATAAAGATAGATCCAAAGAGGATTGAGGCTATATTGCAAATCTCTCATCCTCGAAACATCAAAGAGTTGCAGTCTTTCATTGGGAAGATTAACTTTTTGAGAAGGTTCATCCCTAACTTAGCTGAGCTCCTTAGGAATATCACAAACATGTTAAAGAAGGAGCAAGGGGTAAAATGGACCGTGGAAGCAAAGACATCCTTTGAGCTGGTGAAACAAGTGTTAACCAAAACACCGGTTCTCATAAGTCCCAATTTTTCAAAAGATTTTTATATCTTCTCATTTGCATCAGAACATACCATAGCTGCGGTCCTTGTACAGAAAAATCCACAAGGACAAGAGCAGCCTATTGCATTCTTTAGCAAGGCATTGAGGGATGCCCCTTTGAAATAAAACATTATGGAAAAGCAAGCTTTCGCCTTGGTAAAATCTTTGAAGGACTTCAGGGTATACATCCTTCACTCACACATTATCGCCTTTGTCCCGAATTCAGTTGTTAAAGACATTCTAACACAGGACCCAGATGGTAAGAGAGGTAAGTGGATTGCCGTTATTCTTGAATATGATTTGGAGATTAAACCCACTAAGCTCATCAAAGGCCAAGGTTTAGCTAGATTGATGGCTGAATCAAATTGTGAAGTTCTTGATATTAACATGATTAATGCTTTGGATAACCAAGAAGAATTCTCGACTCCCATTATTGAAGACCATTTTCTGAATTCCCCTTGGTATACTGATATTATTTATGTTTTTCTTAATCTGAATACACCTCCTGGTTTATCAAAAACAAAGGCAAGATTCCTAAAGTTAAAAACTGTAAACTATTGCATTATTGATAAATGTCTTTATTGGAAAAATGCAAGCGGTCTATTGCTTAAATGTTTGCCTGAGTTTGATGCAGAAAAGGTTAAGCGGGAGTTCCATGAAGGAGAATGTGGAGGTCATTTGTACTGGAAGTCAACAACCAACAAGATCTTGAGGGCTGGTTTCTATTGGCCTACTCTTTTTTATGATGTACACAGAGTAACCACTACTTGCCATAAATGCCAACTGTTCGAAGGCAAGAGAAAATTATTACCCCTTCCTCTGCATCCAATCACTGTTGAAGCTCCGTTTCAACAGTGGGGTCTTGACTTCATAGGAGAGATTCATCCACCATCCTCTGCCCAGCATAGGTGGATTCTTACTGCCACAGAATACTTCACTAAGTGGATAGAAGCCATTCCTTGTAGGCAAGCCAATGATTCAGTTATTATAAAGTTCATAGAAACCAATATCTTTTCTATATTTGGCTGTCCTACCAAGATCATCACTGATAATGCAGCAGCATTTGGATCTAAGAGAATGGTTGAATTCTGTCACAAATATTAGATAGCATTGGGGCATTCCACAGCCTATTACCCCCAAGGTAATGGACTTGCAGAATCTTCCAAAAAAAGCTTAGTGAACATAATCAAGAAACTGTTGGAGGATAACAAAAAGTCTTGGCACAAAAAGCTGATTCATGCACTTTGGGCTGATAGATTAACTTTGAAGAAATCTATTGGTATGTCACCTTTTCAGCTTGTGTATGGTACAGATGCAATTTTTCCCAATAGTCTTGGTATACCAGTTATGAAGTTAATTCAAGAGTTGCAGACTGGAGAGAATGACATGGCCAGGAGAATAAATCAAACCATTCACCTTCAGCAAACCAGAGAGGAAGTGTATAACAAAGCATTGCAGAAGCAAGATAGTATCAAGAAGATCTTTGACAGAAGAACAAAGGCCAGCAATTTCAAGATTAGGGACAAAGTTTTAAAGTGGGACTCAAGGAGGGAAGATAAGGGAACGCATGGAAAATTTGATCATCTATGGCTTGGTCCTTACTCTATTCATTCAGTTGCCGGAAACAATGCATTTTTCTTACAAGAACTGGATGGAACAGAATTGCTTGGGGGTCCTGTCAATGGCAGGATGCTCAAGAATTACTTCTCTTGATTCATGATATGTTTTAAAGCATTCCTTTTTCTTTTTTCATTATAAATATTTCATCCACCATTGCATTCAAGTTGTAAAAAATCAAAAAATACAAAAAAAAAGAAAATGAAAAGAGGGCAGATTGACAAAACAATAAAGGTACAGCCCCATACCAAAAAGAGAAATAAATCTGAAAGTGTGCAAGCTTAAATGCCACTCCTGCAAAACGCACTTCTAGTTAGTCAAACAACATAATCTTGACTAATTAGTTTTAAATTTTCTGCTGATAGGGTAGTGAATTTGATTTGCCAAACTGTTTAATCTTGGCTTATCAATAGATAGATTAGGATAGAAATAAAGGTTCAAACAAACTCAAAATATGAACCAAAATTTCCAATAGATGATGACTCAAAAGTATGATTTCTTATATGAGTCACGAAATATCAAGACCTGGTTCTAATCAACTCAAAACTTGAACCAGAGGAAAAGTAAAGATAGCTCAAAGAAAAAGCAAAAACAGAGCTGAAAGGAAGAGAGAAGGCCATAATAAGAAACTTTTAGATCTTAAGCCTTCTGTTTTGATTTTAAATTTTCTGCAAATAATAATCTATGTGCAGCTTGTTTTTATGCCATAGATCACAACAAGTCAAACAGTTCAATCTTGACTTGACTGTTTTTAAATTTCTGTCTTAGAAGTTAGAGAATGAAAGTTTGTTGGACATTTTAATCCCAACGGACAGTAGATTAGGTAGAGAAATATATGAGCTCAATCGTTTAATCTGAGTTCAGGGAGAAATAAGGAGTAGAAATAGATTAGATTTCCTGCTTTCAAAAACAATAAAATGTTGTGAATAGAGTTTTCCAATCCAAGTGCACTCTGATGAAGAAAAAATGCTAGATCTGTAGGATTGGGCAGGTAGAAAGCTGTATTGATGAAGTCCATTATTTTTTCATAACTGATATTATTTTTCAGAAGCAAAGCAAGATCATCTAGCGAAAGAAGAGCAATCCAAAGGATCAGGCACAATTCAGCCTCCCAAAGAAATCACGTCTGAATTCTTGATGCCTCCAAGAAGGCACCATCCCCATGTGGAGCCACTGTTAGCCACCTATAATATTTTGTTATACCAAAAGGTGGCTAAATCTATTTTGAGCCTTCAAGGAAAAAATTTCATTGCTAAAAATTGTTGGCTCTTGAAGTCTCTATAAGGCCTCCTGCCTTTTTCCTCTGTCCAGATCCTACATTGCTGTTTACATCCTAAAAAGCCTCTGAAATCCTTCAAAAATCCCAAGATTAAATACTGCTGCATAACCCCTTGTTCTCCTTCCTTTTCTTCCACACTAACCCCATTTTCTATTCTCCGTTTTCCATAAAAAACCCACAATTTCATTTTTCTCCATTTCCATTTTATTAAAATCCCCTTTATAAGGTTAAGAACCCACTTTTTAACCTTACCGAAACCTTCATCTCCTTCAAAAAACCCTTCCAAAGCCATGAAAATGCATGTTTTTATGTATAGGACTTAAGCCCCCTCGAGCTTAGGCCCCTAACTCTTTTTCATCCATATACCTGCGCCCTGGAACCGAGTTCTAAACCCTTTGGCGTTTGTCGCAAAGCGCAGATCGCAGAAATCCCAATTGCAGTTTTGTTTTAAAAAGTGTTCATCGCAAAAATCTGCGCTGCGATCCATCGCAAAATCGAAATTTTGCGCCGCGATAAGCTCCTTCCCTATATAACTCCTCGGTCATATGGTCCTCCATGCGCCCAACGGCTCCCAATCGGGCGCCCATCACATAATCGCATTTTCATTGTTTGAAAGGTTTGATCCATCACTAATATTTGCGATGTGACCACTCCAACTGCATTTTCCCCCAGCGCTCATCGCAATATCGCATTTTCTCTTCGTCACATAATCCGCCATCGCGTTCTCCATTTTTGCGATTTGCGATCAGTCCCATCGGACCCACCATATGATACCCCCGCCTTTCATACAACAATGCTTTTTTCCTTTGTAAAGTCAAAAATGATATGTTTTTTGATTTACAAAGGTTTTGCCCATTACATCCCGCCGTTGCATTTCCGCCGTCAATCTGCACCCCCGCTCCATGATCCAATGGTTACGCTCCTTCCCCGCCTCCGAAGCAGTTTAAACCTAAAACGCAGGATTTCTTAATCATTTTTGTGTTTTGCAGGTGTTTTAATGGTTTTCCATTTGTATAATGAAAGAGAGCAGAGGGCCGGGAAAGACGTTTCCTATGCCTCTGAGCTATTAAAGAGAACCATCTGCGGGATTTTCGCTCCATTGTTTTCTCAATGCTTCATGGGCATTGATGCCTTTAAAAGCCCAGTGCGGCCCTGCACATCGACAAGACACTATTTTATTTAAAAGAATAGTTAAAGAGTATCAGTTTTGAAGACAAAACACAGCAGATGAAGATTGAGGACAATTTTTACGGGGATTACGGCTAAGACAGTTATCAAAAGCCTAATCCCCGATTTAAAAA
This sequence comes from Pinus albicaulis, assembly GCA_034641835.2. NCBI lineage: Eukaryota > Viridiplantae > Streptophyta > Pinopsida > Pinales > Pinaceae > Pinus > Pinus albicaulis. The sequence goes on along the minus strand of CM076575.1, from coordinate 265,100,869 downwards.
CACGATTTAAAGAAAACTTAAAGTTTTTATTAGACAGAAAGGACCTCCACTGCCATACTTGAGGCGCATTGATTCCTCAACCACCACAGTGCCACTTATTGTCTCAAGACGCTCAATCAGAGGCTGGATTTATTGAACAAGATCAGATCTCTGCCTCTGAACAGCTGAAGAGTTATTTCTGCCAGGAATTTAATGAAAGAATGTCCGCAGAATAACCTTAACACCGCGCAGAGCTTCAAAGGTCAACAAAAGCTCCCTCCGAGCTTACTTCATAAGTGTAAACCCATTAATGCAGCAGGACACCAGTATGATTTCTTCATCGAGCCTCCAAGGGTCAGGAAGACACTAATTCTGCATTAATTGTATCTGAGATCTTTTCATCAGATCTCACCTCCTCATCCTTCTATAAATACTTCAGTAGAGGATGAGTGAGGGGTTGGATTGGTTGGTTGTTAATGTAATTGCTGAAGTTTTGTAACTGCCTCTGAGCAGAAAACTCTTGATTGTAGATAGGCTTTCACTGCCTCTTGGAGCTCTGCTTGTAACAGATAGGTTAGGTTGTGAAGAGAGATGGATTAAAACACTGGATCTGAAGATTGTAACTGGTTTGAAGATTTCATACAAGCTGATTTATGGGTTCCTGGTCTATGCTGATGGTGATGTGATTCTCACTGTAACTTGTATTTTGTTTCTGTTTTCAATTTCTTTCATTTTCCACTATAAAGAACAGTTTAAACAGGGTTAGGACCTACTGTATATTAGTAACCTTCTCTGGCTGAGAAATCTTTATTTAAATGTTTTCTTTCAACTGTGTTATTTGAAAATGATTTAATTCAGTCTAAGTACAGGGATGTTGGCGTTCCCTCATCTTTTTGTCACAGCTGAATGTTATTTTTAAATGTTACATTCAATATATATTGTGTGAAGATGAATTGAGGAAATCAAGGTTAGCCCTGAGTCCCTTTCTTGTTTGCTCAACTATTTCATTTTTTCCCTTAGGATGTGTTAAAAGCTGACTAGTTTCGAAGTACTTATCAGATCTTAGACCATTCTCTGTGATCTTTGTGATTCCCTTTGTTTTTATATGTATTCTATTAGAAGTGTATCAAAGGCTAGATAGTTTCAAAGTACTTACCAGATCCTATTTTTCTTCTATGTTTCTCTGAAGTGCCTGGTCAAAGGCTGGCTAGTTTCAAAGTACTTACCAGATCCTGGGCTGCTCTTTGTTATGCATCTGTCTTTTCCCCCTTCTTATTGTATCACTCCATTCCATAAATCAAACTTTAAAAAGATCCTTAGGCATAGATGAATTGCCCCATAGACCACTCTTGAACTTGATTGTTTCAATTAAATCCTCTTATGACTCCATAGCCCAATGGACTAAAAACCCGCCATCATCTTCTCTTCTTGATCAAATCTTATTCTGGTGCTTGCAACTTCTCACCTTTGAACCTATTCACACATAGATCTTCCAGCCTCGGGCAATGACTATGTTCAACCATCAGGAAAAAAGAAAAACAAAACAAAACCCTTGGCCTTCATAACTAGCCTAATATCATTACCTTGAGCTTTTCAAAGACAATATCCATCTTTGTACATATTGGAGAGATCCCTCTCCGGATTCAGGAGGCTAGATCCTAGAATCCCAAAGTTGGTTGAAATGATGTTAACTTTGTGATTGGACTCTCCCAATATTGCTAATAAATTACAGAGACCTAACATTTCTGGCGACTCCACTGGGGAGCTGAGTGTTTTTAATACCTTTTAGGGGCCTCAGAAAACCCTTTATTCGAGAACATTTTGAGAGTAAAAAGCAGCCTTTTCAAGCACTACCAAGAAATGGTAATCATGATGGAGCTTGTTTGAATCGGTGATCTAGATTGACCCTAGGATTCTCATAAGGCTTTATATAACCTTGAAAAATCAGTTGGCTTAGCCATAAGAGTAAACTGTCTTTGTCTCATAACCATAGCTAAGTTTTGAAACAGAGTTAGGATATTCTTAAAAAACATACAACTGAAAAATAACTTGGAAAAACCTAAAAATATTTCAGATTGGTATCCAATAAACATGGTGGTGGACCATAAAACCTTTTACCTCCTTACGGGCTAAAAAATTCCACTTGGTGACTCCACAATCCTAAACAGACCTTAAGACTCTATTGGGACTAACCCTTATCATTATAATATCATTCAAACTCGGTTAGAAATTTGTAGGATTAAATTTGCAGCAATTAGTTAACCTCTTAAAGATTGTCATATCTGGTTAAACTTTTCTTATTAGTTGGGTCTCAAAACACAGCATAGTGGCTTCTAAAAAGGTTCACACTAGAGCCCATCCTGACCCTAACCCACCTGAGATAGTTGATGACCCAGAAAGCATCCTTTGGAAGTCTCCTAGGATTAAATTATCAACTGTTTTCAGATCACCCTTAAGAGCTAATTCAGTTCCTGAAAATATTTAGGCTATCCAACAATCACAAGTTGACTTAGTAAACCCGTTTAGAACTAGGTCCTTTGATGATATAATCCAGATAGACTCTGAGTCTTCACTTTCATCCCTAGAAACAAGTGAACATCTTGGTAGCAGGGAAACAACACCTCCTGATTTACATCTCCTTCACAATCTAGGTGTCTCTCATCCAAGATCAGCTCAACAGTCTATTCCTAGCCCATCCACATCTGCTCACCCTACATCCACTATTCAAACCACCCCACTTCAGCCCACTCCACCTCTTGTAAATCCACCCCCACCACCTATCATGGCAGCATGGTATGCTCCCTTAGTCCTTCCTGTACCACTAGTCAATCTTCCACAAGACTATCAGTCCAAAATTCCATTATATGATGCTAGCAATACCATAACATCATCTCAACATGTGGACAAGAAGAATGACTACTTTGACAGAAATGAAATTGATGATGATTCTGTCAAGCTTAGACTATTTTCTCAAAGTTTAGGGGGAGAATCAAGAAAATGGTTTAAAGGTCTAGCCCCTCACAGTATTAATAATCTCCAAGGCTTCCATCGAACATTCTTAAACAAATGGGAAGTAAGGAAGAATCCTCTCCAAGTTCTAGCTGACTATAACAATCTTCATAGGAATCCAGGGGAAAGTGTACATGCTTATCGTACCAGATTTAACAGTGTGTATAATGCACTTTCCCCTGAACTAAAACCTCCTCAGGGCTCAGCCTTAAACAAATTTCCTGAAGGGTTTCATCCTGACATGACCTATTCACTCAGAGAAAGAGTTTTTGCAACCCTTGAAGATATGCAAAGAGGTGCTCTTTCTGTAGAAGTTAACCTTATGGAGAAGAGAGCAAGAATGAAAACTGAAAAGAGAGTATCTTTCAGAGAGGAATCTACCCCCACTACTTCGAGCTCGAAAATGGAGAGAATGATGGAAGAAATGATGAAGAAAATGAGCATTCTAGAGAGAGCGCAAGCAATTCTAAATCAAAGCGCTCCTCAAAACAGAAACCAAAACCAGAATCAGAATATTAGAAGGAATCAACCTTTAAACAGACCTAGGGAAGATGATCAGCAGATCACTCCTCCCTTTCATCAAAAATATATGAGTGAGGTTGAGGAAATAGATGAAATAACAGAGGATAATGATATAAACTTATTTGGGGTAGATGATGATAGCTTCGAGGTTCATTATGATAGGAAACAAGGTCTTTATACACCTTATGACGACAAAAGAGATGATAATGAAAATTGTTATCAAAACATGGAAAACGTTGTCATAGAGCCTTCAAAGGAATATGAACTCAGAAGTAAGTCTAATCAACAAACCCCCAACAGTAAAACCTCTGACAAGCCTTCTCAAAACAACACTGCAACCAAGTCTAAAACAATCAAACAAAAAGACAAAATAGTGGCTGTTAATTCTGGTAGTGGTAAAGAGAAAGACACTCAAAGTATTGAAAAACAGAGTGCAAACATTAGCAGTACTAGCACCCCGACTAGTACTCCTGGTAAAACAATTGTTTCAACCGTAGATAAAACAAATCAGCAAGCTGTTATTGCTGATAAAACGGCAGTAAACAAGGCTGAAATCAATGTTTTAAAGAATCAAAACCTTTTCAGCCTAGAACAGGAAATCTCAAAGATCAAAATTTTTGTTCCTTTGACTAAGTTAGCTGCCCAACATGTATATAGGTCCAAAATTTTGAAGGCTTTGAACTTAGAAGATAATGAAGATACACTCAATCTTAATGATGACCAACTAGAGCTTATTTTTGGTCTAAAGATTGAAGGTAAATTCCAAGAGGGTCCTGTCCCTCCCTTTTACGTAAGCTTAAACATTCATGACAAAATTCTGCATAATGCTATGCATGACTCGGGCGATTCCCATAATTTAATGCCAAAAGCTGTAATGGAAAGCCTGGGTCTTGAAATTACCAGACCTTACAAAGACTTGTACTCCTTTGACTCAAGCAGAGTTAAATGTCTAGGATTGATAAAAGATCTCTGTGTCAACTTAACCCAGATTCCAGCCAAATGTTTAGTCATGGATGTTGTTGTGGCTGATGTACCCCCAAAGTATGGAATGCTTTTATCAAGATCTTTGGGGGCTAAGTTACAAGGAACTATGCAAATGGACATGACCTATGCGACTATCCCTGTTTTTAATCAGACTAGAAGACTTTACAGGGAGTCACACATGCAGTACATAGTGACAAGTCAAGACCAGCCTCAAAACTCTCCTCTGTATGCTGTTAGTACGAGCCTTGATTCTTTTATCATTTTTAATGATGAAACATTTACAGGAAAAATCATTTCAACAGAATTAATGGCTGAAACGGAGAAAGAGAAACACAACGCTCAATGGCCGAAACAGTCTACTGTATCTGAAAATCCTAGTGAACCAAACACAGGTCTTGAACTGCAAGTCATCAATCCATTAAACTTAAAGCTTAATAGTCAAGAGGGCAACCCTCAACCCGATGAAAAAATTGAGGAATCAAATCATACAAAGGCCATTCACCAAAATAAAAATATTCCTCTCTGGACTATGTATTTTGATGGGTCATGCACCAGAACAAATGTTGGTGCAGGTGTCTGGATTACTAACACTGAAAACAATCATACAGAATGTATCTCATGTAAATTAAACTTTCAGTGTTCCAACAACGTAGCAGAATATGAATCCCTCCTCTTAGGCCTGCATCTCTTGAAAAAGTTAGGTGCCAAAAGAATTAATGTATATGGGGATTCTGAATTAATCATTAGGCAAGTCAACAGGGAATATAACGCAAATCACCCCAGACTTAGGGCCTACAGGAATGATGTCATGGATCTTTTAAAAACATTTGAGGAGTCCAACCTGACTTTTGTCCCAAGAAAAAGAAATATTGCAGCCCACAATTTAGCCTTTGCTGCCAGAACCTGCCCAATGCTATATGATGACACATCTCAGATTAAATTCAGGCCAGCTGTCCCGGATAACAAGAAATATTGGCAGGTGTTTGATAGAGATAAACAAATAGAAGACTTCATGCAATTCAGAAATGAGTTTGAACTTCATAGTTCGGATTCAGATTATGAGACAGATTGCAGTGAAGAAAATTTTCTTGGTGAACAAGAAACGTCTCCTGAGCTTATAAACATTAACCTTCAAACTAGCAAACTTAGAAACCAAACAGAATTGAGTGCAGAACCTGAAACAGAAGATTTGGAAACTCTGCATTCCAAAGATGATAGTTTGCGTAGAGGTCGACCCCTTTAGAAGAGTTATTCGATTTTAACGATGTGGAAAATAAACCAAAGCTGGAACCTGGGGGCGAGAAGTGGAAGAATGCAATATTCAGCGGTAAAGAGAAACCGAAAATGATCAAGCTGTCCAAAAACTTTCGACTCATCAAACTCAAATACATAGAGCTTTTCAAGAAATTTTCGATGTTTTTTGGAGTTACGAAGATATTAAATCCTATGACACTAAAATAATACGACACAAATCCCTCTTAAAGAAAACCAAAAACCATTCAAACGAAGCCTACGCCAAGAATAAACCCTGTCCGGTTGCCGTTGGTTCGGAAAGGAGATCATGAAAATGTATGATCTTGGTATTATTGTCCCTATTAGATATTTTGAATGGGTATCTAATCTGGTGTACGGTAGGAAGAAAAGACTGGAGAAATCAGGCTTTGTATAGACTTTAGGGATTTAAACAAAGCTTCATTAAAAGACAACTACCCTTTACCAAAAATGGACCATATTTTACAAAGGGTGGTGGGGTCTAAAGGAATTTCTTTGCTGGATGGCCATTCAGGGTATAACCAGATCTTAGTTCACCCTGCTGATCAATTAAAGACAACTTTTACTACACCATGGGGCACTTTCATGTATGTGAAAATGCCTTTTGGTCTAATGAACGCTAGAGCAACCTCTCAACGAGCCATGGACATAGCATTCTCGGAAGAATTGGGTTTCTTCATCATTATATATCTTGATGATGTAACTATGTTTTCAAAAATAGATGAAGAACACTTAGAACATTTAAGGAAAGTTTTCGAGAGATGCAGAAAGTTTGGGATATCCTTAAACCCTAAGAAAACTCTATTTGGTCTCCAAGAAGGTAAACTTCTTGGGCAAATTATTTCTGAAAAGGGTATAAAGATAGACCCAAAGAGGATTGAGGCCATATTGCAAATCTCTCAGCCTCGAAACATAAAAGAGTTGCAGTATTTCATTGGAAAGATTAACTTTTTGAGAAGGTTCATCCATAATTTAGCTGAGCTCCTTAGGAATATCACAAACATGTTAAAGAAGGAGAAAGGGGTAAAATGGACCGTGGAAGCAAAGACATCCTTTGAGCTGGTGAAACAAGCGTTAACCAAAACACCGCTACTCATAAGTCCTGATTTTTCAAAATATTTTTATATCTTCTCATTTGCATCAGAACGTACCATAGTTGCTATCCTTTTACAGAAAAATCCACAAGGACAAGAGTAGCCTATTGCATTCTTTAGTAAGGCATTGAGGGATGCCCCTTTGAAGTATAACATTATGGAGAAACAAGCTTTTGCTTTGGTGAAAGCATTGAAAGACTTTAGGGTATACATCCTTCACTCACACATTATTGCCTTTGTCCCAAAATCAGTTGTTAAAGACATTCTAACACAGGACCCAGATGGTAAGAGAGGTAAGTGGATTGCTATTATCCTTGAATATGATTTAGAGATAAAACCCACAAAACTCATCAAAGGCCAAGGTCTAGCTAGATTAATGGCTGAATCGAACTGTGAAGTTCTTGATATTAACATGATTAATGCTTTGGATAACCAAGAAGAATTCTCAACTCCCATTGTTGAGGACCATTTTATGAATTCTCCTTGGTATGCCGATATTATTTATGTCTTGCTTAATCTGAATACACCTCTTGGTTTATCGAAAACAAAGGCAAGGTTCTTGAAGCTGAAAGCAGTAAAATATTGCATTATAGATAGATGTCTTTATTGGAAAAATGCAATTGGTATATTGTAAATGTTTGCACGAGTTTGATGCGAGAGAAGGTTAAGCAGGAATTCCATGAAGGAGAGTGTGGAGGTCATTTATACTGGAAGGCAAAAACCAACAAAATTTTGAGGGCTGGTTTCTATTGGCCTACTCTTTTTCCTAATATACACAAGATGACCACTACTTGCCATAAATGCCAACTATTCGAGGGAAAGAGAAAACTGCTACCCCTTCCTCTACATCCAATCACTGTTGAAACTCCTTTTCGACAGTGGGGACTTGACTTCATAGGAGAAATCCATCCACCATCTTCTGCCCAGCATAGGTGGATTCTTACAGCAACAGACTATTTCACTAAGTGGATAGAAGCCATCCCTTGTAGACAGGCCAATGATTCAGTTATCATAAAATTCATGGAGACTAACATTCTCTCCAGATTTGGCTATCCTACCAAGATCATCACTGATAATGCGACAGCATTTGGATCAAAGAAAATGGTTGAATTCTGTCATAGATACCAGATAACATTGGGGCATTCCACAGCCTATTACCCCCAAGGTAATGGACTTGCAGAATCTTCCAACAAAAGCTTAGTGAACATAATCAAGACACTGTTAGAGGACAATAAAAAATCTTGGCACATAAAGCTGATCCATGCACTTTGGGCTAACAGATTAACTTTGAAAAAATCTATTGGTATGTCACCTTTCCAGCTTGTGTATGGTACAGATGCAATTTTCCCTAACAGCCCTGGTGTACCAGTTATGAAGTTGATTCAAGAGTTGCAGACTGAAGAAAATGACATGACTAGGAGAATAAATCAGACCATTCATCTTCAGCAGACCAGGGAGGAAGTGTATAACAAAGCATTACAGAAACAGGATAGCATCAAAAAGCTTTTTGACAGAAGAACAAAGGCTAGCAATTTCAATATTGGGGACAAAGTTTTAAAGTGGGACTCAAGAAGGGAAGAAAAGGGCAAGCATGGAAAATTTGACAACCTATGGTTTGGCCCTTACTCTGTTCATTCAGTTGCTAGTAATAATGCGTTTTTCTTACAGGAGCTAGATGGAACATAATTTTTTGGGGGTCCTATCAATGGCAGGATGCTCAAGCATTACTTCTCTTGATTCATGATATGTTTTAAAGCCTTCCTTTTTCTTTTTCCATTGTAAATATTTCATCCACCATTGCATTCAAGTTGTAAAAGATAAAAAATACAAAAACAAAGAAAATGAAAAGAGGGCAGAAGGAAAACAAGAAAGGCACAGCCCCATGCCAAAAAGAGAAACAAACCTGAAAGTGTGCAAGATTAAATGCCACTCCTGAAAACACACTTCTAGTTAGTCAAACAGTTTAATCTTGACTGACTAGATTTTGAATTTACTGCTGATAGGTTAGTGAATTTGATTTTCCAAACTGTTTAATCTTGGCTTATTAGTAGATAAATTAGGATAGAAATGAAGGTTCAAACAAACTCAAAATCTGAACCAAACTTTCCAATAGATAATGACTCAAAACTATGTTTTCTTATATGAGTCACGAAATATCAAGACCTGGTTCTAATCAGCTCAAAACTTGAACCAGAAGAAAAGTAAAGACAACTCAAAGAAAAGAAAAAACAGAGCTGAAAAGAAGAGAGAAGGCCATAATAAGAAACTTTCAGATCTTAAGCCTTCTGTTTTGATTTTAAATTTCTGCAAATAATAATCTATTTGCAGCTTGTTTTTATGCCATAGATCACAGCAAGTCAAATAGTTCAATCTTGACTTGACTGTTTTTGAATTTCTGTCTTAGAATTTAGAGAATGAAAGTTTGTTGGACAGTTTAAACCCAACAGACACTAGATTAGGTAGAGAAACATCTGAGCTCAACCATTTAATCTGAGTTCAGGGAGAAATAAGGAGTAGAATTAGATTAATTTTTATGCTTTTAAAAGAATAAAATGTTGTAAAAAGAGTTTGCCAATCCAAGTGCACCTTGATGAAGGAAAAAATGCTAGATCAGTAGGATTGGGTAGGTAGAAGTTGTATTGGTGAAGTTCATCTTTCTTTCATAACCGAGATTATTTTTCAGAGCAAAGCAAGAGAAAGCAACGGACCAGGCACCAGTCAGCCCCCCAGAGAAATCAAGTCTGAATTCTTGATGCTTCCAAGAAGGCACCATCCCCAAATGGAGCTGCTGTTAGCCACCTATAATATTTTTAGACCAGAAAGGTGGCTAAAACTTTGGGAGCCTCCAAGGAAAAAAAAATTTCACTAAAAGTTGTTGGCTCTCGGAGTCTCTGAAAGGCCTCCTGCCTTCTTCCTCTGTCCATATCCTTTAATGCTTTTTCAAACTTCAAAAGCCTCTGAAATCCTTCAAAAATCCCAAGATTAAATACTGCTGCAGAACCCCTTGTTCCCCTTCCTTTTCTTCCACACTAACCCCATTTTCTATTCTCCGTTTTCCATAAAAAACCCACAATTTCATTTTTCTCCATTTCCATTTCATTAAAATCCCCTTTATAAGGTTAAGAACCCACTTTTTAACCTTACCGAAACCTTCATCTCCTTCAAAAAACCCTTCCAAAGCCATGAAAATGCATGTTTTTATGTATAGGACTTAAGCCCCCTCGAGCTTAGGCCCCTAACTCTTTTTCATCCATATACCCGCGCCCTGGAACCGAGTTCTAAACCCTTTGGCATTTGTCGCAAAGCGCAGATCGCAGAAATCCCAATTGCAGTTTTGTTTTAAAAAGTGTTCATCGCAAAAATCTGCGCTGCGATCCATCGCAAAATCGAAATTTTGCACCACGATAAGCTCCTTCCCTATATAACTCCTCGGTCATATGGTCCTCCATGCGCCCAACGGCCCCCAATCGGGCGCCCATCGCATAATCACATTTTCACTGTTTGAAAGGTTCGTTAATATTTGCGATGCGACCACTCCAATTGCATTTTTCCCCAGCGCTCATCGCAATATCGCATTTTCTCTCCGTCACATAATTCGCCATCGCGTTCTCCATTTTTGCGATTTGCGATCAGTCCCGCCGGACCCACCATATGATACCCCCGCCTTTCATACAACAATGCTTTTTTCCTTTGTAAAGTCGAAAATGATATGTTTTTTGATTTACAAAGGTTTTGCCTATTACATCCCGTTGTTGCATTTCCGCCGTCAATCTGCACCTCCGCTCCATGATCCAACGGTTACGTTCCTTCCCTGCCTCCGAAGCAGTTTAAACATAAAACGCAGGATTTCTTAATCATTTTTGTATTTTGCAGGTGTTTTAATGGTTTTCCATTTGTATAATGAAAGAGAGCAGAGGGCCGAGAAAGACGTTTCCTGCGCCTCTGAGCTGTTAAAGAGAACCATCTGCGGGGTTTTCACTCCATTGTTTTCTCAATGCTTCATGGGCATTGATGCCTTTAAAAGTCCAGTGCGGCCCTGCACATCGACAAGACACTATTTTATTTAAAAGAAAAGTTAAAGAGTATCAGTTTTGAAGACAAAACACAGCAGATGAAGATTGAGGATAGTTTTTACGGGGATTACGGCTAAGACAGTTATCAAAAGCCTAATCCCCGATTTAAAAACACAATTTAAAGAAAACTTAAAGTGTTTATCAGACAGAAAGGACCTCCACTGCCATACTTGAGGCGCATTGATTCCTCAACCACCACAGTGCCACCTATTGTCTCAAGACGCTCAATCAGAGGCTGGATTTATTGAACAAGATCAGATCTCTGCCTCGGAACAACTGAAGAGTTATTTCTGCCAGTAATTTAATGAAATAATGTCCGCAGAATAACCTTAACACCGCGCAGAGCCTCAAAGGTCAACAAAAGCTCCCTCCGAGCTTACTTCATAAGTGTAAACCCATTAATGTAGCAGGACACCTGTATGATTTCTTCATCGAGCCTCCAAGGGCCAGGAAGACACTAATTCTGCATTAATTGTATCTGAGATCTTTTCATCAGATCTCACCTCCTCATCCTTCTATAAATACTTCGGTAGGGGATGAGTGAGGGGGGTTGGGTTGGTTGGTTGTTAATGTAATTTCGAAGTTTTGTAAACGTCTGCGAGCGAGGAAAACTCTCGATTGTACATAGGCTTTCAACACCTCTTGGGCTACGCAGCAACGGATAGGTTAGGTTGTGAAGAGAGATGGATTAAAACAAACTGAATCTAAAGATTATGGCAGTTTGGAAACATTCATACAAGCTGATTTATGGGATCTGGTACATCGTATTGGTGATGTGATTCTCACTTGTAACTTGTATTTTGTTTAAAATTTTGTTTTCAATTTGTTTCATTTTCCACTATAAAGAACGAGTTTAAAAACGGGTTAGGACCTACGTATGTCCCATTAACCTTCTGCGGGGCGAGAAATATTTATTTAAATGTTTTCTTTCAAGCATGTTATTTGAAAATGATTTAATTCGGTCTAAGTACGGGGATGTTGGCGTTCCTCATCTTTTTGTCACGGTGAATGTTATTTTTAAATGTTACGTTCAATATATATTGTGTGAAGATGAATTGAGGAAATCAAGGTTAGCCCTGAGTCCCTTTCTTGTTTGCTCAACTATTTGATTGTTTCCCTTAGGATGTGTTAAAAGATGACTAGTTTCGAAGTACTTATCAGATCTTAGACCATTCTGTGTGATCTTTGTGATTCCCTTTGTTTTTATATGTATTCTATTAGAAGTGTATCAAAGGCTAGATAGTTTCAAAGTACTTACCAGATCCTAGTTTGCTTCTATGTTTCTCTTAAGTGCCTGGTCAAAGGCTGGCTAGTTTCAAAGTACTTACCAGATCCTGGGCTGCTCTTTGTTCTGCATCTGTCTTTTCCCCCTTCTTATTGTATCACTCCATTCCATAAATCAAACTTTAAAGAGATCCTTAGGCATAGATGACTTGCCCCATAGACCACTCTTGAACTTGATTGTTTCAATTAAATCCTCTTATGACTCCATAGCCCAATGGACTAAAAACCCGCCATCATCTTCTCTTCTTGATCAAATCTTATTCTGGTGCTTGCAACTTCTCACCTTTGAACCTATTCGCACATAGATCTTTCCGCCTCAGACATCAGATATGTTCAACCATCTGGAAAAACCAAACAAAACCCTTGGACTTCATAACTAGCCTAATATCATTATTCTAAACTTCAAAGACAATATCCATCTTTGTACATATTGGAGAGATCCCTCTCCGGATTAAGGAGGGCTAGATCCTAGAATCCCAAAGTTGGTTGAAATGATGTTAACTCTGTGATCGGAATTTTGCCAATCTTGCTTATTACAGAGACCTAACAGCAAGTATGACTAATCCTGTGTCATTTAGCTTATCTCTCTATAGGAGACTCTATCTCATCTATTACGGAAATAGCTCTTATCATAACAAGTAAGGAGAAAGCAGCACATCAAAGCTAGTAGCATGATTTACCCACTTAGTACACGTCTAAGCTCTTCATCTTAACCTCATATCTATTATGAATGCCAATGCAATGAAACCAGTCATATTACGAGGCAAGCTAAGCTGTGATTACCTTTTAGTGTTACAGCTGGACAAGGTTACTAGTAATTCCATAATGAATACGATTGGAACCAATAGATATACGTTATAGATTAGATATATGCCGTAGTCCTGCCTATTGTATAGTATCAATCATGTTGCTATCCCTTATTCACCTATTATCATAGATTCATCAGGCTATCATATATTGAACTAGAACAATTAGGGCAATATATGGGTATAATACATGGTACCTATAATTAGAGTCATTACACTTATGGATTACAAGCAATGACTACTCTCTATATATGCCTAATTTCCTTAATTGGATGTTGTATGATTCCGTATTACCAAAGGGAATAGAGGAACATGAATAACATACATATTAGGAATGGCATTTTATTTAGACTAGTAGTATTCCAGCTTTCTCTCTGTATTACCAACTTAGTCTCAGTTAAGTAAGCATCACATAAGTACTGTGCATGATAAGCTAACCCTTATCGAGTATCATGTAATACAAGGCTAGACGTGTAAGTATAAACCATTGTATTTGCATAATAAAAGCTTCATTACACTAGTAGTAGTAAATTAAATCATAAAGCTGATTCCATAGTGATATTTAGCTTAAACCAACCTGATTTCCCTGATCTTACAGTATAAGCATAACTAAGCATCACACCTTTCACCTAGCTTAGTAATGGTAATAAGACTAATATCCCAAGCATAAGTAGTGTTAAAGCCCATATGAGTAATCACCTAGATAATGCTCATAGTATATTGAATACGGGATTACATTGTAACCTAATCTATATACATATAAGCTTATCTCATACTGTACTTACATTCCCATGTTTATCGGGTTTAGTTTGAGTGTTAGTAAGGGACGGAGTCACTCACTATTCATATGGTGAGGGTTCAAGTAGCGATAAAAAGCACGCAAATGGCCGTTGAAGCCGTTCTTCGCATTTCAATCCATCCATCCAACAGCTCTATGTGAAGCTCTTCCTTCCATCCCATCCGTCCAATGCAGTAAGTCTAAGTAAGTAAGGCATTATATCCTCTAATAAGGTGAACAGGATTGGTTATATTATAAGAGTCAATCTAAAGGTAATAGGGTAAAGGGACTCCCCCATCCCATCCATGGTCTTAGGTGTCTGGCAGTATCAAGATAAGGGTAAGGGTAAGATCCATCCATGCCATCCCATCCTCCGGGGGCTTATAAGGTTCAACATTGGTGACTGACTATGCAACGTGATTCCAGGTATTGGGCTCCAGGTCTAGTTCTATCAGGTAAGATAGTAGGTAAAGAATGGCTACGTGTGGTATTCTAGGCTTCTAGGATGGTAGATTTATGCTCTGAGGTTGATGGTCTAAGTAAAAGGTTCCTCCCCTTGAACTCTAAGGCATATGGTTTGTGATGATTCAAGTTCTAAGGAAAGGGCTAATGAACCCATAAAATTCTCCAATCCCCCCTGGTCGGGCATGGGAGGGATGGCATGATACAACATTCCCTTATCACTTACTTATGTGTTTACTTATTACCCGCCCACCTAGAGTAAAGACTTAGACTGATGAATGAAGCAATTAATGAGTCGGTATTGTTACTTACCTTCGATTAGAAGCACTGGATGGATTGGATGGGTCGATTAGCCCAGGCCAGGACCCTTTGAATAGCATGTTCTTGCAGGGATGGTCTCGCCGGATAGGGTTGACCTTTAGCTGATATCGTCGTTTCACTACCCCGGATAGCTTATAAACAGCCGTGTCTCATAAAATCTGGCTATATAGAAGAAATACTGGCAGTTCCATGATCTAAACTAAAGGTTTCTGGCTTTAAGGTTCCTAAGTAAGGCAGTTTGGAGGATCCATCCAATGAAGGGTAGTAGTCCAACTTGCAGTCTAAAAGTAGGGATATAAGGGTAAATACGAATGGTCTAAGTACCGTACCTACTGAGCATTCCTGGCTGAAGTGCTAGGTTGGGGCATTTATCAGTAGGGTGGTACAAGGTGTGAAGGTAAGGGCTCATGAAGCGATTCCAATTCCCATTCCTAATGGTGGGAAATAAAGAGGCACTTCTGAGCGTACGTAAGTGAAGCTATGCATTGAACATTGTACGAAGGCAGATCTCATTTCTATTTCATTCCTTTCATTTGATATTATGGGAAAATCATTTCTATTCCTTCTTTTATTTCTCTATGAAATTATGGAAAAACATAATAAGAGAAGTTTTTTCAGTCTCTCAATTAAGGCCGCCATCATGCCCCCATTTCAGTCTCGACCAACGGGAGAGGTATTTGAATTAGATTCATTTCATTCAAGGGTGGCCAAATGGGCTGGGTCTAGGGTTTGGACTGGTCGGAATATCTTATTCATATAATTCATATAGATGGCAAGGCCATTCATTACGACTCTAAAAAGGTCTTATTTAAATGACTCAATCAATATGTAATTGACATACACATATTGTCAATGTCATACACAGATTTAAGCCCTTCAAAACCTTCAATCAAACTAATAAAGGTAGGTAGTTGGGAGAGATACATCAAGAATTCTCCTATTCCCCGTGTATTTACAGACAGGAAGATAGATGTTTCCTTTGCACAAGCATTGAATATTTCCTGCCAGTATAAACCTAATTCATTAGCGATCCATTGACCTAAACTCTAACTTGCTCAGAAGATAAATCTAATTCCTTTACTGGGTGATGTTACCTGGCCTACCAGTTCTATCACAGGGTCGCTCTTTCCTTACAAATCTTACCAGACCAACCTAACCTCAACTACTTACCTTCCCTTCACTAGCGGGATACAGGAGATAAGACTAGCACCTTACCTTCCTACCTTACCTAACACATTCAGTCCTCAGCTAAAAGTCTTCACCTCACCACATGAACACCCCTTTCCCCTCCAACAACTCTTTCCTTCCCTTATAGCTTGCTCTTTACCAGCTGTGATAGGATGGGGTATCAGGTATGGCTTGCTTGCTGGATGGTTGGTTCAATCAATAAATCTCATTCTGTGGGTAAGTTTGCTTGCTTGTAGGTTAGCTTCGGTCTAGAGAGTTTGTCTAACGAGAGATATCAGTTTACTTGCCCCAATGTATTTAGACAAGTTATCGGAGCTACCGAAGTCAAGTGCCTACAAAGCCTATTGATTGGAAGGGTGAAATGGCTATGGTGAAATGATGAGTTTATGCGATCTGATGATTGTTGAATGAGTCCCGCGGATTCCTCGATGGAGAGAGAGACTTAACTATTGATGACTGCTGATCGATGGTAGGCAATAGCAGTAGTAGTACTGAGGGTAGGGCTTTATCGTAAATCGTATTGATGGAATGAATACCACACCATCCATTCCTTACCACTCAATGAATACCGCACAAGAGGAATTAGGTAATCCCACACAAGCAATCTCGCACAATAAGAATTAGCCTTTCAATGGATTACCAAAGAATCAATGGATTATTGAATAGATTGGATAGAGAAAGTAATGGTGGAACTGCGTAATTGTCCTACTTCTTTTTGTATCTAATATTCTTGACTTCAAAGTATACTTATTACGTCTAGAAAAATCCCCTATATATCAATCAGTCACATAGTGAAAAGACACAAACAGTCACACAGTGAAAGTGAAACAAGCAGTAACAAAGACTATTTCCTTATGTCAGTGCGGAAAGATATCGGCTTGGGCCTCGCCCTTGAGAGCCTTACAAGATACAGAGCTAGACAGAGCTTTAAGACAGAAGGCAGCTACTTATTCCTTCGAAGCGCTTTAGTCTCTTTTCTTCCTTCGAAGTGCTCCTATATTTGATAGTGTTGCTAGAGATGCTAGAAGTGCTGTTCCAACATATGGAAAGGGTACTACTTATGATGCAGATACAAATACAGATCAAGTTCCAGTTCCAGGTGTAGTTATAAAGCGAACAGTTCCACCGAATTTCCCATCCAATTTGATATTCTCCAAGTGTGGATCTAGTTCCAGGTCCATTCATTGAGGATTTATACCCTGCAACAGGGGGAGTCCCCGTGTCCAAGCTAGCATTCCTTCCACCAATTCCATACCCCGTGCCATAGCCCATTGAAGCACCTATTTAATAACTAGTCCAATGCTGGCTGTTTTGGGGATTCCTAAGTAGGATGATAAGTGAGGCAGGCAGTCATCTCTTCTCAATAGGTGGGGGTAAATAGAACAGGTGGTTAAATGCACTAACATGAAAGTAAAGTAGGGATATCCTAGAATGGAGTCTGGCTGGGCATATTCTATCAATGCTGACTAGGATCCATGAACCTCCTGGAATGCTGGCTGGCTTTTTGGGGGATGCCCGAAGTCATAAGGTGAAGCAGGTGGGTCCCTTTAAATGGTAAGAGTAAAGGCAATGCTTTCTTAAGAAATCAGTGCGTATCTGGTCAGCCCGTCCCGATAATAGAAGTCTAGTGCAATAGCCCGCATTCATTAATCGAGTGGTATAGGTATAAGGCAGGTCTATTTCTTCAGGTGGGTAACTATCAGCAGGTGGGTAGCTAGCCGACATTAACTGAAAGGCAAGTTCTATAGGTATCTGGGTTCTAATTTCTGAATCGTATTGGCTCCTCAGCGGGACTAGAAGGTAATACGTGGTACTCAGAAGTTCACAGTGTTACCTAGAAGATCCTAGTGATGCCAAGAAGAATTCATAAGGTAATGATATCAATGTAAGGTAAAGTGTCAATCCTCATCAACCAATCATCTGATTTATCATCCCTTGAACTACCAGCTTCAAAGCTTGTTCGATTGATTAGCTTTTTTATCATAGAAGGGAGGAGGAAAGTAGGGGAGACCACCTACAGCCAATTAGATAGGCTGAGAGGAACAAGGTCTTGAGCACATATATTGGTCTGAGCAAGCAAGATATTTTAAAGTTGAGGTTATTAAGATACTAATGAAAACAACCACTTTCATCGTTTTCTTTCCAACTAACAGATCTTAATAAAGTAAACTGTGTTATAAGGGTGATTACCAAACCAAGCAGGGCATGAATGAGTGAGACCTGGGTGCAGCAGCGGGTTGGTCTCTATTGGTTCTTACCTTCCCATATCGGTATCTGGAGAGGAGGGGTTGAGATTGAACTGTGTGAATAACTTGAAAATGAACGAATAAGTTGTCTTTCGTCGAATTGAACAATGAATAGGAGATGAGGGATCTGTATGAGTGAGATTGAAAGGATTGGTCTTTTTGGTTCGAAATCAAAGTGGTGGCGCCCAACCCAGTAAGTAAGTTAATGAGTGGGATTGATCAGTCATTGGTTCAACTCGTATCTTGTGGTGTGAGTTATTCCAATAATCTGATTGATCATCCCGATATCCTGATTATGAGAGGTCATGAGTGTGTTCTTGCTCTTTTCAATCCGGTTTTGGGTTCAAAATAGGAAAGTAGGAGCTTTCCCCGCTCACTCACACCACGCTGCTCCCAAAACCTGACCTAAAATTGAGCTTGCCGGTACTCGGGTGCGAAGCCAGCCAGGCTGTGTATCAACAGAGAGAGCCTAGAATAGAGTGGTTTGATTCGAGCAAGCAAAAGACTCGATATAACCCTTCGAATCTATATATGGAGTTGGTTTCTTGACTTTATAAAAATAAGGAAGGCTGGGCTTGATGGCTCTCATGATATCTCTCTCTTGAGTGAGCACTCAATCAATCAATCAATCTGGTTACATTGAGCAGAGCTGATACATTGAGCAGAGATGATAGAATAACTCTTTAGCTTATACTATTTGATTTATTGATTTCTTCGAACCAGAGATAAGAACCACTGATCAACTCCATCATATTATTTGAGGTGTAATCATTAATCAGTATGGGAGGATATGTTCTTAAAGCATTTTCTTGCAAGCTCCGGTTCAATCTCCCTAAGACACTTTATAGATCTAATTTAGTCGACTTGATCTTACAACCCGCCCTCTGCTTGCTCAAAACACTTTCAATCTTCTATAAAAATACCAATGATTAATAGACAGATTATGGGCGTAACCCTAAATGAAGAGCTCTTCGATATAGGGTTCCATGAGGGTTCCAGCTAGTTAGCCCAGATACTTGAGCTGTGGAATAATACTATGTCTTGTTCTCGGTATTCCTCTTATAGGTACCTTTCTTTTGTGTTAATTAGTCTGGGGCATATCCAAATTCAGATCCAAATATAGTTCCTTTTATAGATTGAGATTCATCCATGGACCCAGTAGCGAAGGGAGCAGTGAAGAAAGCAGATTCAGTTGACTGAGCAAAGGCATTAGCCGGGATTGAAGCAGCACTCGTAGCGAACAAAGGCAGAGGGAACTAGAGCCACAGAGACAAAGGTAGCATCAGTCCCGGGCGAAGTCTCAGATGAAATATATCTTATAATACGAGGGTGGATTCGGAATGGACTCCTCATTAGGTAGAGAAGATTGATACATAGATTGACCATATACCACCTCTCTCAAGATCTTGCAAGATCCGTGAATTACGACCGAACCTCAACAACTATATCCATGTCAAATCTTGTGACTCTATCCTTTCCTCTCTTCCGAATAGTGTGGGAAAAAAGAATGCTAGAACCAAAATAGAAGAAATAAGGAGTAAGCATAGTCTAGTAGAGAATATCTCTCTCATTAAGTTCAAGAAAATTGGCTTGTCTTTACTATGCTTACTCTTACATGGTCGAAATCTCGGAGTGAGGAACCTATCTTCAAATTAAAGATCTATCAAGTCTTTTTTTTTCCTCCAACATACTTACTATATTTGTACAATACCAAGAAAGGATTCATTATAGGATCTTAAATTGGAGCATATATAGAACAAAACCTCTCATTGATTCCCACAACCCTACTGCCCGGTCAATTTTCTTTTACTTCATTCCAGATTCTCCCAGCTGATATCAAATCTTAATCCTGTTGTATAAATTGAGTGTTCAATTTCATTCGGAAAAAGACATTCCTTCTCCAACAATGTCTTTGTAATTTGATCCAATAACACTCTGTTAGATAGGAACAAATTTGATAAATATTGATAACTCTCGAATAGAGTATTATAAAGAAAATATTCATTAGATAATAAACTATTGGTTCCGAGCCATCTTTTTTGGCGATGAATTAATGATTGGAAGTGGTCAACCCTTTCTCTTGAATTTTCGATCAACCAACATTTATATAAATATGGAGAAGAATATGGCTATATACGTTCCAAGTGGATACCAATTTCTTGAATGTGTTTGAAATTCTCGATATGTCTATGTCTAAGAGACAATGGTTTCCACGAATTCATGATCAAAACCGAATTGATCCCGTATTTTGAATCATATATATGAAAAGCACTTTGGAAACTTTGTTTAGGGAAAAAATTAGGGTTTGCTAGTAATCTCCTTGAACCATAAGTAATATAAAGCCTTTTCAGCAGTTCTTCGTCTGCGAAAAATTCTCGGCGTGAAAACACAGGGCGCTGCTCTTGAAATATGAAGGGATCCAAAATAAATCATTTTCCTCGACAGAACGTGGGTTTGTCCGAGGATTTATATTGCCTCGAATATTGTCTAGCAAATTTCGATCTTTCTATCTGCACTTTTTTCTTTGATCCGAACCGATACGAAGATCCCAATGAATTGGGTGTTTTTGTATGATCAAATCGATTACTGCGAAGAAAACTAAGATGCCAGGTCCTAGGAGTCCAAACTACGCTCTTTATTAATTCTTCATCCATATCCATATCCCTATACATTTTTTTTGTGGCGAGAGTAAACTTCAATTCATATTCTTTCAGAAATCGTATCATATGATTATTTCTCATTTTGGGTTGAGGAACAAATGTGATTTGATCCTTATCGAACTTACTCTGATCCTTATCGGACTTACCCCGACATATTCCTAACCTAGAAAATGGAAACTCCACGAGAATACTTTCTAAAAGACTAGAAGCTAGATCAAGATCATGCTCAGCGAATTTATCGAGAGGAATCCAATTCTCTCTATTTCGTTCCGATATAGACCAAGAATCTCGAGCTGCTGATCCGGCCAGGCAACCCAAAATATGGGGAAGTATGGTCAATTCCTTCATAGTTGTTTCGGCAATCGAAGGTTCTAAATACCATTCGGACAAATAACAAAACCTTTTCTTCCATAATTCCTTTTTGGTAGATAGAGGATTCATGGGAGAATTCCTTCTAAGCGTATTTTGTATAACAGCCTTTCCTACTTTGTAGATAAGTCTTTCATCATTTTGACCGGATCCAACCTGATTATCCATAGATTGAAGATGACAAATTTGACTATAAATAGCGTATCGAATTGTATTAGTGTCTATAACTGATTTCTTTCGGGTAATACTAGTTATTAAGGCTTCATTGGCCAGTGCTGCTAGATCTCGTGCATCAGAATCTATGGTTATAGATCCAAATTCATCGGGACAGGATACCTCTTTTTCCGAGTATTATCCCTTGCTACATAAAAGAATAGGAAATTCCCTTTGTCACTGTGGGATAACAAGCATTCGAATATTGATCAAGCTATCTAATCGATTTGGAGCTATTAGAGCTGGATCCACTCTTTGGGGGATATGAGTCAAAGCAATAAAAAGAATATTTCTAATAGAATATTTCTCACCACCCCTAGAAATATAGTTCAATAATAAACCAAGGAAAGAGTCAATGAAGCCTAAACCAAATAAATGGGTAATTGTGTCATTGACATTCAGTTCATGAATTTTTGGAATCCATATTATACAAGGAGACATTATTTTCACCAATTCGAAGGTAATATGGAAATGGTCTATTGTGTCTCTCCAAAAAGTATTAAACTCAGTAGGAATACGTCCAGGATCAGTGTAATATAAAAAATTACCATACAAGAGCTTCTTCAGAGATATTCTTATTAAAGGAACATTTGAGTCTGCTGCTAGACTTTTGATCAAATAGGATCGGCCAGTTCCCATAGGACCTATAAGTAAAATCCCTTTGGAAAATAATGATCCTGAGTGGAATGAGAAAGGCATTTTGGGGTTGGGTTAACACAATATTTGTGAAGAGGTAATCTTCTGATAAAAAGAAAAGAATATCTGGTTTTCTGCTTAAAAAAACGGATTTAACTCGTAATTCATTAGACCTTTTTGATAAGTGTGGGCCAAATATCGTAAGTGAATAAGCCCTGACTGTCCAGTGATTTGATCTCCAAATTCCTTCTTGAGGAAAATATGACTTACAGTCATATTTGATTCAAATTGAGAAAGGTTTTTTTCTGTCATTAGAAACTGAACTAGTATTTCCATCTCTTTTTCGGAGATATCCATGCTAGAGCACAATCCGTTCAACTCTCTTATTATGGTTATAAGAAAATTGAGCTTTCTATTCTTCCTCTTCCTCTTCATAGAAGGAAGAATTTCTATGTCTATATAATAGAGAAGGTAATTATACACGGGAGGATTTATCAGTTTTTGCAACTCTATCACGTATGATGGATCCTCTAAATACTGGATGAGTTCAAAGTCTATCTTTAAATTGATAAAGGTGAAATAAATCACTTTAAAATATCGAAGAATAGAATATGTAAGAAAGAAAAAAGGGATAAGAATCCCATATTCATACCTCCGAGCATTTAGTAATATCAGATGTGTCCATTCTCGATCACTAGTTTCCTCTATGAAACAATCCTCGTAGGAAGAGAAAAAATTATTCATAAGAGTCATTCTGAATCTCAAATTCAAAATATTGGTTAGATTTGTTCTCAATTTCCATTTGATAGGTTCCCATAATGGATGAGAAAGTTCCCACAATATATTCCATTTAAGCATAATATTATTCTTAATATCTTGCAAAATAGAAACAAATGGATTACTGCCATGTAGTAATATCTCTGGAAGAGTATATAAAAGCATATTTTCAAGATATTTACACCATGCAGAGGTAAAAAACCATGGCATATATGTTTTGAACAAATCCCATTTTGACAAAATACTATCTATTTGAGAGATCCTATACATCTCCTATTTTTTAGCAGGTTCATTAAAATGCGGTGATGGTTTAATCTTCTATTCCTATTTAGATGAATTAGGAAGGGTACTCCTCCAATCTATGCCCTCGTTTCCAATTATGTTTTTGAAACTTTTGGTTACAAACCAATCTTGAATACGATGAAACATTTCCTGGTTCTTATTGGAAAAGATTTCGGATAGTAAATCATCTTGATAAGATCGAGTTTGAATAAGACCCACGTTTGAACTGAAACCCCTTTTAAGGCATTTATCCAAGTTGTTTTCTTCTGAATCGGATCTATTGAAAAAAGGTTGGAATTTTTTTTTTTCCAAATTGACTATTTGTTCTTTTGTTAAAGGCGTTGTAGAAATCTCTTCGATCGAGGAAATATATCTCTTGTCAGGAACGAATGGATTCAATTGAGTTATTAAATTGAAGGATCTGTACAAATCATAGATTAATACAAACGGTTGTTCACCACTTCGTTTTTGTTGTAAATATTTAGGTAAGAATATGTTAGATACTTGTGACTTGATCAAAGAAATAGTCTCTTTTTCCGAGTGAACGGGTCCTATTTCACCAATGAGCAAGGAAGATATATTGTTGTGGATGAGAAAAATATTGAATAGTTGTCCATATGTAAGATTCTTCCTTTTCATATCAAAAGGTAATCTCTTCCTATAATTTGGCCGAGGATGATGCAAATAATCAAAAAATTGGAGCGTATTTGCTCCGTGAAAAGAAGCTCTCAATGAGCTCTGATCAGATAGTTTCACAGGATTCAACCAATTTTCTCGATCGTTGGATATCGTCGAAAAATCAGTGTTATCAAACGATTTCATGTGATTCTTTTCATTATAAAAGAAGTCAATAATCGATGGATTAATCGGTATATCATTCGGAACAAATGGTGCAATTGTTCCTTCATCAATCAATAATTTCGATCTTTGTGAAATATTATGGTCATCCAAAAGAAAAAGAAAGGGTTTTAATTTTTTTAAATGAACGATTAGAGTACCCATTAGATCCAACAAGTCATTTATATCTAAGTTATTTTTCTTTAATAGTTGAGGATCAATACTTTTGAGCTTATGCAAGTGAGAATCCAAAATAGAAATGACAATATCGAAGTTTGAGTTTAATATCTTTACAGTATGTTGAAAAAAATGAAAATAATCTTTCCAACCAATTTTGTTTCGATTAGTATTAGTACATGATTCAATTAGATCGAACACTCTTTGAAAATAGTTTTTTTTTATAAAAAAAATGTTTCAAATATTTCATAAAGTATTCGGTCTGATGGGACCATTTGTACACATTCAAATTCCGATTTATATTTTTATCCGTTCGAATAATAGAATGGTTCAACCATTCTCTCTGAATTTTTTTCCAACTTGATGAATGTCGGTCAATTGCATCTTTCGTTACATTATTCAAATTTTCATTTTCTATCCAATTTGTTCGAATTTGATTCTTTAAATTGTGACTGAACCTATTTGTAAAATAGAATCTATTGAATAAATTTTCCGAATACCTGGCAATTTTATACCGAATTGATTCATACCAACTCAAAGCTTCAGTTATATAATTGTTAAAGGGAGTTCCTATCTCTAAGCGATTTAGAGATTCATACCAACTCAAAGCTTCAGTTCTATAATTGTTAAAGGGAGTTCCTATCTCTAAGTGATTTTTGGAATCGATTTGGCTCAATTGTTTGTCAATTATTCGATCTAAATAATCATCCGCTTTATCAATAATATTGAGTAGGACCCATAAATATTGATTCTTCAATTTTTCTCTGTGGTTGAAGATCCGATCCGATCTCAACGATCCATTCTTGTTGAATTCATATAATGGATTCATGTAATAATAAATATTACAAGAAATTTGATCATGAACCTGAATAGGCTTAGTTATTGATAGAGTGAATTGATCTGTCATTTCCAGAACAATTTTTTTTGTTTTCGATCGAAAATTGTTGTGCAATATGTTAAGAATATTCCATCCGGGATCTGATGGAATAACACAATTTGAGGAAGGATTTTCAATTTCAAAATATGTTTTTATCTTCCATAGATCAACTATCCTATTCATTAATGAATAGGATTTTGAATCCCTTAAATATTGGGAAAAAACATTTTGTTGTCTTTTCAATAACCTTTTGGATAAGTTGAAATCCTCAATGGGCTTTTTAGTAGCACTAGGACCACCCATACACGGTTCATCCATTGGCCATATGTAAAAAAAATAATAACGAATTGATTTTGTAAAATTTTCAATGAATATTTTCCTTTCCAAAGGAAAGAAATTCTCTTCTGTATATCTTTGATCTTCTGTAAATAATTCTTTCGCCCAAGAAATTGGATAATATTCTGATAAACACTTTGAGGACAAATCCGATTCTATTTCTATTTTTGTTTGTTCTCTTTCAATAAATGAATCTTCACAAAGATATTTTTCAGGTTCCAAATACTCATTTAATGAATCTTCACAAAGATCTTTTTCAGGTTCCCAATACTCATTTTCGGTTGAATTAAGAGTCGAGTCGATCTTCAAATTGAGATCTTTCTCATTATTTTCCAAATGAGTTTCGCTCGGTCCTTGATTCTCCAAGATCATCTCATCCTTCTTGTTCGTGTTCCTGCCATATCCTGAATTGAAACTAATGGGATCAAAATGCTCTATGAATCGATTGTAAGATCTTTTCAATTGGAAAGACAGGAAAAGATGTGGAAATATCAACCAATTTTTAGTGAAAGGCTTTAAATATTCTTTCGGTGTTTCATTTCCAAGTTCCATAAAGTTATGTATAGGAAAGAGTTTCATCGAATAGAAATTTTTTTTCTCAATCATACTACTTTTATGATTGAAGTGATATATGAGGATCGATAATGTAAGTAATACTATACCTTTGACCAAAAAATATGGATTGATTTTACGTAGATCGTGTAAAAGAAACGTACTGAGAATTCTAGGGTCAAAGAGCTTTATAAGGCGCTCCCGGTGTGAAAGGATTTGAATTAAAAATCTCAACAAATTGGATTTGGTCCATGGATTGCATAGAAATTGATAACTTTGTATCTCTTCCAATTTGATTATCCAGGATCTTCTTTTTTTCATTTCTTTGTTACCCCCTCTCTCTCCTTTTTTTTTTTCATCCCAATGAATAGAATATATAATATAATATTGATTAAATATAATTGGAAAGCTCGTGTCAACCAACCAATACCCTTATACCACTGGATATAATTTATTTCAATGAAATATGAAAATGACAACGAATCGGATCCGGCCTGATTTTTTTTATCTTCTTTTATGGGCGAACGACGGGAATTGAACCCGCGCGTGGTGGATTCAAAATCCACTGCCTTGGTCCACTTGGCTACGTCCGCCCCGGAAAACCAAGCCAATTTATCTATCTACAGTCATTTCTCCCAAGAAGAAAAAACGAGCTAACGTTTGTTCGTATGTGGGTCGGTGACTCTGATAGGGGATCAAAGCAAGATCGATGACTAACTCCCAACTCTCAAACAAGTTGTTCGGCTTATTATCAAAATGAAATTTTATTTGAATGTCTATTGATAATATTTGACATGAATCAAGTATGAGAGAAAGAATGTAAATGGGTCCCGATCCCGAACTAACCCATTTTAGATCTGAGTCTATACTCATATTATAGAATGAGTATGTTGATGATCTTTATCCAGCATCCATGGCTGAATGGTTAAAGCGCCCAACTCATAATTTGCGAATTCGTGGGTTCAATTCCTGCTGGATGCAGGGGAACTACACATATCCATTATTGATGGAATGGGGGAAGAAGTATGAAGAATAACAACAAAAAATTGAAGCATACCAAGCCTTTAATTTTATTGAAAGGCTTGGTATGCTTCAATTAAGCAATACACGATAACAATCCATCAGAGTATTATCCGCCTATTGAAATAGATTCAACAGCAACTAGATCCAGAGGAAAGTTGTGATCATTACGTTCGTGCATAACTTCCATACCTAGGTTAGCACGATTAATGATATCAGCCCAAGTGTTAATTACACGGCCTTAACTGTCAACTACAGATTGGTTGAAATTGAATCCATTTAGGTTGAAAGCCATAGTGCTTATGCCTAGAGCGGTAAACTAGATACCTGCTACGGGCCAAGCAGCTAAGAAGAAATGTAAAGAACGGGAGTTGTTGAAACTAGCATATTGGAAGATCAATCGGCCAAAATAACCGTGAGCAGCCACAATATTGTAGGTTTCTTCCTCCTGACCAAATTTGTAACCTGCATTTGCGGACTGATTCTCAGTAGTTTCCCTGATCAAACTGGAAGTTACCAAAGAACCATACATAGCACTGAATAGAGAGCCACCGAATACGCCAGCTACACCCAACATGTGGAATGGATGCATAAGGATATTGTGCTCAGCCTAGAATACAATCATGAAATTGAAAGTACCAGAGATTCCTAGAGGCATACCGTCAGAGAAGCTCCCTTGACCAATAGGGTAGATCAAGAAAACGACAGTAGCAGATGCAACAGGAGCTGAGTATGCAACAACAATCCAAGGACGCATATCTAGACGGAAGCTAAGCTCCCACTCACGACCCATATAGCAAGCTACACCAAGTAGGAAGTGTAGAACGATTAGGTTGTAAGGACCCCCGTTGTATAGCCATTCATCGATGGAAGCTGCTTCCCAAATTGGATAGAAGTGCAATCCGATAGCTGTAGAGGTAGGAATAATAGCACCAGAGATAATATTGTTTCCATAAAGAAGAGAACCGGAAACAGGTTTAGGAATACCATCAATATCTACCAGAGGAGCTACGATGAAAGCAATAATGAATACAGAGGTTGTGGTCAATAGGGTAGGGATAATCAAGACACCGAACCATCCAATGTAAAGACGGTTTTCAGTGCTAGTGATCCAGTTGCAGAAGCGACTCCAGAAATTTGCGCTTTCGCGTCTTTCTATAATTGCGGTCATGGTCAGAACTTCGTTTATAAAATCATCAGAGGCTCCCAAGCATAAGGCTTGTTATTTTACAGTATAATATGATCCATGTATCAATGTCAACCAATATCTGGGGTGGAATTTCAATATCTATCCCAATGGGATAGATATTGATCTATACTATATGGATAGAATATAGAGTCTATCTCAAATACCTCTATATTCTATCCATATATTCCACACTCTATAGATCTATCTGTGATTAGATACTCCATAAAATTATTTATTACTGGTTCCACGAATGGTAGATCAATTGGAATGAGAACAGATATGAAAAAAACTTGATTAGATCCAGAACCAGAATAAGTGGACAGAGGTACTTATCAGAAATTTGATCCGGGTTTCCCGGGACTCGAACCCGGAGCTCCTCGGATGGAGTGGATGATCTGCTCCTTCAGTATCAGTAAGAGCGAGAAATCTCTCCCCAAACCATGCTTGCAATTCTCATTGCACACGGCTTTCCCCATGTAATGTATCTATTTCCTAATCATTTTAGTTCTCGGATAGAAAAAGAAAAATGATTCTGAATCGAGGTAATTACTCAAAGAGCATTTCATTGGTCAAATAAGTTTTATATTTTAAGATCCTGTATCTTTTGCCAGGAATTATCCAGGGGATTTATCTGGGGAATATCTGAATGCCAAATTCGTTCTCTCTGCGAACCGGCCGTCGCTTTTGACGAAAAAGGCAGAGAATCAAATTATCATTCTTTTGAAAACGATTTTTGAAAGATTTCTAGACCTAATTCCTTCCGAACTACACGTATCGTACTTTTATTTTTACAGGCTAAAGTTTTAGCACATGATAATGAAAGTATATACTTTATACGATATAAACCATCTTGACCAAAGGATCCACTGTAGTAATGAAAACGATTTCTCCAAATTTGATCAAATCGATTGAGGATATCATCATCTGTTAGATTGGTCCAAGACAATTTACTAATTGGTCGTCCTGATATGTCACATAATTTTTCTCTAGCCAATAATCCAAGTATTGGTACAATCAGAACTATTGGATCAAATTCATTGGTAATAAGATCGGCGATGAATAACTCATCTAGCATTTTGGTTCTGACAAAAAGAGGGTTCATCCGAACCCTCAGAAAATAACCTGGAGAAGAAGAACAATTCTTGGATAATTGATGAGAACAGACCCTATACGGTTCAGACAAAAGATGGAAATAACATTGCCGAAAAAGTAGAAGATAATATCTGTTAGTATGAATCCTTTATCGAAGTGTACGAAAAAGGACCACTTTAGCTACGCATAACTAATAGCCCTAACAACAAAAGTGGTTGCCAATATCTTCAGATCTGCAGTTAGTTGAACATAAAAGAGATGCAAAAACCAGATCTATGCATGGAAAGACATTAAGCAGAAAAAATAAGGGTTTGCTCCATATACCAATAGACAAGACAAGAACAATGTTTGAAAGAATTTTTGCATTAATCGGGCACCTGGGAGGAAAACAAGAAGGTGTATCCAATTCTCCTCAGTGGGATGGGTTCTTGGAAGTCCTCAGCACTTCAGATCTAAAATCTCTCTCTCTTGTTGGTGTAGAAAACCCACACAAAGAATAGAACTCAAAGGGAGCTCACACAGCAAATGGTAGAAAAAGGTGACCAAGTGTATAGATCCAAAGTGATCTAATATGCAACAAAAGGTGAATAATGGTAGGAAAAACCCTCCTATTTATAACAATATATTGGGGCATTCTAGATCTTGGTGCATGGGTTAACCAGATCTAGATCCACTTTTTATGGAATATTTTATTATATTTGTTGGAGGGAAAAGGTATTTGACTTGGGTCAAATCCCTTAATTTGTCAAAAATAAATAAATAAATGATTTGTTTATCTTTTTAAGGAAGCGGTTAGAAGATAATCAAATAAATAATGATTTATTTAATTATTTAAGGAAGTGGTTGAAAGATAATTAAATAAATAGTGATTTATTTAATTATTTGTGAGTGATTTGGTCATATTTAACAAGGAATATTATCTAAATAAGGTTTAAATAATTATTCCTAGAAAATAATAAGATAAATAAAGGTTTATCTAATTAATTTCTTTGATTTTGGATTAAACATGACTGGGAATAATAATTAAATTATGGTTTAATTAATTATTCCATGAGGAAAATCAAACAAATATAGGTTTGTTTAATATTTCCTTTTGGGGTTTCATGTTTTAACATAGTGAAAGCAATTTTACTTAGGGTAAAATTGGTCTTACATGGTGTACTTGGGTCCATCTAATGATAATAGGTTAGATGACCAAAAAACGGTGTAACAGATTTCCCCCCAGCGTGCGAGTGTCAGGAGCAAATTGTATGACCGAAGTACGTTGTAAGAACACAATCACTAGACAACAAAAGGGATGTTAGAGAGAGAAATGTGAGGTAGATAGTGTGCTGAAGTACTAGACCCTGAGGAGACGAGACTCGCAGGTGCGACAAGTCTCTTTTTATGAGAGGGTACCTGTGCTGAAGGCGGCGAGGGAGGCATACCTATGCTCGCCGAGACAAATTACAAAAGAATAGTGTGTCTAGTAAACAAGGGACCGAACCATAAAGTACAGCTGGCATAATCATGAGCCAGATAAAAATACAATGAGGAATCCCACATACATGCTGTGCCTGGGATAACAGCCAGGACTCGTACAATGATATCTGAGTACATGAGATACAAATACAACCCAAATTCCCCCTGTAAATGGGGAAGGGCTCACAAAATCTGACTGATACATGCAAGTCAAAGAGGCGCTGCAAGTGGCTATGGCCAACATCATCAAATATCTGGAGCTGCATCGAAGGCTGCAATGAAGAGGTCATCCAGGCATGTGGGGGGCTACCTGCAGGGCCACCCCCTCATGAGGGTTGAGACATCACACACACACCTGGGGAATCATCAAGAGCTGCTGCTGGATCACTAGACCATCAAGTATACGGATCTCGATCATGCTGAAAGGAGCTGGAGAAACAATCAAGCCAAAGGGAAAGGAGATATCCCTTTTCCTGATCCGAGGCACCGAACAAGAGTGGAAGCTGGAACCAAGGTACACCGCCCTCTAGACCTGGCTTCTGGAATGAATGAGCTGATGTCGACAGAAGGAGGTCCACCATAGGTGAGGCAAGGAGAGACCCTCAACTAAGGCACGAGAGAAAAGAGTAGAGCGATGGACAGACTGACACTAATGATGATAGCGAAGTGGAAAGGACTGAGTAGCTAATGGACGACTTCCCTTGCTAGAGCATAAAGGGCATGAATGACATGGTAGCGACTGACACAACATCATCAGGGATGGGGGATAGTGGAACTGAAGGTCATAATGTGCGACACAAGAGAGAGACCAAGCAATGAAGGATGGAGGGCTATAGTGGGGTACAAAGGGACTCGGTATAGACTCCATGGAGGGAATGATGACTCAAATTGGATGCTCTAAACAAGGGCGACTCGATGGTGCTGCCACACAGTAAAGGCCCTAATGGGGGACCATGGAAACATAAGTACATGATGGGAACTCATGACTAAGATCGACACGAACAAGGACAAGTAAGGAGGCAAGATGGTGCCCCAAGTACAAGTGTCGTCAGTGAGGAAATTCGATTTTAAGGAGAGGTGAAGGGACCCTTCTTGGACAAAATGTGTCCTGGTGAAGTATCAGATCACAAAAAACTAACAGATACCCATTTGAGGGCTCGGTGAGAGCTTTCCAACGGTGTAGACGGTTCGTCAAACGGGGCTACGGTGTGGTCGCAGCAGTCAAAAGAAGAAACAAGGGTTCTCTTTTAATAAGGCAGTTTTCCCTCCAAAATCACTCATTTGCTATTGTTGCTATGGTGAATGTAGAGAGGAGAGAAGGCCCTAAATCTTGCGGCGAACGTAGCGGACAAACCGACCGTTGGAATCGTGATCCGTCAGTTGCAGGTAAGATGTCTAACCTTTCTCTTGCATTTTGATGGATTAAATTTTCAGTTTAGAGCCCAAAATCCCAGAAACAACCCCTCCTTCATCTCTACGGCCGGGTCGCACTTTTTGGGCCAAAAAGTGCGACTTGGGAAGCAGGTTTCAGGCAGAAAAGTGCGACCTGTCCCAGAAATGGGCAGAAAACTGCGACCTGGGAGATGAGGGGGTTTTGGTGCTATTTTATGGCTGGAAGTTGGGTTTTGGTGTTTGGTTATGGTTTTCCCGATCTGTAAGCTGACAAAAATGATGTGTTTGTGCAGGTATGGCATATTTACGGGTTAACTGGAGAGAAAGAGACCTGGGGACACTACGGGCAGAGATCCAGGCGGATCAGGGCGTCCGTCGCGTACTGGCCATGTTTGGGGTTCTCAAGTTTTTGGAGAACCCTTTGATGAGAGCAGGAGAACCGTTATTGGCCCGGATTATCAGTTACTGGGATCTAGATCAGGAGGTCTTTGTAGTGCAGGGGCACAGGATCGAACTGTCGGTCCAGGACGTGTATTTCCTGGCTGGTCTCCCGCCACTGGGGATGGTGGGAAACACACAGCCAGTGTTGCCGCGGGGGCGGCATATCATGGAGTTTGTGGAGCGTCATTGTCGACCGGGTCTCCAATTCAAGGGGACTCGAATACCGATCGGGGATCTAGAGAGGCTAGAAACCCGTGCAGTGGCCGCAGCTGTGCTGCATATCCTGGGCAACCAGGTGCTCCATTACATCACTGGGGGGCAGATGATGAACGGTATCTTACCAGAGGGGTATTGGCCAGGAGGGACGGCTTCGAGATGGTTAAGGCCAGGAGGAACCGATCCAGGAGGATAAAGGGGTTCAGGGATACCAGCTGTAGGGGGAGGGCCAGAAGGAGGAGGTCCGGCTGGCTGAGATGAATGGCTAGGAGCGGGTTGCGGAGGGCGAGGGGGAGGTTGCTGACTAGCCGAGGTAGGCCGCTTACGGGCAGCCTGAGACGATTGCATCATGCAAACATTCGATAAGCTGGGATCAGTGATAGGAGGAGGGGGAAGGTTAAGGAAAGTTCCAAGCAGGGAGGAATCTTTGTAAACGTCGAGAGAGACACTGGTCAAGGAATCGACGGTTTGCTTGTTGGCTACAGAAGAGATGGTCGTCTCAGGTGAGGTCTGAGATTTTGGCTCATGATATGTCAACTGGTCAATGGTGACTATCTTTCCATTATGGGGGAAAGACATATTGCGGAAAACCGCGGATGGGACAGCAGACATAGCATAAGTGTAGCTTCGCCCCAATAGAATGTTGTAGTCTAGCGGGGCGTCGATGACTTCGACGTCAACGCAAACAGTCTTACCGGCAAGGGTGATAGGACAATTACGAAAGAGGCCAATGGGCTGGGAGGCGTGGCCATCCCACGCTCTAAGGGTGATCATGGAAGGGGCTAATTCAGGAGAGCCGAGTTGCTTCCAAACCGAAGCGGACATCACACAGGTGGATGCCTCCTCATCAATTATGCACCGAGAAACGTTAGCGTTCCGGATTTTGACTGGGATTTGGAAGGCTATGGAAGCAGGAAGAGGAGGATGTTCTGATTGATGGGCGTCGAACACAATCATTTGGTCATCAGAAGGATCTACAGTGCCCACGGCAGATAGTAGAGACTTCTTTTGGGAAGGGCACGACTGGAGGAGTTCCAGTGTGGAAATGGCAGCAGGAGATTGCGCCAAATCATCTACTATGCTATACGAATGAGAAGCTCGACCAGAAGTAGCATTTCGACGTAATGGTCCTTTAGGAATCTTGGTATGGACCTCAACTTTGGGTTGATGGATATGTAAGGGACCATTGTTTGTCGAAAGAGGCTCTGTAGAACCGGAAGAAGGGGACTCGGGGGCAGACTGAGCGGGAGGCGTGGGGTACTGGCGAGACCGAGTTTGAAGGTTAAGGTCGACGGTTAGAGGTGGATCAGAGTTCATCATGAGGATCTGGTAATTGGAGGAACCAGAAGGGGAAGGTGGAGTGGCCACCTGTCCATTAGGTGGTTGGGTAGCCATGAATCCCTGTTGTGCATCCACCGGCTCTTGAGGGGGCGGTGACTGTTGTTGCAGGGGTTGAGAAGGCAAGGGGGGAAAAAACGTATATGCTGGAGGAGCTGGCGCACCAGGCCGCGGATAAGGGTAATGGTTAGGTTGGGAAACATTGAGGTAAGCAAGAGGTTGGGCAAAAGGAGGAGGCATGCCGTATCCTGGATACATGCTACCGGGAGGGGGAAGAGTGCTGGAGGTGCTGGCCCCTTCCTGAGGGAGACCATAGCCCATAAGAGGTTGAGCATACGGATGGGAAAGGGCTCCAACGATACTGTCAGCGGAATGAGATGCCCCCGGGGCGTTAGCGCCACCGGGCCTGGGTAGGTCAGGAAGAACGGTATAAACATAACCAGATTGGGCATAGATCAGGTCATATTTCAAGGCTATTTGGAGGGTGGCTTCTTCAGTTTGAGGAAAATTGGAGGTGACATCCTTGCCGATGGGAGCTGGAAGGGTGCGAAGGAACCAGTCCATATAAACCCGATCTTCGAAGGGAGGGCTCGACTTCCTGGAAAGCTCCGTCTTCTTCGCCATTTCTAACATGGGCGGAGGAGGCGGGTTTGAAGAGGATGGATTGGAAAGTGAGCTCCGTGCCGGTGTCATATCGGAGAGGGAGCTGGAAGTACGACAAAAAGGCTTGGGCAAGAGTCTCGAACGTGGTATGGGAGGAAGTGGTCTGTTCGACATACCATTTAGAAGCTTCGCCGGTAAGCGTGCGTTGGAACAAACGAAGATGGATGGAGTCATCGGTAATGGAATTGGAGGAACACCACATGTGGAAAGATCGGACATGATTGGTTGGATCTTCTCCAGCAAGGCCTTCGAACTTAGGGATGTCGGAGGGGAGCTTGGTTGGCATAGCAGGCCAACCAACATTGTGGTGGATAGGGTCATTGATCAACTGACTGAAATCGGGGAGGCTGAGGCTTGCAATGTACGGCAGCAAGGGTGTGGCCGAGGTAGTTCCTGTGGCGGTTCCGCTAGTGGCAGGTCCGGCATTAGGGCCTGGAGCACCACCAGCATTAGGCCCTGGACCAGACATGGTGAAGGTGACAGGGGGAGAACCAAGAGGAGAAAGGGAACCCGATGGATCAGGAGAGGAGTCGGAGTTCGGACTCGGAGGAGGACTGGCTCGACGACGGCGGGTCGGAGCAGGTCGATCGACCGGAAACTGAGGGTGAAGGCCAAGAAGTCTCCTGGAAAGGAGCCTAGGGGGCGCAATGATGACAGGAAGAAGGAAACCGACAGGGGCAGAAAGGGACAAAATCAAGAGAGGTCAAGCGTAGACAAGGTGCAGTGACAATTGATTTTAGAGTCTTTGCCAGGCGGTGTTAACCAGGCGCTTCTTCACTTAGGGTCAGTGTGTGATGCACGTTAATTTTAATTTTTAAACCCTTTTCATTTTGAGAGCAAGAAAAAGTGTGCTGCGTAACTGAAAAGAAATCTGTAGAGAACAATATATAATGCTAAAGTAACAGAACATTTAACAGCTAAACATGCATCAATCTAACCCAAAAAGGTGGGTCTCTCAAAACTACTCTAAAAGAGGGCAAAAATCTAGTCAAAACACACATAAAAAGAGGCCAATAGATCTAGGGTCAAAAGGGACAGGGATCTAAAGGATAAAGCTGCTGAAAAGAGGTGCAGATCACAGCCAAGAGACAGAGGCAAGGTGGCTGGAAAAAGGAACGTAATCAGCAAAACGCGGAGGGGGCAAGGAGGAGGCCCTAAAAGTAGATCCAAACAAATCTTCAAGAGGTGATTTGAGAGGTAGAAGAGCTAATTACAATGGATCTGAAAGGGAGGTAACAGATCTGGAAAAAAGGAGGCTGAAGCTCTGAAAAACAAACGGCTGAAACAGCTAAAACTCTTCCACAAAAAGTGGAGGGTACTAAAGCCCTAGGGGGCTAAGTTCCCACTTAGATTAGTAAAAACAGATTAGAACTTGGTCAAAGCGGGCTGAGACAAAGGCTGGAAGACCCTGACAGAAGCTGCAGCAAAACCCAGAAAAATTGCAGAAAAATCACTGAAAAACTGGCAGGTCACAGATTCTGACCTGTTTTCAGTGCAGGTCGCAGAAAAGGAGCAGAAAAGTGCGACCTGGAGGTCCAGGTCACAGGTTATGGGCCAAAAAGTGCGACCCCCCATTCCGGTTGTCTCGGCGGCAAATTTTCAGAAAAGTTGCCGTCTCAGTTGCGGCTGGTGTCGCTTACCTGTGCAATAGGGCCAGAAACACACGGAAGTTAGAAATTTTGATGTTTTAGGGTTTTATGTGAGAAAAAAAACATAAAAATAGGAAAAATAAACAGCTGAAAAGAAACCCTAGGGTCTGAAGTAGCTGGATATGCAGGAATATGAAAAACGACAACGGTCGTAATTTAAAACCCGTGTGGAGTCGCCATTTGTTAGTATGAATCCTTTGTCGAAGTGTACGAAAAAGGACCACTTTAGCTACGCATAACTAATAGCCCTAACAACAAAAGTGGCTGCCAATATCTTCAGATATGCGGTTAGTTGAACATAAAAGAGCTGCAAAAACCAGATCTATGCATGGAAAGACATTAAGCAGAAAAAACAAGGGTTTGCTCCATATACCAATAGACAAGACAAGAAAAATTTTTGAAAGAATTTTTATATTAATTGGGCACCTGGGAGGAAAACAAGAAGGCGTATCCAATTCTCCTCAGTGGGATGGGTTCTTGGAAGTCCTCAGCACTTCAGATCTAAGAATTCTCTCTCTTGTTGGTGTAGAAAACCCACACAAAGAATGGAACTCAAAGGGAGCTCACACAGCAAATGGCAGAAAATGGTGACCAAGTGTATAGATCCAGAGTGATCTAATAGACAACAAAAGGTGAAGAATGGTAGGAAAAACCCTCCTATTTATAACAAAATATTGGGTCATTCTAGATCTTGGTGCATGGGTTAACCAGATCTAGATCCACTTTTTATGGAATATTTTATTATATTTGTTGGAGGAAAAGGTATTTGACTTGGGTCAAATCCCTTAATTTGTCAAAAATAAATAAATAAATGATTTATTTATCTTTTTAAGGAAGTGGTTAGAAGATAATCAAATAAATAATGATTTATTTAATTATTTAAGGAAGTGGTTGAAATATAATTAAATAAATAATGATTTATTTAATTATTTAAGGAAGTGGTTGAAAGATAATTAAATAAATAATGATTTATTTAATTATTTGTGGGTGATTTGGTCATATTTAACAAGGAATATTATCTAAATAAGATTTAAATAATTATTCCTAGAAAATAATAAGATAAATAAAGGTTTATCTAATTAATTTCTTTGTTTTTAGGTTAAACATGACTGGGAATAATAATTAAATTATGGTTTAATTAATTATTCCATGAGGAAAATCAAACAAATATAGGTTTGTTTAATATTTCCTTTTGGGTTTTCCTGTTTAGACCATAAACAACCTACTAAATGTGGTTTATTAAGTTATTTAGCATAGTGAAGGCAATTTTACTTAGGGTAAAATTGGTCTTACATGGTGTACTTGGGTCCATCTAATGATAATAGGTTAGATGACCAAAAAATGGTGTAACAATATCTACATTTTTTCACTAGGATATGAGTACCTTTTATAGCTATAATAGATCTTTCACCATATCTAACATATTGAATTTTAGGATCCTTCAACAACTAGATACTTTTCAGTGAATTTCGACGAGAAAATATGATAATATGTTTTATCTTTCGATGAAAATGAGTTCGCTGAGGGAAAGGTCTATGAGACAATGATCGTGAATGAGAGGATAGTTTAGAAGGGAAAAGAAAATGGATTCACATTCATAGACATAATAATTCCACAGGAACAGGAAGAATCTCGTATTTACTCTTGGGACGACAATAATTGATCTTTGTAAATTCTCTGGACTATTTCAATATTCATAGAGAATAGAGCGTAATGGGTGCAAGGAGGGAGCATCTCGGATCAAGCGACGAAAGGTTCGAACCAAAATATCCGGATGAATAGAATAGGGTATTTGTGCATCTGATATATAATTTGAATGCGGGAATTTATCCTCCAAGAAGGAAAATATTGAATGGATCGAACGGAAACTCTTCCATTCATTCATCCCTTCCACAGAATATTTTGACCGTATAGAGAACGGAACTTCCAGGACCAATGTAAGTCCTTCTAGTACCGATTCAGAATAGGAACTCTTCTTGCAATCAGCTAATGGATTTGGAGCGCAATTCACGAATAAAACAATTGAATGATTTTGTTGATGTATTTGACCAATCAAACGTTTTACAGTTAGGAAACTGAATTGATCATTGGAACTTAAATGTTCCATCAGTTCGGAATAACTTGATCCATCCAAATAATGATCATGAGAAATTGCGTAAAGATCTTCCTAAAAAAAGAGTGGATATAAAAAGCATTGTTGCCAAGTGTTATCTTTCTTTCCGTATCTATGGAATTCATCCATTTACAAACCTCAGTTATGGCCTTCGTTCATGAGAATAACCTCTTCATTTCTAAGAAAATACATGGTGCGATCTAGTCTTAATAAGATAGGAAAAAAGAGATATATCCAAATATAAAGATTCTATCTTCTATAGATTTACTACCCAAGGATCTCATTCGTCATGAGGAAGAACAGTTTTTTTTTATCCTGGCAACCAATCGCTCTCTTGACTCATGGAATAAATAAACCTGGTCAGTACACTATTTATCTTACAGATCTGTACTCGAGTACTTAGGACTCATTGTGAGTGTATAAATCCCTGATCTACTCAGGGAAAACCTCATGATATCAGGTACTAAACTGCTCTTAACTTCTGATCAGTAAAGGGAATCTTTCAGGGAATAGCCTTAGGTGGGAATAGCATACTAAAAGCATAGGTCAAAATAGCGTTATATAGCCAGAATAACTAGGAATAGCCTCTCTCATAGCCGGGGAGGCCTCACCAGGGGGGTGGGTAACTTCCTTTTAACTTCCTTATCTCCATCCCCACGGGGTAGTCTTGTTAGGCCCCTATCGATGAGAAGCATGCCAACCCCGGCGGCTGGAGCACTGGATCGAATGAAAATGAAGTGTGTATCCTACCCAGCCAGAATGCAAACACTAACCTACATGCAATGATTTGGAGGGAATCTATATAACATATATTGTAGAACTTGCTCGGGAATGCTATAGAAATAACTGGCTTGCTTGAAACGTTCTTGCTTGTTACCTAGTTTATCCACCCGCAACCAGTCCTCAGACCCGAAGTTACCCTAGGCCCTCATAAAATCCCTGGCTGGAACGCTGAATTGAATGAATGGTACCAAACCCGCAGTAACCCTAGTCCCTCAGAGCTAAAGTATGCAAACCCACACCAAGAAAGCGTCCATCCTACCTTGCTAATATACCTGGGAGTGGTAGTTTCATGTTGATGCGAGCATGTATGGAGTCGCTTTCATTTACCCTCCTACTTGCTACAACCTACTCTCACAAAAAGCAAGGCTATTGAAAACAAGGCTATCTCAAAGTGGAGGGAAAGACGAGGACACAGGAACCCACCTACCTACAAGAAATGACAGCATGAGAGTGGGCCAAGTGCAAGTGACAATGAGAGTGAAAATTAAAGTTTACCTGCCTGATCCCGCACCCATCGTTATCACAGCCAGCTCAGTTCATCAGGGATCAGAGAGGGAGGAGTACCCGTAATCAATCGAAACATTCATTTACGAAAGCGAGTGATGCTCTTCAAGCCAAAGACAATTGATGAGGAATGTGTGCAAGCACAATACCTGGAAAATATAGGCCACAAGAAAGGACAACCAAGTAAGTGGTTCCAAAAAGAAATAGAACCAAGATGCTTCCAAGGATAAGAAGTGGAAAGGGAAAGACAAGAAGACGAAAGCCACTGCACATCAGTGCAAGGATCCAAGTAACCCTTGTAACCATTGCAATCTCGATGATCACATGAAAATTGTTGGAAACTACATCCAAAGATGAACCCTAAGAACCGCAAGAAGGATGCCAATAAGAATAACCTTATAGCCCCGGATTCAAGCAAGAAGATGGAGAGTCAGATGTGGATGAGAATATTGTCTGCACTGAAGTGCAGAGGGAGGTGAATCTGAGTAGCCTTCATCACAAGGAAGAGAAGGAGATTACCAAACTCTTCCATATAAAGATCCAGATCAAGAAGGCCAAGGTAGACGCTCTATTCGATTCTGGTTCACAGGCCAATATCATAGCAGCCGATCTAGTTAGAAAGCTTGGGTTGGAGGTTCATGATCATCCTAGCCCTTATCCATTGGGATGGGTAAACAAGGATACATAGATCAAGGTCACGAAATAGTGTAAGATCAAATTTTTTGTAAGTGCATATTTTATTGATGAAGTGGAGTTAGATGTAGTACCCCTTGATGTGTGTGGTGTAGTGTTTGGAAGCCCCTACATGTATATGAGGGATGCGGTCTTCATGAGGAGAGCAAACCAGTACCGCCTGATCAAGGATGGGAAGCCGTTCATCATCAATGCACATAAAGATAAATCAAAGATCTCACTGGTAAGTGCCAACCAAGCCAAAAAGTTGATTAGCGCAAGTAATAAATACGTTTTTCTTTTCTTACGAGAGAATAGGGGACATCGAGGATACTGGAACCAACTCAAGTAGCTCTTACCGTTACCTTTTTATGCCCCTTGTTTTTGGTGTGTTAATCGTTTCCCTTATGTATTTGTTAGGTCTTATTTTTCTGAGCCCGAGTACCTGATCTGATCTTATGGTTATGACTTACCACCCACCCTCGCTATTCCATTTCTTAGGTACTCGTATATTTATTGAGCTAGAAAGCTCCAGTCAACCAGACTTTCATTATTTTATATCTATAATCCCTTTGTGAGTAGATAGGGAAACTCACTTGATTATACTCGACTTGACCAGCCCTGACCAAGCTTCACCAAATACTGGTCCACAATCGTCGGAATATCCTCGGCTCTTGGGCTGGCTCAGCCAAGATGCACTCGAGAGTAAGCCATCAAGCCTAAACCCAAATTCCAGGTGAAAAACTGGCAGGGAGTGGGGCGTCTGATTCGTATCCCATGGTTAACAAAGTAACGACCCCTAGCTATGTTCAGGGACTAACAAGGCTAAAAAATCCTGATGATTCCCTATCCAGCAAGTGGCTGGTAAAGAACCCTTCCCTGTGAGGTAATACGGCCAGGTCAACCTTTGATAAGCGCGAGTCAACTAATGTGGGGAATAAGTCTCTTTTACCAACTTCAGTGACAGAGTAAATAATTACATAATGCATTGAAGGATGGTCGGTCTTTGGGCACAGACTCTAAACAAGCCCTATCACCCCGGTCGGTCAACCAACCCAAGTGTGGCCAAGATTTGACGAACACGACAGAAGTCCAGTAGGCAATGAAAGGAAGCCAGTCTTTGGTCACAGATGTAAAAGAAGCCTGGGTAACCCTGTCAAAGAATTACCGGGTCTGAACACTGCCATTCTCCAGTAATGGGGGATCCGCGCGTAACCGTATTGATGGTAGTCCACTTATAGGTTCCGAGAAATGGTGGGATCAGGTGGCAAGGCTTATACCTTCTTGCCCAGAACTTCGACTGGTGGTTTGGTCCATGAAATGGTTAGGTGGCTTATGGAAGTTCTGGCGTGACGGAAGGATAACCTTTCTTTGACAGAGCTAGTAAATTGGTATGAAACCGAGCCCGCGTATTAATAGTCCTTAACTAGAGGAAAAGGTTAGGTTTATCCGTGCTAATAAGTCTAATAGTTTCTCCTTCCCTAGCTCACCCAACCCTAGCTCGCATACTTTCACCCTACTCTTGCTGACCTTATCCATAAAAATATCCTAGGTTGGATGATTTTATCCATAACTCTCTCTCTTTCTTCTGATTTTATCTTCCTTGTGTTCTTGGTTTCATACTAGTCACGCTTGAAAATAAAGCTTATATCCCCGAAATCTTGCCAGCCGGATTGGGGAAGTGTCGGGTTCTTTCTATAGTGGGATAAAAGGTTAGGAAAGACCCCGAACTCCTGCTATTGGGGTAGGTCTTTCTATGGGGAATAAAAAGTCTATCTATAGTGAATGGGTTGTGTAAAGGCATCCTAATTATAGAAATGGAGGTTGTAAAAGGGATGTGAATCAAGGGCGGAGATCCGCAGGATCGATGCCTCCCCGCCCTTCATTTGATTGTTCCAAGAAGCAATGTGCATAAGGCCCTACTAGTTACTTTCATAACTATGGGTGTGGGGGCTAACCTCTTTACCACATAAGGGGATACATAAACAATGGCTGCGGTGGCTATCTCTCTCTTTATGATGGTAGCTCTGGTAGCTTCTATGGTGGTTTATATCGCCATGGTAGCTTCTCTTTTAACTAATTATCTCTCTTAGTTTATCCACTGCATTGATTCATACATTATGTATCGAGGTTACAAGGCCTTCCATCGGGCATCACACAAGGGGTATCTATAAGGCTAGGACTCAGGGACACACCGGGGCGGTCCATAGAAACTCTACTAACTTGAAGGTCACTTTTAGGGCTTCAACTTCACCCGATGCTACCTTATCTTTGGTGAAGTTATAGAGACACAAGCTACAATAGGCTAGTGCTGGTCAGAGAAAGATGCTGCTGGTTTCATATGTGTAGGTATTCCGTAAGGGAATTGGTAGCCTATTTTTATACCCGTGGGCGTAGGTTCGGATAGAGTTAGCAGTGGAAGACTTACATAGTGATAACTTCATGGGGTTATCGTCTGGATGGATGAATTTGACCTAAAACTTATTCACGAACCAATTTCAACACCTCTTGATGGTGCATCGTCTAATAATCGCAAGCGCGTCTTTATCCTCTTCATCGAGACTAAATCGAGCAGCTTGAGTAACACGATCGAAGTGCAATATTGGTGGTTGGTGCTCATGTTACTCGCATTACGCATAAGCTAAACTGGGGAATTAGCTCTTCGTGTAAATTTGATCTCTGCCAGCACCGACAACGACGAAATTGACTTAGATCGAAAGGTCGGCTAGCGAAGCACTGGACTGGAGGAATGTTCAGGTTGGAACACATCTTCCCCACACCTGATTGCAAAAAGGGCTAGATACCGTGACCTGTGTTTGGGTTTGGGAGCAAGCGTAGCTCTGCCCCTATCTTACCCCTGGTTCCGGGGCTAACCGAGACATATTGGATAAGATGCGCTTTTAGACTTACCTGATTTACGTGAAGGAAAGGGATCAAAGATACTTACCTGAACATAGTGAGGGTAAGGGTTCACCTTTTCAGGTATTTATGAAAGCAACTAATACAGTCTATAAGAATCAACAACAAATCCGAATAAGTCAGTAGATCCGAACTAATAAAAAAAACATCCATATCCGCGCCTAGAACTAGATCTTCAATGAATGGATCTGCTAGAATTCCAACTAGTGGGTAAACGAGATCAACTGCCGTAGCTCCTGCTTGCTCTGCCACCTTCTCTTACTCTGCTGGCTACGCTATTGGTTATTATGATGGTGTAAGTTTCATAATCAGTGAATGATCCCGAGACAAGGACAGAGGGAAAGGCATAAGCCAGGCGCACAGGAGCAGAGCCTGTAGTATAAGAACCATAAGTAGAGAAGGCATAGGCATTACCAGTGGTTGAAAAAGCAGTTACAGACTCAACAGATCCCAGATAAGTCGATACCTATCATCAGAAGCTAAGCTAGCCTGGGAGATACTCAACAAACACACTCACGCTCTACCACCAAGCTATCTACCTAGATGCCTAAGCTGATGACCTTGATGACCCTGCTTTTTTATCAGTCCCAGTACCATCAGAGCAAGCAGCTTCAACCGTGGATATAGTTCCAGGTGAAGATATAGTTCCTTTTGAAGATCCAATTGCAAGAGTAAAGAAAGATAACACCCCTAGCCTTTGAAGTTTACCAAGTGGGAGCATTTGACCCAGTTTCATATCCATATACAGAGCCTATAGTTGTTGTTGACCCCATTCTGCCCATTGAGGTTGATCATGCAGAGGAAAAAAGAAAGGCATCCTAACTAGCAGAGAAAACAACTGCATCTGAGCTTATTGATCCGTCTGTTTACCCCATTGACCATGAAATAGTAAATGATCTGGCGAAGGCAAAGATGGTTGCAAGAGTCAAGGGGCACCCCTTCCAGCTCTTGCTAGCAGA
Source organism: Pinus albicaulis (assembly GCA_034641835.2). Taxonomy (NCBI): domain Eukaryota; kingdom Viridiplantae; phylum Streptophyta; class Pinopsida; order Pinales; family Pinaceae; genus Pinus; species Pinus albicaulis. Next base: position 265,056,724 of record CM076575.1, on the reverse strand, counting down.
GTAAAAGGTAGCAGTAGTTCCAAAGCCCATAACAACAAAGCAAGCATCAAACTCGCGGATCCTTTAGTTTCATCCATTGATCAAGTTGAATCTGTTCCAGAAGCAGAGGCAGATACTGAAGCAGTAATGGAAGCATACTCACGAATTCCAGTTACAATTGATCCGGTTTACCGAGTCTTAGATACACCAGAAACAGAGCGAGTTGGTCTAGTTGATGAACCAGTTCAAGTTGACCCAGCGGAGCCAATTTAATCTTCTCCAGTTGTTGAGGAAAAGGTTGGAGCAAAGATAGCATCCCTACAAATTGTTAGACCCACTACCCCCAAGCATATACGTCGGGCGACTGACCCACGACGTTTCTTGCATCTAGGGTTGGCTAGCTCCGTAGCAATATGGTGGCTCAACATGTGGGTACATAAGCAGGTGTGTAGCTACTACTTCGTTAGCTGGGGGGTGGGTGTTCATTGGTGCATCGGTGCCTCATTATTTTATGGATAATCTGCAGCTGTGGGCAACAGGGTTGGGCCTATAACAACTAATACTATAGCGTGACAGGACCAAATGCAATTCTGGCGTCGATTGGTGGTGGCTAAGCGTGGTTCTCTCTGGCGTATCCAGCAGCGTATGTATAAGCTTGTATTTTTCGGCATCTGGCGGGGGTGAGTAAACGTCGACCGTGGGATGTGAATACAACTAATCGGCATCAACCAATGGATGTTAATCCATAAAATAGAAGAGAAGAGGGGAGAATAGAAGACTAGTTATAACGCTCTTCCCAGTGAGTTTAAGCTTTCACCGGATAGATATGTGAGTGATAACGGCCCGGTGAGTGATCAGATTAATACCCGAACCGGTGAGTGATTGCCAGAACTTTTATGGGTTTTTTCGGTGCATAACCACAGAGATACAGATCTTGAAATAGAAGTTCTTTCTGAGGCTTTTCAAGGTTTGGACCTTCGAATCCAACTTCAAATCCATTTCTTTATGACTTGTATGATGGGGGGGAGGTCGGGGATAGAAGGAAGACCGAGCGATGTTTGATACCCCAAAACCTATATATGAGACTATTCCTTCACTGGGGTAGGGTTTGTTTACGGCCCTGGGCCGGCACTACGGGCTGGGCTCTTCCTTTCCCTGGGTGAATAACTTCTATCTACGGGCATTGAAAAAGGTCAAAAGAAGCAATATTCCTGGGTGAAGGTGAGCCATTCCACTCCCTGTTTCGTTACCCGCCCGGGTCTTTCCCCATTTGTGATGGTTCTAGGGTAATGAGTGAGTGACTCCGTCCCTCTCCTTATCAGTCGAGCCCCTGCCGGTCCTTATGGTCGAGCAACTCAAGTTCCTTGGTGGAGGTTCACCTTTTTACAACCTTTGGTTACCCGCTTTTCATCTTACTTCTTCATCTATTCCTTGGCGGAGGTTTAGGACCTTCGGAATAGTGAGTCCCTCTCCTACTGTCGAGAGTTCGTCCCTCACCCTACCGGGCCTCTCCTCACCATATGAATAGTGAGTCGATGGCGGCCCTCACCTTTTTAGGGAAGGTGAGCAATAAATCCCTTCGAGCCTGTTTTCGAGAGTTCACTTGCTCACCCTCACCATCTGAATAGTGAGTCCCTATCGGGCCTTGAATTCCTATTTGATCATCTTTCCTTGCACTTGGTCGGGGTTATACCCGAAACCCCTAGGCAATACACACCCTGGAGATCGAATCACCTAGAGCATAGCATTGACTGAACACTAGCAACTTTACTTACGATATTATCACACTGAGAGAGAACCACACCTTGCTTAAACCGAATTGCCCATGGAACCGGAAATGGGAAGCGCACTGACAGATGGAACGTGTTAATAACTCCTTTACGCCTTAACCTTACATTAGGGGAATTTTGAGGTCTAAAATGGGCCTCCTAAGAAAAATGTACAACAAAAATAAACTTTATAACAACCAATAGGATTCAAGAAGATGATGTCAACCATGGGCGATGATTTACCATTTTTTAAATAAAAGGGTAAAAATATTAAAAAATAATAAAATAATAAAAATACTTTTTCAACTCGTATTTTCAATTTATCTCCCAAAATTTTTACTCAAATTTCGAGTGGGAATACTCATTGGATGCAAAATTTAATTCCTCATCCAAGGAGTACCCATGTTGCATACTTTTGATGAACTCTACTACACGAAAAATGAGAAATACATAAAAAACATGATTGTAATCACGTTTTTTTTTTTTATGTATTTCTCATTTTTCGTGTAGTAGGACCCATCAAAAGTATGCAACATGGGTACTCCTTGGATGAGGAATTAAATTTCGTATCCAACGAGTACTCCCGCTCGAAATTTGAGTAAAAACTTTGGGAGATAAGTTGAAAATATGAGTTGAAAAAGTAGTTTTTTCATTTTTCCCTCTAAAATTTGATGATGTCATCAATTCTTATTTGATTTTTTCCACTATTATTTTATAATTTCCTTAGGAGGCCCATTTTAGACCTCAAAATTCCCCTAATGCTACTTACCGCCTTAGTCACGAAATCTTACCTAGCTTAGTGATTTTGGACACTTAGCTTTTTAGACACTTACCGCACTACCTGGGTCACACCTACCTGGAGCTTGTAATTGGCCATCGTACCATCCTCTGAGCACACGGAACACTTAGAAGATATACCCCTCCAGATGCTAGGAACCTAGATATTGACCGAACACTATTAGCTTTATTTACTTTACTTTATCACCTATGAATTGACCCTTACCCGCTTAAACCCAAACAGCAGTGCCCGAACACTACCCAGGAGCCACCTCACACGCCTCAGCTTATCCATTGTTCCTAGAGGGGTTTTATTACCTCAAGACATCCAGAAAGAACAGAATGGATTGCTCAATCACATCTTGAAACTATGGCTTTCTTTCTTTCTTGCTGGATGGATTTCCAACTTGCGAGCTGGATTGATGGATTGCTTTGATTGCTTGCTTTGCTGGAGAATCTTACCTTTAGGAGATGTCTGGATCGGGAAACCACACAGAAATGACTTACCCTGAAATCCCAAACTTACTGCTTTAGCTTACTTACATCTCGTATCTCTCTCTCTCTCTCGATAACTTGAACTGTAGAGGAGTTTTGAGTTATGAAGTATCGTTGGCTCTCTCTCTTTACGACCACCCCCGCAGACACAAATTAGGCTCCCAAACACCACCCGCTGAAGGGATTGGATGATCTGGCTTACCGAGCTCCATATCCGAAGATGAAATATCATATCTCTATTCTTTAGAAGAGAAATTGAGTGAATCTTGCTTCTCGCTGACTCTTTAGAAACTTCTCGATCATTTATGCTCCCTGGATAAAACCTTATCTATCTTACCTTCCACATCTTACCTGGAACTGCTATAGACAACACCCTTACTACTGAAATTTTTGAGCTTACTCGAGACTTAGATATCTTGCGACCTTCTGAGAACCTTGCGATAGATAACTTGGAAACGCTATCATCCGAATACTTACTTAGACAGGCATTTTGAGGTACACGCTTAAGATCGGGCATGGTCCAACGCGCAGGGGGCTTGTCTTGCTTAGATTTATGGCTTGATTTGCTGGCTTTCTATGGGTGGCTGGAGGGATGGATTGCTTATTACCCCGATTCACCTTACCACTTAACTACCTACCTACCTGCAGATTTTGATTGGAATGGGCGCTGAAGAGAGGGCATGTGAACACGCTTAGATGTTCCACCCCTACTAGGAGAATAAGGAAATGGGATTTTTGAGGTGCACGTATCAGATCGGGGAAGTTGAATCGCTCCCAGATTAATAAGATCCACACTAGATAGATATTTACTTCACAGAATTTTATTTATTTACGTTCTTTTAGCAATATGACAAAATAGATAAGACCAGCACAAGCCCGGAGACACTGGAATTACTCGCATTTTCACACTGACCATTAGTTCCTTCTAAGATAAGGGTAATTCAATGGGTTGGGCATAAATCCCTCGACTAGGATGAAGGCAGTAATCAAGTCAAGGGTACGGAACGAAGTAGCTTGTCCGCATCGAGCAAGGAGCCGTAAGGCGTAAAGACCATAAGGGAGAGGAACTTTCTCTATAATTAAGAATAGAATCAATTGCTGGGCGGGGATACTCAACGTGATTCTTTATTAATGAAAATTCGATTTCATTAACTTGTATCTATAATTTGCAGGATAGGCTCGATTTCTGGGCAGGGCTGCTTGGCTACTCGGCTTGCCTTGGATACTTACCTTGGATACTCAGCTGGGCTGGGATACTCATCGCATACCAGGCTCGGCTTTTATACTTGGCTTTGCTACTCAGCTTGGCTGGGATACTCGGTTGGGCTACTTGACCTGGATACCAGGAGGATTTGTTGAGCTGCTCGGTTAAGCTACTCCGTTGGGCCTGGATACTTTATCTACTTGCCCACTCTACCAGGGTGAGCCAGCCGAACTCTCGACTAAAAGGCCACCATCGATATTTCTCTACTCGACTAGGCTCAGGGAAAGAAAGGGTGTTATTTCATACCGGGCTTGGATACTCATTAGTGATAGAACTCTTGTCAGTGCATATAGAATCTCTAGTTGGTGCAGATAGGAAATTTAGTGCCAAGAGTCAATGGTGCTAGTCGATCCAGGTTGCGATCCACTCTTGATATGCCGGTACTCACTCGATTCAAGTGGCGATGTCTTATTTTCTGTTTGGGAACCGATATCAATTTCTTCTTGGAATATGTATTCTTTGCTTTTTTGGAGACGTCTTCTTGTAGGTTTTGGAGATTCGATTCTTGTAGGTTTTGGAACCGATGAACCATGCTTACTTACAATGCACCTGCTTTTATAAGTTGCCGAGACAATTGTTGTGTAATTACGTCTATAAGCGAGCCAAAAAAATGACCCATCTTACAAGAAAGGCGTTCCCCAGATTCCACAGTCTCGCAGTCTCCCATTCTCACATTTCCCACATTCAGTACGCATTCAGTTCAATCCACATTCTCCAGTATGCTTTTTGGATGCCTGCCCAGGCCACATTGCCCAAGGCACAGTACGCATTCCCCATCCCATTCCATCCCATCCCATCTCCAGGGGGTATCGGTTTGTTTAAGCGGCAGTAATACCTCCTCCCTCATCTGGCCGCTCTTTCTGGCCAGGCAGGTATCTATCCGTTGAAAATCCACCCCGGCTGGGAGAAGAAACGAAGGAAAACTGGGCTTACTTGCTTTCGCTTGATTGCTGGCTAACTGGCCTAGCTGGGTGGGATAAATGAGATAGCTGGCTGGGGGGCTTAGTCAATGGCGGCTGAATCAATTCGAAAATATCCAATTAATGGAACCACCGATCACATTCTTTAGGAATGGAATTTTTCATTAGCCAACCCAAAGAATTAATGTATTTCAGGTTATTCCTTCCATCCCATTTTATAAGGCGGGTGCAGCATAAGAAAGAGGCTTAGGCAAGTTAGGTCAAAACCTATTCAAAGTCCATGACCCGAAGAGCTAGTTTGTTTTTTGGGGGTTGTTTCGTTCGATCCATAAACGCTCTGAAACACGCATTTTCATAATAAAATATTTGGGTTTTCGGGGTCGTAGGCTACTGATCCCTCTGGGTTAAATAACTCGAAAATATCTATAGGCAATTCGATGATTTCCTGCATTTTAGGTGATTTCTTCCTTCGTTCCATTCATCCATCCATCTTGTAAGTAAGGTGAAGCGGTAAAGGCTAACAGAACAGGTGTATAGCATGCACGTAAATAAAGGTAAGTAGTCTTATTAATAGAGCAATAGTACTGCTACTGCTAAGATTAATTCAGCGAGTGTTATTGAAGCCTGTGTGCTGTATGTCCACCCATCCATCCGTCCAACAGCTCTATGTGAAGCCCTTCCATTCGATGCTATAAGTTCTGGGAGTAGTTCCAAAGGCAGTTCTGAGGATAGGATCATCCCACCACGACAGGTTGTTCAAAGGAAAACCCTCAAATTAGAATTTTTTCCATATTCGATTCGCGGTACCATCTGAAGTTATCTGGCGAATGAGGCTGTTTTCAAGAACCGGGAGCGAAAAAAGTAACCAAGGCAAGCTGAGCATCTAAGTATCAAAGCTAATGAACCAAGTTGAGGAGCTGGAGCGTGGCCCATCCCTATTAACCCAGTTGAGTATCCAAGTCGAGTAGTCCAGGATAGGTAGTAACCCCGTGTTCCTTGGGGTAAGGGCCAAGGGTATTGAGGGCTGTGATTCCGTAGAGTTCAAGGGTCGAGATCGGGGGTCAAGGGTTATAATTTTGTATAGTTCAAGTCGAGCTTATAGATAGAGTTCTTTGTATCGATAGGTAGAGTTCCTTTTCTTTGAGAGAGAGGTCTAGTTCGAGTTCGAGTATCGGTAGAGAGTATAGAGTAGTTAGTGTCTCGAGTAAAGAGTCTCGAGGGTAGAGTGTCGATTTGTAGGGCCAAGGTAGAGGGTGGGTATCAGTTCGAAGCAAGCCATAAGATCGTTTATTCTCCCATAAAGTTTCTTGTCCCAGCTAGCAGTAATCTAATTAAGAAAGTTCCGAAGCAAGTAACTAAGGCGGTACTAATTTGATTATATTATTATTATATATGTAATTATCCACCCCGCATAATCAACTGATAGATGATTTTCCCTCCCTCCCCCTCCTTTTTAGAATCCTATTGGGATTGGAAGCGCAAACCTATTCATTATTCTAGCCAGCAAGCAATTCAATCCAAAAACTCCAATAAATAAAAATCAATAAATTATGAACAAACCATGTTTCTCCTCGGTATGTCTGTATGGCTCTGACAGTCTGACTAGGACTGGAAATGACCTCCTTCATGGCTATCTATGCCCAACCACTGGCTATCAGCTATTGGCTATGTGAGGTGGCTCAATGTGAAGGTGAAGTAGAAACTCGTGTTTCAGATGCGTAAGTGAGGTATAGGGTCTACTTCAAGGTAGAGGTGTAGGGTCGAGTTTGAGAGTAGAGTTCCATATAGGTCTAGGGTCAAGGACTGTGTTATAGGTTCTAGGGTACAGGCCCTTGTTCCGTATCAGTGGAGATCGAGGCCCGGAAATAAACCAACCCATAATATAGAGGAATCATCCTATAGAAGGAACCTTCTCATGGATCACCTAAGGGATAAGAGATCAAACCATAGAAACTAGGTATATAAGATAGGGCCCCTTACTAGTTGAAGTAATGGAGAACCATGATGCTAATCTCCATTACCTAAGGGTTATACCGGGTAGTAGGGTATCCCGTTGGTCCTGGTACTGGAGTGATCTTTGGTGGATATGAACACAGGACTAAAATATTGATAGGGCTTCCCTCTAATAGTATCATGGGGAATCTAGCTAGCTAGAAATGCTGGAATATTAGAAGACATGTATATACCTCCATTTCAATGTGCATTTCAAGATAATTAAATTCCAATCCTCACCATAGTCCCATTACCAACCTTCCATGACAGCCATTTTCCTATCATAGGAAATACTATTATCATTTATTTCCATACAATGGATACATTACTGATGGGCTTAATAGGGTTTCTAGCCCAATCTTCCACTTAATTGGGCTTAATATCTTTTTGGATGATAATCTGATTCCATAGACCCTATTTTATATATGTCTCCACACACACTTAGCTACTAGGGCTTTCCTAGAATGGAAGATATTTTTTAGTCATTTCTTGCTTTGGGGGGTGACTTATTTAGAGGGGCCACAAAATAAGTAAACCAAGGAGTAGGAGAATCTTATTTGGGACAGGTATGATGAAAATCTCGAAATTCAGGACAAACGTGGATGGTGCCTCGCTTGTTACTGACGAGGATGGGATTAGAGACCCAGGAAGTATAAGAAATTGGAAAATGACACCACCTTTTTTCATCTTGTCAATTTCTGCCTTAACGACCGCAACCTTAGCAGGATGGATAGGAATTTGATTCTGCTAAGATGAAGGCGATCCGTTATGTAGTGGTGGCAGGATTTTAGGATAAAGTCTTACGAGATGCTTTTTAGATGTTTGTACCCTACAAGAGGAATTACAGTGCTCAAATAAATGCATGAAGGGGTGTGCGGCAGACAGTTTGCTCCTTTGGTAACAGCCCACAGGGACGGAGTCACTCACTATTCATATGGTGAGTGTTATCAGAGCTGGTTTCTATTGGCCTACCTTGTTGAAAGATGCTTAGGCAATGATCAGAAGATGCTCCCCTTGCCAGAAATGATCCGGAAAGATGAAGAGGGCTGCTATTCCGCTTAAATCGATCTATCAAAATGGCATAATGACATATATAATAGCAACATGATCTTCTAAAGCATCATTACTGCTACAATGAATGACGTAATTACATCTATAATTAGATTCATCAGAATTGGTAACAAAAGGCCCGTAGGGACGGAGTCACTCACTATTCATATGGTGAGGGATTTATTGCTCACCTTCCCTAAAAAGGTGAGGCCCGGTAGGGTGAGCTTGCCGAACTCTCGACAAAGGCCGCCATCGATTTCTCGCTCACCTCCCCAAAGAGGTGAGGGACTCGACTGAGGTTACGAGGTCGAGGGACTCGGCCGAGGTTACGAGGTCGAGGAACCAATCTCTCTTCATCTCAGGTAAGATTTCATTATCCATATGCATTTCTTCCAGTCATGAATGATATATATTATATATGTCATTATGGTCTTTTGATAGCTCGATCGACAATGTTGCTATTATATATGTAATTACGGTTTTCTTTCTTTTGGGGGCTATATTGCTAAAGGCTTAACATACATCTGAGGACATCTCAGCAGTTTTGGTGAAGGCTATCACTTAGTTCAGGTTCTATGGCGATCGTAATACTTAGTTCATACTCTTACTACGTTAGGGCTCACGTTACAATTACCTTCCGTCTAGACCCTCCTCTCAGAGCAGGTATAAGACCTGGCCCAGAACCTATAAGTAAGGGTGGAACCTATAAGGGGCGAACCTAACCTCCATTAGTAGCAACGTAAATAGCCAAGCCATAAAAAAAGCTTACTTGTTTCTTTCTTATGATCTCATTGAAAGAGAGGTGGGCAATGAATGACTGTCCCACGCTGGACGCTGGAATGACTGGCCTATAGACACTAGACGCTGGATGAACCTTCTGACAATTTGTTTATTCAAGTTCTTTTCATTAAGGCGCTTCGCCAAAACTTCAAATTTGAAAGGCCCAAAAAGTGCAGGCAACTCCACTGTGACATTCCCACAACACATCTAGCCTTACATGGTCCATCACACACCTTTGAAGAAGACTATCTAGCCTAAGTTTGTGCAACTGTCCCGCAATCAACTGATAATAAGCTACTCGAACCACCATATGCCTTTTCTGAGTTGCGGAATAGTATTCAGGAAAGGTATCTGTACTGAGGAACAATGAAATATCTGCAAGGTAGCCGGGAATAGCTTCAATTCTAAACAAGTAAGCATCCAGAAGTTGATAATATGCATATACTCCCGATTCTCCATATTCCAACTGAGATAAGTGATCAGGTCATACGTTGAGATTTATCGCCTTTACCACAACCTCAAAAGAAAACTCCTGGAATAGGAGCAACCATCGGCAAATCCGTCCCTCTAAGATAGGTTTGTTGACCAGATAATTCAAATACGAATGATCAGTACATAATTTGAAATGCCCTCCCATAAGATAGTGGGGAAACTTCTGGAGAGCGTAAACCATGGATGGCTAGCCCTTCTCTCTCTATAGTTGTGTAGTTGTGCTCCACCTCAGACAACTTTTTGCTAGAAAAATAGAATGGATGGTCCAAAATTCCTTCTGTTAGCTCCCAATTCCGCCTTAGGCTGAAATAAGGAAGAAGAAGGACAACACCAAACCACGCTCAGCCTCGTAGCTAGCCCTACGAGGACAGGAGAGGGCTCTCTTCGGGTCAATCTAAATGAAAATATTCAAAGGGGCTTGAGATGACTGAAACATTAAACTGATATTAGGCTAGATAAACAAATAGGAGGGTTTGATTTTGATTTTTTAGGGGTTTTTTTGGAAAAAAGGAAAAAAAAAATGGGCTTGGGGATGAGGCCAGATTCTTGCAGAGTTCAAGTTGGGGCAGGGTAGGCAATGAATTTGATGTCTTAGATCAAATGAATGGATTGAAAATACTGTTGAGGAGCTGAAGAGGGCAAGAGAATGCGAGGATCCTCTTCAAACTGACGAAAAACATATAAAACTAAACAAAAGTCTAAGGCAGAGCACTAGCAAATCAATGAATTCTACCTCAAATACTCATTTGTTTAATTCAGAAGCATAGAGAAGGGAAATGGCATACATATAACATTAATGAAACTTACAATAACATGAGAAGAACATCATCAAAACTTAGAAGCCACAAGGATCCCAACAAGTGCTGCAAAACTCTAGTCTTTCCTTTGCCAAAATCTGAAATGAAAGTACAATGAGGTGCCAAACCTTTTTCCCAAGTATCCAACCAGTCCAACCTTTGAAAATGACTCAGAAAATACATGATATAGACCAGCTCAACCCATTCCCATGCCTCTAGGGGTCGAGCTCATCCTTCTAGGAGCTGTTTCAACCAATTCTAAACATGGAGCTAAAATCTAGGTAGCCAAACAACTTGCCTCTATATGCTAGGAAACTGATCCATTCACTTAATTTTCACTTTTTTAGTGAATGAATCCTCTAGAACAAGTAAAAACATGCCAAATTTACATCATGGTTACCAAATTACATCATGATAGATCAATCATCACATGAAAAAGTAAAGCTAGTCAAACCTGGGCGAATTTCTGAGCTGAAGAGTGAAAATGAGGCAAAATTTCTCTATGCGACGCGCTAAAAAACTCAATGCGTCGTGCCACATTGAGCCTGTTTTTGAGGCACTTCCCGAAGTCCAAATTGAGCTCATGATATCTCGTTGGAAAGATCTAGATGTCTTCTATCCAACCCAAGTAGAATTTTTCAATTTGGATGTCATTTTCCCCTCCAAAACAGCAATCGTCTAAGACTAGTTCCTGCTGGTGCAAAAAGTGGCAGAAAGGCCATTTTTGGAGTGGTTTTGACCTTCAAGACCACCCAGAACTTCATGAAATATCTCAGCCATTTCTGAACATGCATAATTTATCATAAAAAACCCAAAAATGCAAAATTTTCCTCTAGAATATCTCCCAAACGTAAGCGCACGTCAGGTGGCGCGACGCGTCGGGCGGAAAAACCTGTTTTGCAACCAAAATTTTCAAAATGAAAACATATTCTCCAAATTTGCTGAAATTTGGAGTGAAGGTATCCCATCATGTCTCATGCTCAGCCAAGGAAGCTTCGACCAAGATTCGGAGTGGATCCGGCCTTTTTCGACGTTTCAGTGCTCTTCTCAACCTCGCCTTCAAGATCTTCATTTTCGCTCCGCAAACGTGTGTGCGGGCCCAATAGTGATTCTTCATGTGTCTGAGCATGTATTTTTCCCTGTTGGCCTTCGCCAACAACTTCTCCAGATGAATGTTGACGTGCGTAAGGAAAGTCTCTCGCTCAACTGGTGTCATGTCACTTGGTCTCTTTCCGGCCAATTCACGGTCTTCATGGATTTGCCGCAACTCTATGAGTGTCTGCTGATCCTCCAGTTGTTTATTCTGCTGCTCCAAATAATTTATAGCCCACTGAGCTCTCTAAAATTTCTTGTTCAGTGTGCCGATCTCAGCTTTCTGCTCCTGGATTATCTCTTTCAGCTTTGAGCTGGGAGAGCTCGCATCAACATCGATGAGTATAAAATCGGTGTCTTGGCCTCCTGAAGGGCCCTCATCGTGCATAGGCCTCTTGCCTCTATCCTGAACCTGTACCTGTGCTGATGTAGAAGGCGAGACCCCTTCCACACCATGTGGAGATATTACTCGCACTGCTGATGAAGATAACGAGACCTCTTCCACCCCTGGTGGAGATAGTACTCGTCGTGCTGCTGCAAATAAGGCTCTGTGGCCTCTCTGATATGTCACATACACTGGAGCACTGATAAGCTTAGTATGAGGAACCTAAAACTGATGTGAAGGCTCTGCCTCATCATGAACAATATCGGGAGGAGGCTGGGGGGCTGCAAAGAAGTCACGAGAGATGAAATCATCCCATGTGATGCCCTGCAAACCAAGCTGATGTACCACAATGATTTTGATGAGCGCGTAATGATAAATGCTGTTATGCTGCTGCTCCGGAGTCTTCTTCTACACAAGGGTAGTCATACACTCTATGTTTCAGCACATGAAGTATGGAACATTCATCATTCGCACTCTCGTGAAATGCATTAAAAGTATGATATGATTTGCATAAAGGCGCGAGAATCTACCCTCGCAGCTGAAGTATCTAATGATGAGTTTCATTAATGGCGCATAGGACTCTTTCAGAAACTGGAACGGGAATACCCTGCTCAGCTGCCTCAAATATCCAGAACTGATGTAAGGTTCATAATAAGCTCTATCCAGTTGTTGTCTCTTATTCCACTCCTCACCAATGTTCGGTATCCCGGTCGCCTCAGAAATGGTCTCTGGTGTCAAGGTGAAGTTCGCTCCAAAAATATTTACATGACCATCACGCAAATGTAGGAAAAATAAGCGAACCAACTCTGGATGGTGCTGAATTTGAGATATCATTTCACAATACCGAAAACATGAATGTTGCTGAAAGCATGTCATTGCAAGCAGGCAGGCCTGCAATTGAGCCAAAGAAGTGGGCTCCTCCCTGACGTGCCTGCCACTCTTATGAGACCTCCTCGGTACATTTAGCTCTGCGGTTGAATCACTGTACTGCTCATACCCCTGCTCAGATGATGAATTTGTTTCTGACATGGTGCTGAAAACAAGGAGTTTGACAAGTATATGTATTGATATATGTATGGTGATAAGTATATGGTCAAAACAAGATTTTGTTTTTCAATACCAAGTGTGCCACATATAATAAGGTGCTATGAAGAGATGTCACAATGGGAAAAAGGATTGTCAAGTGACTTTAAGTGTGAGGACAGTCACTGTTTGGGGGACTTAGGGATTTGGGGATTTATAGGTGATGTAGGAATAGGTGATAGTAATGAGGGTAGTTTTTAGGGATAGGAGTGCAATGACAAAGTATACTTGGGTTAAACTGAAATCAAGGATATTGAAACAGTCCTTGAATCTTTGGTAATCAGGATTTTATCAATGCTATGAAGTGGTGGCAAGTAATAGGGTTTGGGGATTTAAAACATGGGACAAAGGGTAGAAGGGATATGGGACAGTGGGTATAGAAGAAGGGATTGTGATATAATAGTGTGACAGTGATAGCAGTGACAACAATGATAACAATGACAAGAGCACAAATGACAATAGAATGAGAGTTTAAGCACCAAAGTTTCAAGTTTTAACCACCTCTTTTCAAACCCTAAGAGAAAATTTTGATGGGGATATAGGGTTACATTTCACCATTTCAATTCTTTGATGTCTTCGCTCCTAAACCACAACACCATAACTAAAAATCATTAAGCAGGCTTTATCAAAATTACTTGGTGAAATTTGAACTGAAGCAAATCGAGTTTTTATGGAGTGAAGATGATTTTAGCCTTGGGGACTCTGTGTGGCGCGCGCAAGCCCAATGCGCCGCGCTCAATGGGTGCACCGCGCCCTTAGGAATTTGCACTGTGTCTTTCGGCTCTATGCGCCGCGTCGTGCCTATGCGCCGCGCCTATGCCAATGCGCCGCGCACAACTTAACACACAGTCGGCCTCTTCTCAAATGACAACTTTGCTCTTCAACCTTCAAACTCGACTTCTCTCTGAGATTTTCTCAATAACACTTGTTGCAAATGAATGAATAATCTTGGGAAATATCTCATATAGAGATGGTTTTGATTTTTACTTCTTCAAAACCCATGTTGTAATGTTTTTTACCTTTGGCATTTTTTCATTTAATCCAACTTTGTATTTTTGTTTCCTCATTGACTTTCTGAGCTTTGAATGATGAAATTGGTTGATTTTTTGCAGGGATGTTGGCGTTTGAACCTTGGCAAAGAAAAACTAGAGTCTGCTTTGAAGTCTTCATGGAGGAAAAAATACATGATTATTACAAAAACAATTTTGACAATTTCTTCTTCAAAACAGAGTTTTGAAGAAGAATCATCCTCAAGCATATTGACGATGAAAATTTTGAACTGAAAACTTATTTGAAAAACCTCCTCATGGCCTGCGGGCATTATTTAACATTACTAAAGACCAAACCCTAGACTTAGAAACTGAAAGACTCTTTTGACCAAAATAACCATTTATGACTGTAAATAACGTGAGATGAACTTTGATGAAATTTGAGAAATTTTGACCAACCCAGCAGGTACAAGCATGAGGGAAAATGAGAGAAAAAAACCCTTCTGTCAGACAATGGCATGCCCCTAACATAATGCAGATGAATGAGCGGAATGAGACACGTAAACAATGAAATGCAATAAGAGAAATGATCTCTGACGGAGGGATGTAAAGACCGACTCTAACATTGGCTCCAATGGGGATGGTAGCTCCTTGGAGGTGCCAAGAACAACATATATTTGGGAGAGCAGACAAGTGCCTTCATCCATTGGGTAATGGAGTCAAAAACTTCAAACCCAGAACAACTCATACCAATCCAAAACATATACATACTGCAATATGTACATAAACCAATACCAGAAGCTGAACTGCTGCCTTGGGCAGCTTATTTATGCACAAACCTACCCTACTTTGCTGAAAAACCAATAGATCAAGTAACGCTGTAATGCCAGATCAACCAATCAAGTAAATGTGACAAGGATGCTGCTTGAAAGTGCTTCAACCAGGACACAAATGTAAATGCTGACAGCCATACATGCACATAACAAGTCTGGTTATGTAAAAGACAATTTGATCTATCATTCAAACTAAAAAAAATTTCCATGTACGTTGCAATAGGATCGCAAAAGCCAGACTCTGTTTGCTGCCCCAACTCTGCAATGCATACTTCCAGATGCACACTATCAATGAAAACATCCACGAGCAGCTCTATTGTTTCTTGTTTTGAAGGAGGGAGAGTTTCCAAGAACTTTTTGGGATCTTGGAATTCATTTGATTGGATCTGATTGTTTAAATACTGAATCTCCTCCTCAAATATTTCAACAAGTAACTTGCAGAAACCAGCTTTAGCTTTAGGAGGAAACTTCGGGGATTTCAAACATTGAAGCACGACAATGAAAAATGCTTCATCAATTTCAAAATCCACTAACTGATCTCTAAATTCTTTTAAAACTTCACAAAGCGCAGGGTTTGCCACATACCCTACCATTGCATGAATGGATCAGCGAGCACTGGAATCTCTGGATCGAGTTGGAGTCGCCAGGTGAATGTTTTAGCCTTCATATGTCTGATCGTTGTCCACCATCAACAATCAGATCTGAACTTGATACATGTACTGGGGCAAGACAATCTACAAGTCGAGTGTCACATTCACAAGCTATACCAGAGATTGACTGAAGCAGCGTTTATCTACTTCGCTGATGCATAGCAAAAGCATTTTGAAGGCTACCTGGCGTGACTTCAGGCTCCGTCTGTAGCTTATGAAACAAATAACACCAACAAGAAAACCATTTTCTTCCCTAGTATGGTCGCCACTATGTTAGCTCCAAAATCCACCTTAGGCTGAAATAAGGCAGAAGAAGGACAACACCAAACCACGCTCAGCCTCGTAGCTAGCCCTACGAGGACAGGAGAGGGCTCTCTCCGGGTCAATATCAATGAAAATATTCAAAGGGGCTTGAGATGACTGAAACAACAACTGATATTAGGCTAGATAAATAAATAGGAGGGTTTGATTTTGATTTTTTAGGGGTTTTTGTTGGAAAAAAGGAAAAACAATTTGGGCTTGGGGATGAGGCCAAATTCTTGCAGAGTTCAAGTTGGGGCAGGGTAGGCAATGAATTTGATGTCTTAGATCAAATGAATGGATTGAAAAGACTGTTGAGGAGCTGAAGAGGGCAAGAGAATGCAAGGATCCTCTTCAAACTGACGAAAAACATATAAAACTAAACAAAATTCTAAGTCAGAGCACCAGCAAATCAATGAATTCTACCTCAAATACTCATTTGTTTAATTCAGAAGCATAGAGAAGGGAAATGGAATACATATAACATTAATGAAACTTACAATAACATGAGAAGAACATCATCAAAACTCAGAAGCCACAAAGATCCCAACAAGTGCTGCAAAACTCTAGTCTTTCCTTTGCCAAAATCTGAAATGAAAGTACAATGAGGTTCCAAACTTTTTTCCCAAGTATCCAACCAGTCCAACCTTTGAAAATGACTCAGAAAATACATGATACAGACTAGATCAACCCATTCCCATGCCTCTAGGGGTCGAGCTCATCCTTCTAGGAGTTGTTTCAACCAACTCTAAACATGGAGCTAAAATCTAGGCAGCCAAACAACTTGCCTCTATATGCTAGGAAACTGATCCATTCACTTAATTTTCACTTTTTAGTGAATGAATCCTCTAGAACAAGTAAAAACATGCCAAATTTACATCACGGTTACCAAATTACATCATGATAGATCAATCATCACATGAAAAAGTAAAACTAGTCAAAACTGGGTGAATTTTTGAGCTGAAGAGTGAAAATGAGGCAAAATTTCTCTATGCGCCGCGCTCAAAAACTCAATTCATCGCGCCACTTTGAGCCTATTTTTGGGGCACTTCTTGAAGTCCAAATTGAGCTCATGATATCTCGTTGGAAAGCCCTAGATGTCTGCTATCCAACCCAAGTGGAATTTTTTAATTTGGATGTCATTTTTCCCTCCAAAAGTTCAATCTCCCAAGAATGGTTCCTGCTGGTGCAAAAAGTGGCAGAAAGGCCATTTTTGAAGTGTTTTTGACCTTTAAGACCACCCAGAACTTCATGAAATTTCTCAGCCATTTCTGAGCATGCATAATTTACGATAAAAAACCCAAAAATATCAAGTTTTCCTCTATAATATGTCCCAATCATAAGCGCGCGTCGGGTGGCGCAACGCGTCGGGCGGAAAAACCTGCTTTGCAACCAAAATTTTCAAAATGAAAAAATCTTCTCCAAATTTGCTGAAATTTGGAGTGAAGGTCTCCCATCATGTCTCATGCTCAGCCAAGGAAGCTTCGGCCAAGATTCGGAGTGGATCCGGCCTTTTCCGACGTTTTAGTGCTTTTCTCAACCTCGCCTTCAAGATCTTCATTTTTGCTCTGCAAACGTGTGTGCGGGCCCAATAGTGGTTTTTCATATGTCTGAGCATGTCTTTGTCCCTATTGGCCTTCACGAAGAGCTTCTCCAGATGAATTTTGACGTGCGTAAGGCAAGTCTCTCGCTCAAATGGTGTCATGTCACCTGGTCTCTTTCGGGCCAATTCACGGTCTTCACGGATTTGCCGCAACTCTATGAGTGTCTGTTGATCCTCCAGTTTTTTATTCCGCTGCTCCAAATAATGTATAAACCACTGATCTCTCTGAAATTTCTCAGTTAGTGTGCCGATCTCAGCTTTCTGCTCCTGGATTATCTCTTTCAGCTTTGAGCTGGGAGAGCTCGCATCAACATCAATGAGTATAAAATCAGTGTCTTGGCCTCCTGAAGGGCCCTCATCGTGCATAGGCCTCTTGCCTCTGTCCTGAACCTGTACCTGTGCTGATGTCGAAGGCGAGACCCCTTCCACGCCATGTGGAGATAGTACTCGCGCTGCTGATGAAGATAACGAGACCCCTTCCACCCCTGGTGGAGATAGTACTCGTCGTGCTGCTGCAAATAAGGCTCTGTGGCCTCTCTAATATGTCACACACACTGGAGCACTGATAGGCTCAGTCTCAGGAACCTCAAATTGATGTGAAGGCTCTGCCTCATCATGAACAATCTCGGGAGGAGGCTGGGGGGTTGCAAAGAAGTCACGAGAGATGAACTCATCCCATGTGATGCCCTGCAAACCAAGCTGATGTACCACAATGATTTTGATGAGCGCGTAATGATAAATGTTGTTATGCTGCTGCTCCAGAGTCTTCTTCTGCACAAGGGTAGTCATACGCTCTATGTTTTGACACATGAAGTATGGAACATTCATCATTCGCACTCTCGTGAAATGCATTAAAAGTCTGATATGATATGCATAAAGGCGCGAGAATCTACCCTTGCAGCTGAAGTATCTAATGATGAGTTTCATTAATGGCACATAGGACTCCTTCAGAAACCGAAACGGGAATACCCTGCTCAACTGCCTCAAATATCCAGACCTGATGTAAGGTTCATAATAAGCTCTATCCAGCTGCTGTCTCTTATTCCACTCCTCACCAATGTTCGGTATCCCGGTCGCCTCAGAAATGGTCTCTGGTGTCAAGGTGAAGTTCGCTCCAGCAAGATTTACATGACCATCACGCAAATGTAGGACAAATAAGCGAACCAACTCTGGATGGTGCTGAATCTGAGATATCATTTCACAATACCAGAAACATGAATGTTGCTGAAAGCATGTCATTGCAAGCGGGCATGCCTGCAATTGAGCCAAAGAAGTGGGCTCCTCCCTGACGTGCCTGCCACTCTTATGAGACCTCCTCGGTACATTTAGATCTGCGGTTGAATCACTGTCCTAATCATACCCCTGCTCATATGATGAATTTGTTTCTGACATGGTGCTGAAAACAAGGAGTTTGACAAGTATATGTACTGATATATGTATGGTGATAAGTATATGGTCAAAAAAAGATTTTGTTTTTCAATACCAAGTGTGCCACATATAATAAGGTGCTATGAAGAGATGCCACAATGGGAAAAAGTACTGTCAAGTGACTTTAAGTGTGAGGACAATCACTGTTTGGGGGACTTAGGGATTTGGGGATTTTTAGGTGATGTAGGAATAGGTGATAGTAATGAGGGTAGTTTTTAGGGATAGGAGTGCAATGAAAAAGTATACTTGGGTTAAAGTGAAATCAAGGATATTGAAACAGTCCTTGAATCTTTGGTAATCGGGATTTTATCAATGCTATGAAGTGGTGGCAAGCAATAGGGTTTGGGGATTTAAAACATGGGACAAAGGGTAGAAGGGATATGGGACAGTGGGTATAGGAGAAGGGATCGTGATATAATAGTGTGACAGTGATAGCAGTGACAACAATGATAACAATGACAAGAGCACAAATGACAATAGAATGAGAGTTTAAGCACCAACGTTTCAAGTTTTAACCACCTCTTTTCAAACCCTAAGAGAAAATTTTGATGGGGATATAGGGTTACATTTCACCATTTCAATTCTTTGATGTCTTCGCTCCTAAACCACAGCACCATAACTAAAAATCACTAAGCAGGCTTTATCAAACTTACTTGGTGAAATTTGAACTGAAGAAAATCGAGTTTTTATGGAGTGAAGATGATTTTAGCCTTGGGGGCTTTGTGCGCCGCGCGGAAGCCCAATGTGCCGCGCTCAATGGGTGCGCCGCGCCCTTAGGAATTTGCACTGTGTCTTCCGGCTCTATGCGCCACGTCGCGCCTATGCCCAATGCGTCGCGCCCTTAGGAATTTGCACTGTGTCTTCCGGCTCTATGCGCCGCGTCGCGCCTATGCCCAATGCGCCGCGCACAACTTAACACACAGTCGGCCTCTTCTCAAATGACAATTTTTCTCTTCAACCTTCAAACTCGACTTCTCTCTGAGATTTTCTCAATAACACTTGTTGCAAATGAATGAATAATCTTGGGAAATATCTCATATAGAGATGGTTTTGATTTTTACTTCTTCAAAACCCATGTTGTAATGTTTTTTACCTTTGGCATTTTTTCATTTAATCCAACTTTGTATTTTTGTTTCCTCACTGACTTTCTGAGCTTTGAATGATGAAATTGGTTGATTTTTTGCAGGGATGTTGGTGTTTGAACCTTGGCAAAGAAAAACCAGAGTCTGCTTTGAAGTCTTCATGGCGGAAAAAATACATGATTATTACAAAAACAATTTTGACAATTTCTTCTTAAAACAGAGTTTTGAAGAAGAAATATCCTCAAGCATATTGACGATGAAAATTTTGAACTGAAAAATTATTTGAAAAACCTACTCATGGCCTACGGGCATTATTTAACATTACTAAAGACAAAACCCTAGACTTAGAAACTGAAAGACTCTTTTGACTAAAATAACCATTTATGACTGTAAATAACGTGAGATGAACTTTGATGAACTTTGAGAAATTTTGACCAACCCAGCAGGTACAAGCATGAGGGAAAATGAGAGAACAAAACCCATCCATCAGAAAATGGCATGCCCCTAACATAATGCAGATGAATGAGCGGAATGAGACACCTAAACAATGAAATGAAATAATAGAAATGATCTTTGATGGAGGGATGTAAAGACTGACTCTAACACCTTCTACCAGCTATATAAGAACAACACCTAACGCAACTCTAGAGGCATCAATGTACACATGGAACTCAACAATCCAGTTTGGATAAGTAAGGATTGGAGCACTTACCAACTTTTCCTTGAGCAGGTTGAAGGCATCATCATAGGCAGGGGTCCACTCAAAAAATTATGCCTTCTTCAGTAGCTTCTCGAGCGACGCTGTAATAGTTGTGTAATTCCTTATGAATCTCCTGTAATGCCCAGTGTGACCCATAGTGGATTGTAACTGCTTAACGGTCTTGGGAGGAGGAAGATTGAAAATCACTGCAACTTTAGCTGGATCGACCAAAACTCCTTCTCTGCACAATATGTGTCCCAACAGGTTACCGAATGGAACACAAAATATGCATTTATTTAGATTTAAAGAGATTTGCAGTTACCTGCATCTGTCAAACATGAGCCTTAGTAACTTGATGTGTTCCTTCAACATGCTATACACCGTCCAGTCATCCATATAGACTTCTAGTCATTTATGGATGAAATCTCGAAAGGCTGCGATAATGATCCGTGAGAATACCGCTGGTGCATTCTTCAACCCAAAGGGCATCACATTGTAGGAAAATGAACCCCACTCTGTAGTGATGGTTGTTTTTTTCTTATCCTCTTCTGCAATCTTGACCTGGTGATATCCTTCAAACCCATCAGTAAATGAATAGGCTTCCTTATTTACTTATTGGTTACCCCTATAAAATAAGTAAATAAAAAAGCAAGCAATTCTTCCTTTCCCACAACCTGATCTAACACTTCATCACTGGGCAGAGTTGGAAACGGATCGTGGACACAGGCTGCGCTCATACCCCAGAAATATACGTAGACCCTTATATCCTCTGAATTCTTCTTGCTTTGTATGACCATAAGGCAAGGCTAATCCATTCCTCTTCATCAACCAGAATGATGAGGCCTACATCTAGCATTCTATCAATATCCTTCTTTACCTTATATTTGACCCAGGGATTCGAGTGGGTATAGCCCGTGCTTCACTGCTTGGGAATCAGGCTTCAGTTCAATTTTCATTTCTCCCATACTTTCCATGATTCCTTTCATCTAAGAAAAACTATACGGAAACATATCCTAATATTCTTTTAGCAGCGCCTCAATCTCAGATATGGTCTTCTCCTCCTAGTAATCTCCTACAGATGCCAACTTGGGATGCTCCTCAATCCCAATGTTGAACTTCCACAACTTGAGAGGATCAGTGTAAGAAGCACTAGCATCCTTGGACTATGCATCTTGAACTTATCGGGTGCCTACTGATTCCTAATGTGTCAAATGGCACAACTCATCCATCTCGTCTAGATTTTCTGGACCTTTCTCTATTTTTCCACAACAGACAGAGAGGTCGAATGGTACCCGAGAGGTCCTCATGTTGTACATCTCCTTATGATAAGGGCATATCGGAAGGGAACCTCTAGGCCACTTCTTATCAGTAAATATAATTTCCTTAATAACCTTCAAGGCATCAGTGACAGCAGGAGGCTTACCCACAAAAGAGAAGTCTTCACAGAACTAGCTCTGTAGCACTTTCCAGTCCTTCGTCTGCTTCCTGGTCTCCTCATGTGTATACCAGGCACTAGGAATTGGTCCTACTGAATGCACAAAATAATGTACCTAGAACTGAGAGGTTAGCTCTTCAGTTTCCCACTTCTCAATACAATTGTCAATGTGGACAAATGGGTCAGTGGTTCCATCATCAATTTAATCATAGCTTCTTTTGTTTTGCCAGAAGACATACCTTGATGTGAAAGTTCTGATGGAAGTAGGAACCTATGCTGCATGGAAACCTTGACTATATCCTAGGAAGGTAGTGTCTCTTTGTGTGTGGCCCACCACCGGGCAGGTATAGCTCTCAGGGCCATGTCCAAGGAAGGGATCCTCTGCTCTTCCGCAGCTGTCTACTCCATGGTAGCCAATAAATAGTTCACATCTGAGGCACCATCATACACTGGATGGTCACGCATCTCTATTCCGATCCACCGTGCCGCTGCTCGGTTACTGGCGCAACGCCGAGTAGAAATCTCATGTCATCGCTACTGCCAATCTTTCAAAGCTTCCTCAGAATTTGTATTGGAAGATTGGATACTTCTCCAGCTAACTAATCCATCTGCTGTAGGGTTGATGTAATCCGCTCACTTCCTTCCCCTCCTTTTTTGGGCAAGAAATTCTTCCTTCCCTTGAGGAATGTTCTTTGACTGGTCCCATCTCACTTGGGGGGGGACCCACTGCCAGACACACCTACCTATTGGCTCGTCTAAAAGGAAAGGCCACCCTACACACACCAAGGAACAGGCTGAAGGCTTTTAGCTTAGCTTCAATATTGGTTGGTGCCCTACCCTCCGGAGAATCAATAGATTATTAAAAGGATAAGTAGAAGTTGACCTTAGATAAGTATCTGGCTTAGGCAAGTACAGGCTTCGAGCTTATCTGCCCTAATTTCTTATTTGTTACCCAAGCCTTTCTTTTCACCTAGTTAACCTAGATTTTACCCTCCAGTAAGTAATAAAGGAAATCCGCCTGTAACCGCCCCAAGAGGGGGGAAGGAAGAAGACTTAATAAATAAGGAAAGGAAAGTTTCCGGTGGGTAGTTTGCCTATGCTAGGTAGTTAATGAAACGAAATACATGGATATACCCAATTATAGATATATATATGGTTATCTCAATGATGATATAAGTTTTCCCCCGCCCATGCCCTGATATATGGGAAATGACCTAATTCAAGGTGGCGTTGCAGTAGAATAAGCACCAGCCTTTCACCCGATAAGAATGTATGTCCAACAAGAGGACGGGTTATACCACTAAGAAGGAAAGGAACTAATGGGCTTATACCAACTGGCATTAGACCTACTTCTACTTGCTTGGTAGGGTTAGCTTAGTGAGGAATGGTTTGAAGCTTAGCAACTGGCATTACTGGCTTGGTGAGAACAACTGGCTTGGTAGGGGAATTGCGTATACCTAAACTATGGGAGATAGGACGAGCCCAACAATAGAAGTCTGAGGTACGGGTCTAAAGAGAATCACTCCAACATTTTTGTTAGTTCGTGGCTCTTTCTATATTTCAGGTGGTAAAGAAAGTGAGTGAGGGATAGTTGGGGTGGGTGGGGTGGCCCATATTTGCTTTTTCCTTGGAATTACCTGAATTAGCTTAATCAGATATTGATAGGCGTGGAGGCGCCTGCATTTGTTCAGCGAGCTTTGGTGGGACGGAGTAAGTTGATTCCATTCCAATCCACATAATGATTCTAAAAAGGGCCCTTTATCTCCCTCATCTCCCTCGCCTCTACTCATTAATCATGTCGGGTAGATTCTAGGCATGGATCTAGATGCTCCATTGATAGGACGAGGCCCACCTTGATAGACAAATATTTTCACGATTTCGGAGCAGTACGGGATGCCAACCAAAGAAATGTACTAAACTAACCAATATATTAAACCACGCCTTCCTTCCTCACCCTCCTACCTCAGGTGAGCCATCCTTCCTTGGCAGTTCGCTAAGTAAAGTCCAGGGTTTGCAGCCACGAAACTAAGTTGGATACGTTTTATCTCCGATTCTCCTTTTATAATGAGATATCTCTTTGTATATGATATTATGGTTAGTCCAAAGATCTGCATGAATTTGGATCTTGAACTGGTAAATGTTAGAATAGAACATGGAAGCGAGGATATGAGCTTGCTCTATCCCCCACTATTGATCTATTCCCACCCACTTAGGGGAAAACATAAAATAGAGGAAGCAGTTAGTTAATTGATCTAATGAATCTGGCACTGTAGTTGGTTCATTCCCCCATGATTTGAAGTGGAAAATGTCAAAAGAGGGGGCTCGACTGATAAGGCCGCCATCGATTTCTCTCTTTATTTTCTTCAAATAGAGGGCCGCCTGATCGGCCATAAAGGAGAGGTAGTTTGACAGAGCTGCCTTGCATGTCTGAAACTCTGAAGGAATCATTGGGAAGTGCTTAGTCTAATTCAGGAGCTAGTATAGTGGGCGAGGCGTGTTCGTGCGTTGTCTTCTATTCTGTAGAATTCAGGAGCTAGTATAGTGGGCGAGGCGTGTTCGTGCGTTGTCTTCTATTCTGTAGAATTCAGGAGCTAGTATAGTGGGCGAGGCGTGTTCGTGCGACCCGCTGTCTTATATTCTAAGTACTATTCACTAACAGTGCTATAAGGTGGGCATGTCCCATCAGGTGGGCATGTTCTGACTGAGATGAAGCTATGGTGGAAAGAAGAAGGCCTCCAATGAGCAGAGCAACTGATACGTATAGCCTCAAGTGGTAATCTCAGTTCACTCCTTTTACCCACCCTCGGGTGAGGTCCGAAGCTGCGGGTAAGATTCTCAGGTAGGGTCTAATTGGCCCTAAAGGGGAAAGAGTGATGGCGGCCCATTGGTCGAGCTATGCTTCGCATCCTCCTATTTTGAGGGGAAGAAAGATAGATCTGCCAGACCTTAACATGTGTGCCGGGTGTGCGACCCATCAACCTACTAGCAATGGGGGAGAAAACCCCCATAGCATGTCGCAAAAAAAGCTTGATTCAAGGCATCAGCAGGACACACTTGCTGGGTGATGCGAGAATTTGTGTAGGGATCGATCTAGCCATGAGAAGGTTGAAGAGAGCTCCTTAAGGGCTTGGAGTCGGTAATTTGGGGTGCCTGATCGGAGATGGCCGGTTTTCCATAGATTTCAATGGAGTGTGCGTAGTGGTATGCAGAATGAATAGTAATGGGACACATTGACCCAGCATGGCATGGATGGCACGAAGCAAGCACTGGGACTGGTCCAATAGAAAACGGCTTGCTTTTAGTTAGTGTAGGCAGAGTAGAGGGCCGATCGTGACTTGCAGAGTGACTTGTAGGCTGGTCCAAGAAACAATGGATGGTCGGTCGAATCACCCCGGGCTGGGACAAGAAACAACCGAAGGCAACATTTGTTCGTCGAGCCCATAGCGAGAATTGTCCTAGGGGGATAAGTCCAGTGGGAAGGGAAATTTTTTGATGGGGAGATAAAGTTTTTTTTAGATAGGTTAAGAAGCTAGTAACTAAGGCTTAGTAGTTAGGTCCTGAACCAGCCAGTAAGGTCCTGATGTTTCTTATTGAATTGGCAGATAAGAGTAATTGGAATGAGAGTGCCTTGACTCTTACTACTATGAATCCTAGCTATAAGGGTGAGCTTGCCGAACTCTCGACTAAAGGCCGCCATCGCTAAAAGGTCTAGTTCTTCAGGTGGATAACTATAAGGTGTAGGCAGTAAATAAAAGGAAGGTAGGTCTCCGCAGTGGGTTCTAATTCCAGAATCGTATGGGCTCCTCCCTCGGCTAGACCAATAGGGAATACGTGGTACCAAGAAGACTAAGGTTAGTTATGAGGGTAAATTCTTAATAGAAGAACTCGTGCTGTCACCCCGAGCATAAGACTGGCTATGGTATGTGGACTCATTCATGAAACCCACCCATAAGATAGTAAAGACATTGGTAACCTCATAGAACCAAACAAGCCACCCAAGTATAAAATAGTAATAATTAGGGTACAGTAGTGGTATTATTATCCAATCATTTCTAGATTTTTCTATATACTTTCAAATTAGATCTCTTTTGAAACATCATTGGGAATCACTCACAAGCCTATAGGTAAGGTAGGAGAACATAACCAAACGTGAACATAAGAACCAGAACAAAGGGACCCATAGTTTAAATAATACACACAAGACTAGTGGGACTAATAATCTTGAGACAGAGCTCGGAGGAATAGGGTTACCCTGTTATAGGGATATGAGGGTATCTTGAGTCAGATTATGGGTTATCTTTCCCTATACCTAGATCTCCTAAGCTCTTCGTATGATTATTTTCTTAGTGGTCCCTAGCTATCTCTTGGTCAGGTATATAGTTCGTATCCTTATATTATGGGCTGGTACCTTTTGGTGTTGAGATTATTTATTTTGTATTAATCGCCCATTATGAACCAACCTCCCTGGAATTAACGTATGTAACGCATCGTAATTCCTTCGATCTAGCCTTAAGAGATAGTAAGAACATTCTGATGATTCTGTAGAGATAGGGGATCTAGGTATAGGCAGAGGTTCCCGTAGAGGGTTTATATCGAAGTAGAGTAAGAGGGTCTAGTTGGAGGGCTTCTATGGTTTCGTCGACTACTAGCAATCGGCAGTGCCCCTCCTATGGCGATGCCCTTCTGGCACTGGTGACCACTGTCTAAATCCAAGTCGAGTAGCCCCATCACACCAAGGAGAGTATCCTACCCAAACCAAGTGCTCGTAGCTCTGTCTCCCTAAGCCTATCTTACCCCTAGGGCTATCAGTCAGTCTCTGTTCCATAGCGGTTATCTTATGCTACCGTTGTATGGTCTAACTCAATGGCTTGCCAGACTGCCTCTCTCTCTGTGGGACTAACGACACTGCCTATCTTTGGGTTTGCCACTCAATGCTTTCTTTCTCACCCTAATTGGCATGGTTGAACTCAATGGCTTACCGGTTGATTGATCCCCTCTTACCCTCCCGCCCTTCCTGCCCCTTCCTTGCTCTCTCTTTGGTCGAGCAAGCAGCTTCGCACCTTGCTCTCCTCTCGTCGAGCAAGCAAGAAATTCCTTGCTCTCCTCGACCTCGTAACCTCGGCCGAGTCCCTAACGGGCCTTTTTTCGAGTAAGCCCCTACCGGTCCTTGCCCGATGCGGACAAGTAGTTCCTTCCTTACCTTCCCTTCCCAGTTACATGTAAGTCTACCCCCCTGCCTTCCTGCCTGCCTGCCTTCTCTCTCCACCCGCTGATCGATCTCTCTCTTGCTTTGCTATCCCCATCTATCTCTCTTTCCTGATCTTCTTTCTCTCCCTACCTGCTGATATTCAAACACCTGGATAAACAGTTCACACAAGCCGAGTCCCTTCACTAGAGGCCTGGACACTTGAAGAGGCATTGAATCCACTTGAAGAGGCCTTGACTCATAATCCCTACCCCTTCCTTTACTGCATCCCATCCACGCATCCATCCATGCTTACATGCATTGCTCCATCCACACCAGCACATATTGGCGTGGACACCTGAAACGAATTGATTGATTGATTGAACTGACTGCCTGATACGAGAGGATAGATGATGCCGCCTGTTTTCATACAACCATCCAACCTAAGTGATTTTGTTCTCAATCTTACCTCCTGCCTTCTCTCATCGCCCTGTTAACTACTGCTCAAGGGGCTTTAGTCAAATTGTTCCCAAATGCATTA
The DNA here is from genome assembly GCA_034641835.2 of Pinus albicaulis. Taxonomy (NCBI): domain Eukaryota; kingdom Viridiplantae; phylum Streptophyta; class Pinopsida; order Pinales; family Pinaceae; genus Pinus; species Pinus albicaulis. The sequence continues at coordinate 265,029,103 of CM076575.1, read as the reverse complement.
TGTTATTACCTATAGCTCACGGGTATCTATTCAACCTGCTGCTCCCAAATAAGCTTTCTGATCATGGGGAGAATTCTATGAGGTTCATCTGTTATGTATGCGAATGGGGAGTTACCTATTATCTATTCAACCTGTTCTCTCTTCACCTGGTTAGTAGTCATCTTCAAACCTAATGCAACCTACCTGCCTGCTGATCAATCTCTCTCTTGCTGCTAGAGTAGAGTCAAGCCCATGCACACATTAGCCTCACATAGCTGGGTGCAGCTCATAGCCTCTTTTCCTTTATTGATAGAATTAATTAATCATTGGTTTCATTGCCGGTAGTGTCCAATCTCTCTCTCTCTTGCTGCTTGCCTGAGATCTCTCTCCCTCGCAAGCTGACTCAAGGGTCGAAGCTTTGGTCTATTTGAAGTGGTATAATGGCCAACGCTTCATGCAGGATAAAGGGTCAAGATCGAAGGGTATTGTTTGGTATGAGAGCGAGATCCCCTCCAAGGCCAGGGGTGGAGCGAGCACATATATCATCCTGTGATGTTATTAACGAAGCTTATTTCTTCCATAATCTATCTATCCATTCATGCCTAATACGACCACCATGGATGTGTTTCTGTTGTTTTTATCTATCTTTCATCTTATTCATGGAGGCATGTTATAGGTTTACAATATTTCTCTATTCATGTCATCATTTGATATGGACATACAATAGATTTCTTTGCATGACAGTGAAACTTCCTATACAGTTGGTAGGAGGGTACAACTTTAGTGGTGGTTGTACATAAATTGGTTCCATACTGTGCTGAGATTCTAGCACCCAAAGGATTGGAGACTTGTGGAAGCAACAAATGATAACAACTTGTGCTTGTAGAGCTTAAAAGGGAAAGAGAAGGTCATGACAAGCTGTTAGGGTTATGAAGGTAAAGGAAGAAACTACTTGGTAAAGTCAAAGAACATTAGGTTTTACATAATGAATCAAGACTCCATTGATAATAGAAAAGTGATTCTCTTACCTTTCCTTAATCTTAGGATTTACCTACTCTACCTACTAGACTAAGGTAACCTTATCACTAGCAAATATACCAGTCCAAGGCCACTTTCGCAATGGAGGAATGAACCAAAACAGCTAAAGTGCTAAATTAGCGCGTATAAATCTACCATCTGGATATGCCTTTATAGGTCTTGCCCTCCCGTCCTCTATGTGTTTATGGTGAATGCTTGTGCGGCCTAGCATGGAAACTTTCCTATTTAGGAACTTTAGGAACTACTCCCAGAACTTGAGAAGAGAGAGATCCTATCCTCAGAACTTCAGCTTCGATCGTGGAACTGCCCAGATAGATTCTCAACAACCAGAACTTCAGATACATGGTTGGCTGGATGGTCGAGTAGCCAATAGGTTGTTCCCTTTTTCACAATTATCATGCTGGATGGGATGGATGGGATTAATGATAGGATGTCCGGCTGGGTTGAACCAGGACCTGAGAATCCCTTACTTCTAAACCCACCAGGAACTATACGAGGTAAGGTTGATGGATGACTAGCCCATTACCTTCAGCTATCAAAGTAAAGGGTGGGTTTAATGAAAAAGAAAGCAAATTCCTTCCTATGCCCGATGATAACACACCTACCTTAAGGGGTCTTAAGTGACCTGTGCCTAACCTTTCCTCTCTCTCTTGACCGTAGAGCCTAAAACAACAGGGATGAAAATGATGGAGATGGGGAAAAAAGCAAGGAGGTTTACCCGCTTGTCCGCATCGGGCAAGGTTCGATGGCTCGTGTGTGTCAGTATTGTTCGTCCCAGGAGCTTTGGTTCACATAGCCAGAAGCCCGAGAGCCTTGTTATAATAGGTACTCCCTCCCAAAAGCAAGTGAGTTAGGAACCTTTACGGGGAGGGGACTTGGGACTTACGCTTGAGCTAGAATGGGGGATACGTGGAAAAAGAACATGTAAGGCGATAGGCTATTAGGAACTATGATTACCCTTCTCTCGTGATTGGCGAATCCATTGAAACTACGGAAAAGGGGAGTTTTACATTTTAATAAATCCAGTTTTGATTCCAGATAAGGGAGGGGTTATTACAAAATGGATGGGAAAGTGACGTTTTCTTGAGGAATAACGCCTTTTTCAGCTCTTGCCTTTGCTTTCTTTGGTGGGGGTTCCAACTATTATTCTCTTGCTTGTTCGCATGGGATGGAATGTGTGTCGTCTGCCTTGATCTTCGTTCATATTGAGCTTATCTATTAGCCACCTCATTTCTCTCTACTCTATCACTCCTTCTAACTCCTATTAGTAGAGTAGTCTTAGTGCAGAAGTAGTAGCTGTATTTCTCTTTCTCTCTATCTTTAGTCCAACCAGTAATTCTAAGTTATATATAAAAATGATTTAGCCAAGGCTAAGCAGTAGTTCTTCGCGTTAGCAAAGCAGTGTGTCATTCTTGAAATGAGACTTATAACGACTAGTTTCATCCTGATCTAGTTGCCTTATATGATCCAGATGGGTTATCGAACTCGAGTTTGTCTTTTATAAAATCGCTTAGTTAAAGCAGTTTAGGAAGGTAAGAAATTCTATAACTCACCTGACCTTCGACCCTATAAAAAGGAGATTTTATTGAATGAAACTATTGAATGATAAGATTTTATAGAATCTATTCCAATCAAACTAAGTGCCTACTCTAAAAAAGGTAGTTAATCCATTTAGAAATCAATATTGTTTGGTGTCAACTTGGGGGCCTTCTCCTTCTTATCGGCCAGTGATGGGCCCTGCTCTCTTTTCCAGTGGGAATGCCTATTTCATAAGATGGTGCGGTAGTTGTTGGGAATGCCTTTATTGGAAGATGTATCATTTTATCAGGTTGCATTATATATTTTATTCACCACGAATAAGAATATTACGGAATTCCGCTAATAGAAGCGTATTGTAATTCAATCTTTCTAGCAGTTGGGCTCAAGTAAAAGGCCCCCATAGGTTGAGCTTCCCAAACAACCGACTGCTTCAAAGTCCATCAAGAAGTGATCGAATATTCTCAATCGAGCCCCTTTGGTCGAGGTCGATCGAGCCCTGCCCCCCACAAATATGATTTCTCGTTCCTAAATCCCCACAAAAAGAAAGCTCAGCTCTTAGTCCCCTTCCTTTCCTTCTGGTTGGTTCCTCTATCTGATCGAATAATATCGTATACAATATATGCCTTTATCTTTCTAGCAGTGTGTGAAATAGATTAGGCCCCGTTGTGGGGGTTCTGGTCTCTCTGCTGATACAAGAGGTAATTCCTGCTGTAGCTATTATCATGGTGCTTATTCGGTAGAGGGGAGGGAGCGGTAAGTTGCAGAAATCGGTTGTCAGGAGTCGCTACGACACCGTGTGAAAATATCCATGGTCGACACACTGTTATAGGTGGCTCTATTCCATAATGATCCTTTCATGAATTATTAAGCAAAACCCAAGTGACCATGACGTGCTCAACTAATAGGGTCGGTTGTTCATTTGTTGATAGGTTCGGTAGGAGGTTTCAGTGAAAGTAAAAGCAGAAAGTTTCAGTGTAGCTGCTGGTTTCACCTAGTGACATAGATCCTGCCCGATCCTAAAATATAGAAATGTATGGGTTCAGTTCATTGGTCTGGTTGTAAAGAGTGAAAGAGCCCGCTGTTCTACTGCATAATTAATAGATGAGAGGATCCATTGTGCTATGATGGGTGTTTTTGCAGGAAATAGTGAAGTGAATGGGTGTTTGATCGTTAGTGTAGGTTTTCGTAGATTATGGTAAGTGTGAAAGTGTAAAAGTTGATAAATCTAGTTCCTAAGTGACTGAGATATTTATTTCTTGGGCTCTCTACGTTCAGGGAAGCGTCTCTTACAAGAACCTTGTCTTATTGAAATGGTTAGTTCTGCAAGTAGTTGAGTTTGGTCGGTTCCAAACTGATGTGAGTGATGACCTGTTCCTGCTAATGTGTGATCATGTAGTTTGTGGCTGTTGATCCAGTGCTAAGTGAATAAAGAAGTTATAGTCACAAGTGTTGGCATTGGGTGGTGTTCATAGTATCTATGTAACTGAGCTAGTTGTATTCATATAAAGATGTGGAGGGCTCGAAGGCCATTATTTAGGAGTAAAGTCTGTTGGATGCTGTTGTTTATGTGGGTGTCGTATTTGTTGTTCTTCTGTTCTATGCCTTTTCTACTTCTGGTGACAAGGTAGTAAAGCACTTGGTGTAGTGTAGGTTAGAAGTTTTCTATCCTGCTATTGGTGCTGTTGTTGTTGAAGGTTCAGGTGTGTGACTGTGAGATATGGGGATCTAGTTCTGCTGCTGCTGCTACTGTTCCTGTAATGGTGTCTGCTACGGTGTAACCAGCTTTCCTCTAAGCAAGGGTCTGAGTGAAGGCAGTCTAATCAATTAGCCTAAAATCATCCCTAAGTATCTTTCCTGATAAGCGAGAAATTCTTATTCTATTAAACAAGAAAATGAATGAAGGAGAACCTCTATTAGTAGTATAAGTGGGAAATATAGTCTTTGACCCAGTTATCTGAATGTTGTTATAGGCTCTATTTGTTGGATTGCAGTAGTTATAGGTTGTATTTCTCCTTGTTGTTGTTATAGATATCATAGTGAGTAGTTAGTAAGAGATTTTCTCTATATCCTCTTTACTTATATCCGATCCTCTATACTTCATATTTCTGCTTTGACATCTATTCTTAAAGAGAAGTCTACTCCTTCTTATGGTTCTCATCTAAGAATATAAACTACTCCAACAACAACCAATTTTCGGGAGCATTAGCCAAGTAAAAATGAGTCATTGTCATGGAGACTATGTGTATGGGCTAGTCCTTATTAAGGCTTATTTCCATGGAACTAAGGCTAAGTCTGTTGAACTAAGCTATATCAGTTATGATAATAATGGATTATGTTCTATACATATGAGACTCGCATCTATATGTTTCACTTTTTCATTGTCAGTAATCTGAATATGTAAGTAATCTTAATATGCAATGGCCCATCCCCGGCATAGAGAAGAGACAGCAGGACCTATCCTTTCCAAATGCTTTACCCATGAAACTTTGAAGGAGGTTGCGGTTGTTACTGCCCACCTTTTGGCATTTCACCCTCACTAGAAGCCTTTCACCAGAGGAATCAATAAAATGATATTGATTTGCAGAGGTAGCTAGCTCAACAGGCCTTCTTCACAACTCTCTACCATTGAATAATCCACCCATCATGTTTTTTTGTTTGTTTGTTTGGTTGGTTGGGATGGAACATAAAAGAAACACCCAGACATGACATGATTCCCCATGTAAGGAAGGTTATTTCTTTATTCGCTTGAATGGGGATAAATATTCCTCTGACTCCAAGAATATTTGGCTTTGCTATTCATTTAGTGTATGCATATGCCCACACGAACTCTCATGCATGCCAGAGGTAACAACCGGTGGACTTACCACGAACTCTTCATGCTGGGGGTAGTAACGCCCTAGCTCCGTACTCCCTATCTGATGACTCACACTCACATTTGGCCCTAGCTGTCCCTATGCGGTAGTTGGAACCTCATTAGAAGTTTGTTTATGTCCCAACCAAAAAAACATGGACATGGATTCGGTTCCAGATCACATAGATCACATGGATAACAAGAGTGGTAGTAAACCCCATACAACACCCCCATGGGATGGTGTCATACCCATAATATGCTCGTTCAGCTAACAAATATATGGCATGGCTACACGTTATGGCTACATGTACTTTATGGCTTTAGCTCACACTTTGCCCCATGGTTTTTCCCATATCCCAGAAGACCTAGCTAACATGATATCAAATAATTAACACGGATCCTGCCTCTCGTGGAACCTCATGATGGTTCCATAGTAGCTGCTCCTATTGGTAGTGTAACCTCATAAGCGTAATAAAGAGGACATATCCAAATATCGTTTTCTTTTATCACGGATAGAAAATCTGAATCCGAAACAAACCATGACCACTTGGTAGGCTATACCTATTAACGGGACTTACCAACCAATTACAAGGTTAAGCGGCGGGAGCTGTTAAGCACGAACAGAGAGTAGATCTCTCTCTAGTGACTATATGGACCATGCTCGTATCTGCATTCATTAAAGGATGAAACAATTTATTTGGTTGGTTGGGCGCTTCGTGAACGAATGAAATGGATGGATAACGAACTGGCTAGGGAAAAAGAAAAACGACTTGCCTTGCTTACCCAATGGAATGTAGGGAAAAATCCAACTAGTGGTTCTGCTTTCCCTATTTCTTTTCCCTGCCATATATAGAATATATAACCAAACCAAAGCTCATCTAAAGGCTACAACTGGTCTTCACTGAATTCATTGACTGAACGACATCGAGACCTCCGGAACCACCAATCTAATCTATAGGAGAATGCTTGCTCGTTGGGTTCGGCAGCAATTTCCTTTTTCCAGATTATGAATTACTCCTTCCCTTTCCCCGGACCTGGGACCTCTGGACCTGCTTGCTCTCTGTCAAATCAATGCTCCCGAGGCCTCTGACCCGTGCCAGCCAAGCCTTACCAATTTATTGGATTTAGCTTTCTGCAATTTAGAATATACTACCTAGATCGGGCCCACCTTTATCTTCCCTCCATTTATTAAGCGAAACAGGGTTGGGATTAAGATGACAGCAGGGACTTAAGGATCGTCAATCTCATGTCTCCTACTCCCCTCCTTCTCCCTCTACTTTATGCTTTTGCTTCAAGTTTTTTTCTTCGCGCGGGGCACCGTCCCACCCATACACTTACTTCTCGAATGAAAATGAAACCAACGGATAACTAAATGCCTGCATTTATAGGAAATGTTGACACTTCTCGAACTGTTTCAATGCCGTGGCTACGAATTGAATGGATCTATCCACAAATTGAATACTTTCTTACTTAACCAAAAGAAGAAGGAAGGCTCGCACTGTAGCTTTAGGTATGCAACAGAGAAGGCTACGAGAGAGGCAACACCATAGACAGAGGCTAAGGCATAGGTTCCAGATCTATATCCATACCCTCCAGTCGCAGATCCTCTACTAGGTGCAGAGCCAGTTCCATATCGATATCGAGACCCTACAGTTGGAGACCAAGTTGGAACCATTGAAGCATCTCAAGATCGAGAGCCATCACCTAGCCTAGGATACCTATCCGTGCGAAGGCACTTTATATTCCAACAACGGTACTTTACTTCTCCCACAAAGGCACAATATATTCCCGCCGCTAAGACCTGATCTCTTACACCACCTGCAAATAAACCAAAGATTACGAGAAAGCAAAGCAGACCTCTCATATTAAAACTCATGAGAGGGTACCTTCCCCGCGACTCAGAATCCTAATTACACCTCAAATATATCCCTCTCGGACTCCTAGGGCTCCTTAGAGGGATCCCTATTATGTTGTTCCCGTGTCTCTTCGTTTGTCTTGTATTCTAATGAAGCCTCCTTCTTATGGGATCCGAGGATTGGAACTGCCCTATGGATTCGTTCATTACAATCAGAACTTATTCCGATACTTGTCCCTTGGCGGAGGTTTGAACATCTTTCGATGGCGGCCTATTGTCGAGAGTTCGCTTGCTCACCCTAGTCCGGTGCGGACTAGCGACTACGTTCCTACTCATTTTGTCATTTTCACTTGGCGGAGGTTAGGGAATGAATGATATAAACCAAGCAAGGGATTTTTCCTTCATTCGTACGCTCTTGTAGTTGCACTAGAGTGAAAATGAAGGCAAAAGTATTGAGACCCAAGACCCCAATACAAGTGAAAGGAGATCCCTTCCTTCCATCCTTCTGTGCATCCTGGCATCCTTAGCATCAGCAGTGGTTCCTTCGTTCCTTCAAGTGGCTGGCCTTCCATGGTTCCTTTCGAGCGGATAGAAGCCTTCTGCATTATGAGAAAGAAGGGAAAGAATTAAGCAAGGATAGAAGGATGGATAGAATGAACCACACGAGAGCAAGCCCAAGCAGACTACTTCCTTGCTTACCCACCTGCAGTGGACAGGGAGACCACGCCTTGGCTACGGCACAAGCTTAATACCGATACTGTATACGAACCCTACACTCGCTACCGATGAAGACATCCCACCCTGCTTGCTTTTCTGAAGAAACAAGGTATAGGGATCTCTACCTAGATGGCAGGCATAAAGATACCCACCTACAATGATGGGACAAGGCACGAGGGGAGAGCGACAGGATGAAGGCGGAAAAACTTCCCTAACCCCCGATAATCGCAATTAGCACCTTGAGGGAATAAAAGAAAAGATAGCGGATAATTTTGATTTGGCAGCTTCAAACCCTTCCTGCGTGAGGGCGTGGCAGGTGAAGAGCCACAGAGCCAGGTTACTTCACCTACATAATAACAGTTCGCTTTCGTTCCTTCCTTCCCCTGCGCTCGCCACTTCTAGAGACAAGTCAGTTCTTTGCTCCAATCAAGTCCTTCAAGTCCCATCCAGCCAGGGTCTCCCTCCCCGTCCCAACTCGGAGATTCACTAGATTGGACTTCATGTGCTCTCCCAGTCACCACGCAATCAATAGGCACACACACCCCCCACCTACTCTCTATATTATCAGAATGGAAGTGACCGGTTTCACCATCACATCATGTTACGTGATTCAAAGGTCTGTTAATCTCAATAGGGAGAGATCATTTATGCACTCAACCGCTTACTGAAGGGAGAGCGCTCGCTCAATCATTTTCCCCTTTTTTCCCCCTAGAAAAAGCTATAGTACTGGGCTAAAGGTAATTTGGTCTACATTATGCATGCATGTTTAGGAGGTTTGTCTAAGCCATTTTCATTTAGCTACTTTCTTATCTATTCTATGCGTGCACATCAAACGCAGCTCTAGGTTGGCAAACGAAGCTTGGCAGCTATGTATTCCCGAATAGTAGTACCCCCACCCAAGAGAACATAGTATTTTAAGGGTATTCTATCCAATGCCTTCTTTCGTTCGGTTAATCCCAACCTTGGTAGAACAACTACTCGAATAGGTTCATGAGCTTTATACCAGCCTTACCTTAGGCTACTCGTACAGGTAGATACTATTCCCAAACTCTACTATCCGATACGTACCTTCCTTTCCTTTGGTCGGATAACAACACGTAGACCTCCCTTTGGCAGGAGCTACTATCTTCTTCCTTCTTCCCAGAACTACTATCCAATTCTTCCCATACTATCCGAGTCAAGAAGAATTGGATGGTAACCTTAAATAATCTAAATCTACTCTTCCCTTTCCCTCTCACCTTTTAATCTCATCTTGACACAGCAGTGGAGTGTTAGTTGTGCTTAGACTTAAAGCAGTTTGGATTTATTATATCTCTCTACACACGGAAACACGTGCACTCTTCTCTACGAGCTGGATGAATTAGATGATAAGCCAAGTCAACCAACTTAAAGCCAATAATACCAGCCTTGTTGGAGAAGCCTTGGCCTAACGGTCCACCCAAGGACATAGCGCCCCATCGGACTAGTTTGGTGGACCACAGCCATACGAATCTTCCCATCTTGTGAACCCACCCTCATGTTTTGAGAGGAGGGGCATACGGCACACAGGCCTTAATAAAACTTGCTCGATAAATGCTTTATGGGTGGGATGGAGAGATAGGCACTAGGACTTACTATTCACCTTATGCCTATTTTCTTTTACTTACTGTTTCCTTTGGTGGCACTTCAATGCCCAATGGAGGAAGGTTACCTTTTTGACAACCCTTGGTTACCCATTTGAAGCTAACTTTTGATCTCTAAGGAGAGCGTAATTACATACATAACGCATCTCCAATGGCATATATAAGAGAATCAAAGAGCTGAAGTACTACCCCTCTAATAATCCATCCCATCTAAGCATATAGAACTCTATGTAATTATGCATGCATGAATGACTTGCGTTGCTCAATATTCCAATAGGAAGTCAAGGCTCGGTAGGGTGAGCCTGCCGAACTCTCAACTAAAGGCCACCATCGACTCACTATTCAGATGGTGAGGGTGAGCAAGCGAACTCTCGACAACAGGCCCGAAGGGTGAGCTTGCCGAACTCTCAACTTCAGGCCGCCATCGATTTATTGCTCACCTTCCCAAAGAGGTGAGGGAATTGGTTGAGGTTACGAGGTCGAGGAGAGGAACGTAGTCGCTTGTCCGCATCGGGCAAGGTGAATCTGCCAATTTTATCTCTATTTTGGTCATCACCGCATGATATATAATATATCGGTTCTTTCATTAGAAAATTTACCTTACCATAGTGATATAAACTTAGATCATATTCATGCACCGATATATGATTTGATCGATTCTGAGATAAAATAATGACATCTCTAATATATGCTTGATATGCTAAAGCGTAATTACGTATATAATGAATGCATTCACGCTCTCTCGATCGAATAATGAATTCGATACCGTCATGAATGACATATAGAAATCCTACCCTTATGGTCGAGCCTGCTTGCGCATCATGACTGGCTGGCAGCCTCTTACTTCTTGGCTTGGTCAGAAATGAAATAATCAGAAATGCATAATTACATATATAATATATGTGAGGACCAAACTCCATATACGTAATTACTAGAATACTTATATAGCTAACAAGGAGAAGTAGCTGTATTTACCATATTAGTTAGGTTAGTACTGTTTCCATTATACTAATAAGGGTATGCTTTCCGTAATAACAAGCTTCATTAAATACACATAATACGTAACAGATAGGATTGTATTACATATAACACCAGCTTATTCAGAGCCATTTGATCATGCAAGTGATTCATAACCCGTTGATCCAATTTCCCATGAACCAGCGAAGGTATGAAAAGGTTTCAGGTGCAAGTACTTCTAATTCATGGTGGAAGGAGCACCAGTTTCAACAACATCATAGCCAGATCCTGTGCCCGCATCAGAGCAAGCAAAGGTGGAGGCAGGTGGTAATGCGGGAAGAAAGCGGTGATAGTAAAAAGCAGGAGGGAGGTAGAGGTGGTCAGTTCAGAGAAGAAGATAAGTAGCAGTTTAGTAAGCAGGCATCAGGCAGAGTAATAAAGAGGTGGGTGGTCGGTGAGCATGCGATACACATGCATAAGTGGTAAAGAGGTGGTAGAGAGGAAGCTATCTGGCTGGAGTCTCCTTCTCGGTTGGTAAGAGTTAAAGATAGTAAGAGTAAGAGGAACCGTCTGCCTACCTATTCGGTCGGCCGTAAAGGAGTAACCGTTCCCTCCCTTCTATAAGGAAGAATATCAGGTCTCAGGCATGGACCTAGTTAACCTCGTTAAGGTGTTGGGTATGGTAATATGCTCTCTATCCTTGTCGTTCTCCGAAAAGTCTCTTGTGCTACTAAAACAATCCAAAAGATCATCCATTCTTAGCAATGGAAATATGTATTTTGTATTTCTCTTCTTTATAGCTTTAGAGTCTGTACACGTTCTATAGTCTCCATCCTTATTTGGTGCTAATACTATAGGTACAACACAAGGGCTAAAACTTGATATTATCAGGCCTCTATCTAGCAGCTCTTCAACCTGTCTATTAACCTCTTCCTTTCTAGTGGGGTCATCCTATATGGTGCTTTGTTAGGCAAGATTGATCCAGGTATAAAGTCAATCTGATGTGAAATTGATCTAGTTAGAGGTACTCCCATTGGCATATCATCTATGATGATCTCCTTGTATTTATCCAACAATTCTTCAAATTCTACTGGCACTTTTTTATCTCCTTCTTCTCGAACCTTCTTTGGAACAATTGCAAGGCAACACACTCTTCATTCCTTGCCTGAGGAAGGGATTCATCGCTTGCTCTTCCGAGAGCAAGGACAAGCGACTTCATACCTTTATAAATAAATAGTATGTCATGGTAATGAAAGCCCAGTTAGATGAAGCTCAGAAGGAAATTAGAACGATGGCAACCTTTAGTCGAGAGTTCGGCAGGCTCACACTGAAAGCCAAGATTATTAGATTAGAAAGATATATTTATTATGGTACGATCGATTATTCCAAGCCTAAGGCGAACATAAAAAGACACTGAAGTCTCCTTATTTTACTGGGTTTATATGCTCAGGGCTGCTGAGGGCTTTAGCTAAACGCACCTTGCCCTCCTACCTCGGTCTCGTCACGACTCCGTACCTCGATCTCCTGATGGTCGGTCAAGTCACTGAACGTGCCTCACCCTTCTTTCGATATAGCCCAACCCGTAGTTAACTTACTATTATGATTGTTTAAGGTGGAATAACTTGAGCCATACTATTAGGAGGTTATATAGGCTTCACTCCCAGGCAGGCATTGACTTGGTGCGGCGCCAAGGATGCTTCTTTCATTCAATAGGTGCTGGGGTTGCTGCTCACACTGCCGTGGATGCTCATGGTGATGTCCTTCCTTGGTGCACTTTGATAGCCGCAATTCATTAATTTATATTCAGGTAGTTCGTACGAACTTATACCAATGAGTGCTGCTGCTTAGCTGGTACCAAAAAAAGAATGAATGCTTTTCCATAACACTGATGATGCTATGTTGCTACCACCGAAGCTGGTGTCGTTTATGGTGCTTAGCTATTGTTTGTGCTGTTGCTGATGCTGTGGTTAGGTCAATGAGCCATGTTTGTTGTTGCTAAGGCCTGAGATACATATATAAGCAGCTACCCATTTATAAACGACCTAGTGGGTCCCGATACATGCTACGATGAGTGAAAGATGGACCGACCATAGCACATATACTACCCGTCCTTCTACCTGCCTTGCCTCATTCTCTATCCTTTTCGCCTCTACGCTCTCTTACCTCCCTAAGCTGCTGCTATAACTGACCTTTCGAATAATAAGCCGTAGGTCAATTATGAAGTGAAGGCACGGAGTGGAGGGATAACGTCCCTTACCTGACCATACCAGCAAATAAATAATGGCCCCTTACCCCCTATGAGCTCTCTGCCCTGCCTTCTACAACCCTACCTGCACCCTTCCTTCTCTCACTTCCGATGCTCTACCCCCCTGTCATATGACCTCCAATAAGGAGGTGAGTCTTCACTCTGCTAATGAGGCGAATGCAAATATTGGTTCAAAAGCACGGTGGATTTCACATAAATAAGAACGTACCTCTTCAATTGGCAGAAACACTTCATTCACCTTTGTGCAATTATCCTGGATTTCATCTACACGAACGGACCAACTTAGATCTCACTCCCTGAGAAGGAGAAGCTCTTGCTGTAGGGGGGGCTAGATATATTGTTCACAGTCAAATACCATGTCAACATGCATCCTGGCTTGTCAAACTTTGTCTTCTAGATGAAGTCATTGAACTTAGACCTACCTCTTTTATTACAATTGCTACGAAAAGCAGGGCCAAATATAACCACCGTTGTATTGGTCCGGCCGAACGATGTTGTGACACTTTCTCTTATCACTTTCCGGAGGCTTTATATTAATGATAACACTCTAAAGGCCTTGATTTTGTCTTTTTTTTGGGGCAGGAAGCGAAAAAAGCTCAATATAGTAGTAACTCAGTGCAAAGGATGGAATACCCTCTGTTCCCAGCTTATGTATGCCGGATAATTCATCAATCTTCTTCTGGAGCACAAACTTCGAAGAAGTAGTTGCCCGGGGCGGGGCTTGGTCAGCAATACTAAAGTAGAACCCTTTTTCGAACACGTTTGGCAAACAGAAATAAGAGCCCTAAACAATAGCATTAATTCTTTTCACTATATGGTATATACCTTATACAAAGTGATGAAACTCAGTATAAAATGTGTGAGGGACGAAGTCGGAGCGGCACCCTTGTGACTTGGGTGATTGTACAACAAAGGGAATTATAAAGGTCATTTTTGATAAAGATAATGAGTTGTTGCACGTTGGTGCACGACGAATAACATAATAAGAGAAAAGGCCAAGCACTATAGCTCAAAAGGAAGCTAATTTCTTTGGGACTGGCCCCCCCCCCCGTTCTCCACCATTTGATTTGTCTAGGTGGTTGGTGGACATAGCCAGCTCGGACAACAAATAAACTACTCTTTTTTTTGGATGGTCCTGCCTTCCTTCCTGCTGATTGAACCTTTGATTGAACCATTACCCACCCCGCACCAACGGTTTAACTAGTTGAATTCCGATTATACCTTCTGGGGTTCGTTCCTATTGGATGGTCCAGCCCATCCTTCACCGGGGGTGTTCGGTTCAGTTAGCGGCTATTCTGGCAGGAGCACCTCCGTTGGGAGGCAGAAAAGGAAAACTCAGGTAGGCTCCGAGGCCATTAAGTTGTCCTGGAAGCAAGAGGCTCCAACTATTGGGAGGTAGGCCGGGACTGACTCCCTCCCTCGTGAATTATCTGAAAGCATGCTCCTTCACTCTGTGGGAAGGCATCAAAACAAAGGATGGATATAACTGGCTGGATGGAAGGCCTTCCGGAACTAATATCGTAACTATGATGGCAGCCTCAGGTATAGCAGATTAGTTGAGGTCCCTGATCAAACTCCCTGATCAGATGTTGAGGGAGCAGCCTTGGCTTCCTTCCTTTAGCTAGTCTCCCCGGCAGTTGAAGCAAGTCTAATTGCAGTTTCATACTCATCCTTTAATTGAATTCATTGATTCCAGGTGTGAGTCGGATTACACTTTCAAGCACGCAAAAAAGGAATGTAGTTCACAGACAAATAGGAATATTTGAGGTCCAACTCTCAAGGAGTTGCGGATCATAGCCTTCATCTCCCCTTCGGTACTTCATGCCCGGCCCCTAAATGAAATAAATGGAAATAGGGAGCTGGATACAGGGAAGTCAGTCATTGGTGGAGAATTTTCCCTTCTGTCCTCCCGGTCAATAGGTAAAGCGTTTAATATAGAACTAAACATTTCCTGCTCATCGAATCTCCGACGAGGTAGGCAAGGCAGCCGGAGTGGTTCGAATGTTCGGGATCTATTTCTATCTCCAGTCTAAGCTACAGATTCCTATCCCTCCCTCAAAGGAAGGCCAGTTCTTCTTCTTCTTATTCTACTAGCCATTTTCACTAGGTGCTCCCGGTGACTGTGATCTACGACCAGCCTTCTTGTCCACATTTCATTCCGTACAAGTTTCCTAGTTTCTTTTATTTCCGTTCTTCCAAGGTAGATACTTTGAATGAGACGTTGCTTGAATCCCCTGGCCTGGATGTCGCATTCCTGGGCCCAGCTCATTTCCCATTTCCTACTCTACTTAAACGGATCCCGTGTTCTTGGCTTCTGTCTTGATCCTATTCAGAACCCATTCCTATTTATTGGAACCCTGGTTTCCTGTCGGAATCTTAGCAACACCCTCCTGTCGGAATCCCTTTCTAATGCTTGCTGGGTTGTTTGTTTGGTACATGGTCAGTCTGATTTACCCATGATGGCTATTCTTCCCAAACTGCTCGTACTCTTAACCCCAAACTCGGTGCATTGCATTTATCTACTTCCACGAAATCTCCCATGTCTTCGTACCGCTGCTCCTAGTTATTTCTTACCTGCGACTTCTATCTCACTGCCTCTCTGTTTGCCTGTTGTCTATCCACTATCAAGCTTGCCTGCCCGTGCTCCATTCCTAACTCCCTTGTTTTCGTATAGCATCAATATGTCCTGTACTGTTGGATTGGTTCTTGTGAGATCTACGATTTCTTCTCTCTGTTCCACCTAAGTCTCTCTATCCGTATCCCAGTTGCTATTCTTTCCTATCGTAATATTTGGTGGGGCCATTGCTTGCGTTCTCATCTCCTTGCCCCCATTCGGATTGTGTGAAGGTTCTCACTACGTCTGTGTTGGACGCAGCGAACTCTTTGTCACAAGCTGGGTGGCGGGTGCTATCGTTTGTAAGACTAGCTTTTTGATCTTTCGAAAAGAGTTCTATAGTGAGTAGAAGGAGGGATGGCTCTTAAATAGTCATAGTTGATGGGGAAAAAGATGGAGAATCATGTTTCACCCCCTCAAAAGAGTTCGGCTAATAGTGTACAAGCAGCCAAGCCAGAAAAGGGAAGAAAGCTCACTCCTCTTATGGCTCCTATAAGCCTCTATTTTTGGATGTGGCTTTGTTGAGAGCCCTAATGGATGGGTTCCGAGAAAACATTCTCCATTCATGCCAAGGTAGATTAATTTCTGTGGTTTTATTCCCTTGAATGTGGGTTGGTGTTCAGTGCTTATCAAAGCAATATGGATCTGATAGCCCCTCTCTATTGCAAACCCGTGCAAGGGATATCTCCTTTTTCTGGGTTTGTGGGACCACCTATTAATTAGTAGATGTACAATGAACACTTGGAGTTGGTGTTAGGAATAACAAATACGAGAACTTATGCTTAATGATACTTCTTCCCAAGGCCACGCACTCATATTTTGAGTGAAAGCTTGGGCACCAATGATGGTATATACTCCACTTATCAAATTGGTATTTATCTTGAGCAGGGGAGTGTGTTATCCCCTTAACTAGGATTAGTATAGCTAGTATGCCAAGCCTAATGCCAAGGTTGGTGCGCTATAGGCATTATTACTTAGTTACACTTTAGGATAGGTGGTGGTCTTAGACCGGTTCGGCTGCGTGCGAGAGAAAAGAGGAGGGCCAGCTTAGGGATACCCTAACCTGGGAAAACCCTAAGGTATAAATAAAGAAGGGCACTTTTGGAGAAGTAAAGCAGGGGTTTGTACCCAAACTAGGTGGGATACGCTTTTGGAAAGGGAGCTCTATCATCTGGGGGATACTAACTAGACCAAGCAATATGCTTATTTACTGAACTAGTCCATGAACACCGGCTTAATTTCATCCTTCCTGTTAGATGGGCCATGCTTAGTACTTACATAAGCTGCTTCCACCATAAAGAAGGGTTATCAAAGGGGACTGATCTTTTCTTTTGACTCTCCACTTTCCAAAAAGGGTTAGAGCTCTTAGGCCCTATAACCAAAGGAATTATGAGTTAAGGCTTTAAGTAGCCACCAAGAGCATTGGCTAAAGGCATAGCTACCACACTCTCGAATCAAACGGGGAGAAAATAGCTGCGGTTGACCTATTCACCCGCTTTTTCCAAATATTCTATTTACGCTTTCTAAGGGTACGTTAAGTGACTCGACCAAAAGGCCGCCATCAACGAAGTCGCTCATCCATCATATGGGTGAGGGAGAGCAAGGAGGTCATTTTCTAAGGAGGTGTAGGCCTTCTTGGTGTCTAGCCTTTCAGCATATGATGGAACTAGTTTAGGGAGAGTTGTTCTTATGGAGGAGATTCCTCTGTCTTAGAGCTTGTATATTCTATAGGTTTTGTAATTAGATAAGGGGTAAATAGTACCTTCCTGATGTTAGATTGATCTCTTTAAGATCCATACAATTGGTTTGGCACGTCATCTTGTTATTGTACACTTTTTTTTCCTACCTATTGTTTGGATTGGGAGCTAGTAGGGCAGGCAACTAGGGTTTTTTTTGTATTTGTTTCTTATTGCATGTGGAAGCATTGGTCTATTGTGGTGGAGGAGGGAGTAATGCTTGTTGTTGATGTTTTGGAGGTCTCCATCCTTGTGGAGTGTTAGTCCACTGATGGTTTTGCATTGGAGATTTGGATGGAAATGGTTGATAGGAGTGGTTGAAAGGTTGAGGTTGATTCTAATATAGCCATTGATTTTGGATGGGTCAGTTAGGTTTATTAAGGGGATACCAAGGTTGAGTATGCATTTATGTGTTATATCCAATAAAGTCTTAAGGATGAGAGTAAGGCATACCTAGTTTCAATGGCCTAGGTAATCGTTGTCTTCTTTGGTTGATGAAGCATAGTGGCTCCACATTATCCTCAACCCCTTTATAATAATCCTTGAGACCTAGCAAGGAAAGACATTTCAGGTGTGGACAAGCATGGACGCCAAATCAAGTACACTGCAAATCCATGAAGTATATAAAAATATAGATCATGGTCATGAAAAGATACATGGTGGATCCATGTCAGAAATAGATCATAGCCACGAACAAATACACATGGATCTATGTCTCAGTATGCATCAGGAGTATAACTGGAACATTGAGATGAACAAAATGATCCTCCAAAAGTACCAATGTTATAGGGGTGAGTGGTACTGTCTTGCACAACTTAGGCAGTAGCATGAAGAGAGGATGCTACAAAAGGCCCAGGGTCTTCAATCCAAACCTACCGAAGGTATGAATCTACACCATGTGAATAGATGAGTTGATGTCGAACATGGGATACACCGTTTGATTACTGGTCGTTGATGTATACTGTTAACAAACACGAGACAAACCACCGATAATTATAATGGGAATCAAGGTACCGAGTACATTCTAACAAGTATGCATAAATGAGCTGATGTCGAACACTTGTAGAATCTATCGATCAAGGGACATTGATGTATTCCCACTGTCAATAGCGAGGGATCCTGCCACTGATGACCGCAAGCCCCTACTATAAAGTCTCTAGATCTTGGTTCCAAAACCGGCAGACTCAAATCCCCCTGAAAGATGGCGGCCTTTGTCCCATATAAGAGTATGCTATATTTACGTAATAAGCAGTGATAGGAATCAACCCAATATTATTGCTAAATCTAATGGGTATAGCATAATCACTCTTATCTCAATATGTAAAATAAAGGAACCATAACTAAGCATAGTCATACGGATCATATGTATGGTATTAGTTCTCATAAGTCAGATGAAGTTCTACATGTAATACACATAGCTTGTTCTAACATACATGTAATAGCTAGTATAAGCTGGGATAGTACTAGCCTGTTTCAATCATTGTCCCGTAATTATACCTGTACTTCTTATAATATGTATACCATTTGGATTCCATGAGTGGATCACCTGGAGTACGATCTGAGCCTATCAGACGCATTGCCAGCGCCTAGACACACGAATATCTGGCCAACCAGTAGGTAGCTGGCCATTTGTGATTGGACAAGTTGTGATCACTATAGATACAAGACGCATTGACCTCGCTGACCAACTTGCTTGTCCAGATTAACCCATATTTCTTCCCCTCAAACTCTTTGGAGATCGTGCTGCTAGTCATTCTTTATATATGTAATTATGCATTTCAATTGCCCTACCTTTTGGTTTTGGGTGGGGGCTGGGTGAAGGCTTATCTTGCTGGCTTCTGGCTCAGTGTTCTAGGCTGAAGGCTTCCGTTTCAAGGTTCAAGGCTCAGGAAGATTGAAACAAGACCTTTCTTTATTGGTGTGGTAATTAAGAAGTAGAGTAGTAGCCCATCTCGGTAGCTAGCCAATTAGCCAGGCCGATTAGCTCGATTAGTCCAGGAGTCAATTAGTCCAGCAGCCACACACAGTAGAGTAGAAATGAATGTTTCCGTCTCTCAAAATTGCATAATTACATATATAATATATCTCATTCATAACTGGAAGAAATTGACTTTGAAATCAGTCTACTTCCAATAACTGGCTTACCAATTTGACTATGGGTAATGACCCTCTAGCAATGTCTGACAAGAGCTTCAGGCTATGACTGTCTCAGCTGCACTGACTAGAGCTTCCAGCAATGACCTTCTATCACTGAAGTCCTTTAAGTGGGCCGAGGAGCCTATGAAGTGAGCCAGTTAGCCTGTCCATCAATCAATGAAATGGCCTGACCCACTCTATTGGCTGATGACCGCGCCTACTCAATTACATATATAATAAATGCATAATTACATATATAATAACGGATGAGAAGTGCTGACTTCCTGCACTCCCACTCTGGCTGACCTTCCCACTCTGAAAGAAATGGGAACAGTAGAAAGAAAGCAATGGTTTTCCCAGGCTAGGGTGTCCAACAAGGCTTCCACTACGAAGGCAAGTCAGAAGGCAAGCGTGTAACCCCAATGAAAGGTTGTTAATGAGGCAAGCAAGCCCCTGTCTTCAGGCTGAGGGCAAGAACTAATTGATTGATGGGTTTACAAAGCCTTTAGAAAAATAGAAGGGTTTTGGGAGGCAAGTAATAGAGCGGGTAACTAAATATAACTAATGAATGCCCCATAAGTAGATCAAAGGCCCAGAGGGGATCTCATGGATCGAGAGAAATAGAATGGGAAAGCCCGAGCATAATAGAATGGTGGCTGTTCATGAGGCAAGTCATAGTGCCATCCCGGGATCGCAGTTTAGGAAGCAAGTCTTCAGGCTCATGATTCAAGTGTTCAGGCTCTAGGCAGTTAAGAATGCAAGTAAGAAGGCAAGTCAGAAGGCAAGCACCCCCTCGTTCCCCAGCAAGAAAAATTCTTTCTTATAACTAACTAGAATCAAGAAATACCTAGGGTAAACATCAGAGGGATATAGGTATTACCCCTTCCTCCTATATATCAGAAGGGATTAAGGGGTAATACCCACACTGGGATTAAGGGTATTAAGGGTATAGGGAGAGAAATCCCAGTAAGTAAGGTAGTATGCCCAGTCCAACAAGTCCACGTCCAACAAGTAGACATCTGCCAGATGAGAAAAGAGAAGTTTCCCATACCCCACATATCCCTACGAAGCCGCTACGGAACAATGGGAATGATGTTCCTACCTGGACCGGATGGAAGGAATGAAAATGCTATGACATTCAAATTTTTAGCATCACACGCCATTTAGACATGGCCCCACATACCATCACATAGAGCACCTGGCAGAGCAACTTGACATAGCCATAGATCATAGCTTTCAGGTCATTTCCAATCATAGCTGGGCTAGGCTCCTGGGCTGTTGGGCTGGAGATAGTCATAGCCGATAGAAAATCATTACCAGGAGGTCATTGTCAGACATAGCCATATTGCCAGAACCAACTGATAAGGACCCTACGGGATGACACTGAACGCTACGGAACACACGTTTCACATAGAACGAACAATAGTTCTACAGGACTTACCGCTACAGAACACACTTCCTACCTTGATTGGATTACATGACGATCGATGAATTACTTACAATGCACCTATTGAGGGTCATACGCTAGTCAGTCATTGCCAGTAGTCGCTGAGTGGAAGGCCAAGTAGATGTCGAAGTCCCAGTAGAAGTGGATTGCTTGCTTTTATATACTTGCACCCTGGCGGGACTAATGAAGTCGGGGTTGGACGAGTGGGATGGGCTCAGCGGATGCCCTGGAGACACTCATTGACGATCATTGTCGATACCCGGTAGCCCATATATAGCCGGTAGTCATTTCCAGCCGAGAGCCCATCATTGCCAACCGGTCACTGCCAGCCAGCCAATAGTCAATCATCGCCAGCCGGTCATTGTCAGCCAGTCGCTAGAGGGTCAGTGCCAGAAGGTCAGCCAATAATCGATCATCGCCAGTAGTCATAGCTGTAGTCGGGCATTGCAAATCATAGCTAGATGGTAGGTCAAAGCCCATAGGATCATAATAGTAGCCAGTAGTCATTGCAGACATACCCGGGAGAGAAGTTACTCATCATAGCTAGAGAAAGATGTTCCCCTTCACAGGATACCCGAGAGAGAAGGATCCTGTACAGGATAACCACCGTTCAACAACAATTCCCTGTTCAACAATCATGCCCCGTTCATCATCACTCCCATTCCAAGTTCCCATACGCGAGAAACATCCCCCCAAGTTTCCACCTAACGAGGAAGTTAGTGAGGTAGTCATATGCCGCCAGAAGAGCATATCAATTGAGTTCAAGTTTCCACCAGATGAGTGAGATTGAGCCTAGTACGTGAGGCAAGGAAATGGATTTGATTCTTACATCGTTACAGAAGCGAAGCGTCCCGTGTTCATTCGGTTGCCCCAGTTACGTGGCTTCGTGCCCTACCTATCAATGTCGTGTTGGTTCAAAAAGATAGGGAGAGAAACTTTGAAGTCGCTCGACCGATGAATGGCAAAGGAAATCACTTTATTCTCTTAGTCGCATCTAGGGATCCTACTCCAACCAGCTGTCTTACCTTTTGCCAGGTTTTTAATATGTCCGTCTATATATATATATATATATATATATAATAGACTCGACCTTGACTCTCATACCTTTCCTCTTTCATGAATAGAATATCCAGCTAAAGCCCTCAGTGAGTAATTTATTTGGAAAGCCAGACGATCTTGGAAGAGCTTTTTTAATGATTGGTGGGTGGAACAGGAAGTTGGATCGTGGGAACTAACTGCTTGGATTTACTCCTTTCTTATCATTCTACCCACTTGCTTTATTTACGTGCATCTATCCACCTATTTTATATCTTACCCACGCATTATTGGACGACAGGTGGGGTTAGGCACTTACAGCCTTTCCTAGGATGCGCAAGCAGGCTCGACCATGAGGGAGAGGACCTTTATAAGCCTGCCTACTAGATTACTTTTAGTTGCATAGGAACAACCTGGCGTTGGATCGTGGCGTTGGAACTGCTGCCTTCCCCCTTCTTGGATTGAGGAACTAAAGCCTGAACTTCAGAGATTATATGGATGGGGGTGAGCACTTAGACCACCATTCGTCTTTACCTTTATATCCCTACTTTTAGACTGTTGGACAGGACAGCAGCTACCCTTCGTTGGATGGATCGTCGGAACTGCCCTATTGTTTACTAAAGTAAGACCCCTTCTATTGGATGGAAGGAAGGGCTTGGGTCGGCACTTTCAGCATTGATAGAAACTTGATAAGCTAAGCTTACTAGATTGGATGAATGGAAGTGGGTGGCATAAGAACAACTAGTAGCAGTTGGTTCGTGGCGCGGTAACTTATGGATTTAGCCAGAACTGATGAGATCAGATCAAATTATGGGGTGGGATCGTCTGAATGGCCTTACTCACTACTGCCTAAAAGAAAGAGGGGGTTTACATGGCACTTAGACCTTTATCTTTACCTTTGAAAAGCCTACACAATGGAGGATGAAAGGAAGGGAAGTGGGTGGGTGGCGTGGTGGAATCCTCAGAACTGCCCTAGGAACTACTACTATAACTTATTATATAGATTGAATGGGGGGTTAGTAGACCATTGCTATTAACCTTTAGCCGGCCGGAAGAATTAAGGTAAGTTGGAACTACAGCAACCCACCCAGTCTTGGATCCTTGGAACTGCTTGGATTGATTCACTAAAGCCAGAACTTCAGATCTCTTTTGGGGGTCGGCACTTAGACCTGTTGTGTTCCCTTTCTCAGCCTATTTCCCTTTACTTAATAACTATGTGTGGCTGCTAGACTAATTGACTGCTGGACTAATCGATCTAATCGGCCTAGCTAATTGGCTAGCTACCGGGTTGGGCTACTACTCTACTTCTTATTGGCTTGGCTATTCGACTGGGTTACTACGCTTGGCTTGGATACTCAATCGCTTAGCTTGGCTAATCGGATTGGCTACTCGACTGTGGTAGCTGTGCTATTCGGTTGGACTTATCGACTGGGCTACTCGACTGTGGCTGGTTGCTAGACTACTCAACTCAGACTACTCAGCTTGGACTACTTAGCTTAGCTACCGGGCTTGGCTACTCAACTTATTGGCTTGACTACGCGACTGGGCTACTAAAAAAATGTGGCTGGCTGCGCTATTCAACTACTTGGCTAAGAAAATGGGCTACCGGGATACTTGACTGGGCTGGAAACAGTCATTCCTAATAAAATCTAGTCAGTGAATGAACCTCTTGTCGGTGCAGCTAAAAACTCTGGTCAGTGAGAAAACCTCTGGTCAGTTATAGAAAGATGCTCCATTGGATGTTCTATTCATAATGTTCCACTCATTTGAAAGTGGTACTCAGTGCATAAAGCTCTAGTCCCCATACCCAGTAGTACGCGCCCAGTAGTCGCATCCAGGAGCTGATGTCGCTAGTTGATGCCAGGACTCGATGCCAGTATTGCCAGTTGGCAGTCTGAGCTAGAAGGTGAAGCTAGAAGTTATAGTCGGTGCCAATAATTTAGTGCCAGTCGATGCCACTCAGATATGCCCAAAGGGAAGGTGCTGATAGTCGGTAGTCGTTGAATGAAGTTTATAGATAGCCAGTCATTGCTGGGATGGGATACTCAGCTACTCGGTTGGGCTTGGATACTCACTTCAACCAAAAAACATATACCACATCTTACGTTGATATACAATTCGAGGAGCATAGTTAGTCCAATTGATTTTTAGGAGTTGGAGGATGATGAGTCTTCAGCCAACCGAGAGATTAGGAGTTTGAGGAGCTGGATGAATGAGTCCACATACCAGAGCCAGTCTTATGCTTGGGTTGACAGCATGAGTTCTTCTATTAAGAATTTACCCTCATAACTAACCTTAGTCTTCTTGGTACCACGTATTCCCTATTGGTCTAGCCGAGGGAGGAGCCCATATGATTTTGGAATTAGAACTTACTACGGAGACCTACCTTCCTTTTATTTACTGCCTACACCTTATAGTTATCCACCTGAAGAACTACACCTTTTAGCGATGGCGGCCTTTAGTCGAGAGTTCGGCAAGCTCACCCTTACAGCTAGGATTCATAGTAGTAAGAGTCAAGGCACTCTCAATCCAATTACTCTTATCTTCCAATTCAATAAGAAATATCAGGACCTTACTGGCTGGTTCAGGACCTAACTACTAAGCCTTAGTTACTAGCTTCTTAACCTAGCTAAAAAAAAACTTTATCTCCCCATCAAAAACTTTCCCTCCCCACTGGACTTATCCCCCCAGGACAATTCTCGCTATGGGCTCAACGAACAAATGCTGCCTTCGGTTGTTTCTTGTCCCAGCCTGGGGTGATTCGACCGACCATCCATTGTTTATTGGACCAACCTGCAAGTCACTATGCAAGTCACGATCGGCCCTCTACTCTGCCTACACTAACTAAAAGCAAGCCGTTTTTTGTTGGACCAGTCCCGGTGCTCGCTCCGTGCCATCCATGCCATGGTGGGTCGATGTGTCCCGTTACTATTCATTATGCATGCCACTACACACGCTCCATTGAAATCTATGGAAAACCATCCATCTACGATCAGGCACCTGAAATTACCGACTCCAAGCCCTTAAGGAGCTCTCTTCAACCTGCTCATGGCTAGATCGATCCCTACACAAATTCTCGCATCACCCAGCATGTGTGTCCTGCTGATGCCTCGAATCAAGCTTTTGTTGCGACATGCTATAAGGGTTTTCTCCCCCATTGCTAGTAGTTTGATGGGTCGCACGCCCGGCACACATGTTAAGGTCTGGCAGATCTATCTTTCTTCCCCTCAAAATAGGAGGATGCGAAGCATAGCTCGACCAACGGGCCGCCATCACTCTTTTCCCTTTAGGGCCAATTAGACCCTGCCTGAGAATCTTACCCGCAGCTTCGGACCTCACCTGGGGGTGGGTAAAAGGAGTGAACTGAGATTACCACTTGAGGCTATATGTATCAGTTGCTCCACTCATTGGAGGCCTTCGTCTTTCCACCATAGCTTCATCTCAGTCGAAACATGCCCACCTGATGGGACATGACCACCTTATAGCACTGTTAGTGAACAGTACTTAGAATAGAAGACAACGGGTCACACGAACACGCCTCGCCCACTATACTAGCTCTTGAATTCTACAGAATAGAAGACAGTGCACGAACATGCCTCGCCCACTATACTAGCTCCTGAATTAGACTAAGCACTTCCCAATGACTCCTTCAGAGTTTCAGACATGCAAGGCAGCTCTGTCAAACTACCTCTCCTTTATGGTTGATCGGGCAGCCCTCTATTTGAAGAAAATAGAGAGAGAAATCTATGGCAGCCTTATCAGTCGAGCCCCCTACCGGGTCCTCGCGTCTTGACCTATGCCCGCGCTGGGTGGGTAAATAGATATAGAAAAGGATAAATAGCGTAGTCGCCGCCATCGAGCGACTCACAATTAGTTCTAACTCGCAAGTGAGTGGGGGTATTATCTCAATAAGAGAGAGTAAAGACGGATTCTGACCCTCTATTGGTACTCCGCATCTTCACGGAGAAGGAAATTCACTGCTTTAGTTGTTATTCGTGCAGGTCGCTACAAACACGAAATGATGGCGGCCTTTCGTCGAGCCCCCTCAACCTTGTAACCTCAGTCGAGAGTTTGTTACCTCTCCTTTGTCGAGAGTTTGGCAAGCTCACCCTCACCCTCCGGGCCTCACCATATGAATAGTGAGTGACTTCGTCGATGGTGGCCTTGTGTTCTTCGCGTTCCTCTCCATCACTACTTCGGTCGAGTCCCTCCGGGCCTCTCTTTTGGGGCCCCTCCCCCAAAAGAGATTTGTTCCTCTCCTGTTGGTCAAGCCCCCTACCGGGTCGTCTCCTCACACGTTACCTCACCATATGAATAGTGAGTCGATGGCGGCCTTTGTCGAGAGTTCGACAAGCTCACCCTACCGGGCCTCTCCTCGACCTCGTAACCTCGGCTGAGTCCCTTTCGGGCCTTTAGTCAAGAGTTCGGCAGGCTCACCCTCACCCTACCAGGTCCTGGAACTGGCGGGGCGGCAGGCGCTCGTGTTTTTCACATGATTCATCATTACTCATGTCAGCATTCTCACTTTTGATATCTCCAGGTGTTGTCCCTTCCCTGATTGACGGAACGTCCCGCTACTAACACTTGGTTGGCACTTTCTCGTCAGCGTAGTCGAGCCACTAAACGTACCTCTCGATGGCGGCGCCATATGAAGAGTGAGTCCATCCCGGACCTATGCTCGGGTATTTTCTGGGTGGGTGGGTAAATAGATCTCGATGGCGGTGATGGCGGCCTGGCCTTTTAGCCGAGTGTGCTAACGCACCCATCAATCGATCAATCACGAAGGACCTTGTCCTTGTACATGAAGTTATGAATGAGATATGTCATTATGCGTTCATTCATTATATACGTAATTACGCTTTAGCAGACAATCTATGGGCATATGTAATTATGCATTTAACCTTCCGAGCAGCCGATGCTGCTTGATATTATAGCGCATCATTACGCTTTAGCAGATAATGCATATATTATATATGTAATTATGCATTTATGATTATTTCATTCGACAATGAATATATTATATATGTAATTATGGGCTCTCATACTCATAATCGATCCCTAATCCCAGAATATCGTATACAAATATATATCTCATTATATATGTAATTACGCTTTATGTTCAATGCAAGGCTGCACGTTCTTAATCAATTATTTCATTTAAGGTTTGATTTCCATTACTTGGTTGGAGACACTGGATCTATCATTCTATAATGCAGAGATGAGGATCTCTATCTCTGGGGCAGGAAAGCCTATGCCCACCCACTGAGATTCCTCACCCATATGAATCGGTGAGTCGATGGCGGCCTGTTGTCGAGAGTTCGGCAAGCTCACCCTACGGGCCTTTTAGTCGAGCCCCCTACCGGGTCCTAACGGGTCCTCCAGTCCTTATCATTTCTCATTCGAGAAGAATGGATGAAGAGAGATTTCATATCATATTATATATGTAATTACGGTCTCGAATTCATTCATTATTGGATCATAAATCCCTCATATACATGCCTAATTTATCTAATAATCTCCATGAAATTGAATAAGAAATCGACATATAATAAGGTCCGGAGGTCTTGCGCTTCCGAGGGCAAGGAGATATCATCAAGAGAAAGAAAGTAATTCCCATCAAATGATAAGAAAGCGTAATTACATATATAATGAATGACTAGAAGAACCGTCCAATATACCTTTCATAGCTTAAGAGGAATATTGTATTTATATAAGATATGTACATGTTGTATTCATAATCTTAAGTAAGCATCAATACTAAGCATTACAAGCGTATTCATAGTAATGAAACAATAGTTGTATCTACTATGTAGGATAGATAAGTACAAGCTCTAAGTTGGAACCATTGCTCTGATATAAGGTTCTAGTAAGCCCAATCAGTAGTATGGAATGTGCTTATTCTCCGTATTCATGCGTTTAGAGTTAGCAGTGTTAACTAATGAGATACGTGTTAATTGAACCAATGAAGCTACTTTATATGGAAACAATGTAAGCATTATTTGAATAAGTACAACGCTAATATGTGATCTATTATCCTTATATTACTAGTACATCATTAAGCTATCATAGATATGGGATCACTTATGTATCAATATGTACATAGTACTGGTTCTTCATAGGTTACAAGTAAGCTCTTACAATAGAATGGAATCATAGATCTCATGTAGGTAAAGGTAATCAATGGAGATGGATCATGTTACTCTAATCTTGGAGCTTATGTAGTAGTACAGATACTGATATGGTTATGCTTAGTCTTATTCCCCTAATTACATCACTGGTATTGGAATATAGATATAGAATAAACACAGTGGAATCAGAGCATTGTGATAATTATGTAGATTACTTGCTATGTTTGGGCTTTATATCATTTTACTTCACAATATCGTGTAAAGCTTAGATCAACTCCTTGTTCATTATAGCTTAACCCTTATGTATATTATATAATAAATATAAGGGAATAGCTTAGGTTATGATGCAGCTTAGAGCATATATGATATAAGTTAGTATAACTCCATATGTTATTAATACTTATGGTCATGGAGCTTATTACAGTAATGAAACACTACTTACTATCATGCTTAATAAAGCTAGGTACCTTATTCCATATATGTTATGGACTGTTAGAATACACCTTTTTATTACTTATAACTAATATGTATGATTTCACATGTTACTATCTCTATTAGTACTGGTATGATCTCTATATTATGGAAATACCGGAATTTCTTACTCGACCATCAGGAGAGGTACGTTAAGTGATTAGACTAAAAGGCCGCCATCAACGAACAAAGCGACCAATGGGAGAGGTCGAATCAAGATCGATATTGGCCCAGGTGATAAAAACAGACACACACTTATAAATAACCAGAATAAGTCAATAAAGAACTCAATAAGGTTGTGGCGATTTCGATCCCGCCTTCCAGTCTCTCGAGAAGAGGGCAATGAATTCATATTTATTAGATTCATTCGAATGAAAATAAAGTGATCAACTGTTTGTTATCATCATCCATTCGTATTCCTCCTAAACCGCCTCATCATTCGTTATCTCCGTCCGTATCCGGCCTTTATGTCTTTGATGAGTGATTGCAAACAATTGTATCCCTCTAGTGCATTGTTATCCCTGGGATTAAGGGTGTATTAGAGGGATTTAGGGTATATCCCCCTTCCCCTTTATCAGAAGGTACCTAAATCGATGTTTTTGGTTGGCCCTGTTTGGTTATTGGGTTGTTGTGACTTTAGGGTATCTTCCCTTTAGCTGGTTCATGCTTAGTGTATCTTAGGTGTTGGACTGCTTATGGGCTGGCAAGTGGGACTACATCAGGTGAACTGTTTCACTCACTAGCTAACTCTGGGTGCAATGGCTGTATCGCAAGGTGCCAAGTTTGGGGAAGAGAATAGGGTTGAGGTCTAGTTTCGAGGTTTCAAGGTTCTAGGGCTAGTTTCAACGAGCTGTTATGGGTAATGCCAACTTCCTGGCAATGGCGATCAATATGACGAATCTGCAATGAAACAGGGGAGTGTGCTATAATTGGCTATCAGCAATGGGCTATCAACAAGGACTACCTCCTGTGAATGATACTTTCTATTGGCGACCACCTCCTCCTTATTGGCGACCACTGTCTATGATTGGCTATGACTGGTTGGTTGACTATGATCAGCAATAGCCATCTGCTGGCTATGATGATATGGCTATGCCTTAGTAGGTTCCATAGAGTGAAAGCCGAGTGCCCCGCCTTACTCTACATCCATACTGACTTATTAGAGTGAAAGCCATTTAGGCATTCCAATCGTCCCCCCTAATAACGAGGACCCTGGAGGGACTCTTAGACGTACGAGGGCAAGGTTTTGATATAAAGAAACACATTCAATTAGGTAGAGTAGGTTACTTAGAAGTAAGAAGGTCTTGCCACATAGTCTTAATAGTCTTACGAGTAAGGTACTAGGCCTGGAGTGCTATCGGAACCCAGTGTTCCATTAGTAACAACATGCTTTATATTGACTGGTGTGTCTGGTTTAAGCTCCCGATGAGGAGTCCAAAATTGAAAGCTTAGATACTAGTCTTTGTATTTTTTCTGAATCTTTTGACATTTTCCACTTCAAATCATGGGGGAATGAACTAGCTACAGTGCCAGATTCATTAGATCAATTAACTAACCTCGTCCTCTATTTTATGTTTTCCCCTAAGTGGGTGGGAATAGATCAATAGTGGGGGATAGAGCAGGCTCATATCCTCACTTCCATGTTCTATTCTAACATTTACCAGTTCAAGATCCAGATTCATGCAGATCTGCGGACTAACCATAATATCGTATACAAAGAGATATCTCATTATAAAAGGTGAATCGGAGATAAAACGTATCCAACTTAGTTCCGTGGCTGCAAACCCTGGACTTTACTTAGCGAACTGCCAAGGAAGGATGGCTCACCTGAGGTAGGAGGGTGAGGAAGGAAGGCGTGGTTTAATATATTGGTTAGTTTAGTGCATTTCTTTGGTTGGTGTCCCGTACCGCTCCCAAATCGTGAAAAGATTCATCTATCAAGGTGGGCCTCGTCCTATCAATGGAGCATCTAGATCCATGCCTAGAATCTACCCGACATGATTAATGAGCAGAGGCGGGGGAGATGAGGGAGAGAAAGGGCCCTTTTTAGAATCATTATGGGGATTGGAACGTAATCAACTTACTCCATCCCACCAAAGCTCACTGAACAAACGCAGGCGCCTCCACGCCTATCAATATCTGATTAAGCTAATTTAGGTAATTCCAAGGAAAAAGAAAATATGGGCCACCCCACCCACCCCAACTATCCCTCACTCACTTTCTTTACCACCTGAAATATAGAAAGAGCTGCAAACTAACAAAAATGTTGGAGTGATTCTCTTTAGACCCGTACCTCGGACTTCTATTACTGGGCTCGTCCTATCTCCCATAGTTTAGGTATACACAATTCCCCTACCAAGCCAGTTGTTCTCACCAAGCCAGTAATGCCAGTTGCTAAGCTTCAAACCATTCCTCGCTAAGCTAACCCTACCAAGCAAGTAGAAGTAGGTCTAATTCCAGTTGGTATAAGCCCATTAGTTCCTTTCCTTCTTAGTGGTATAACCCATCCTCTTGCTGGACATACATTCTTATCGGGTGAAAGGCTGGTGCTTATTCTACTGCAACGCCACCTTGAATTAGGTCATTTCCCATATATCAGGGCATGGGCGGGGGAAAAATTATATCATCATTGAGATAACCATAGATATATCTATAATTGGGTATATCCATGTATTTCGTTTCGGTAACTAGCTGGTATAGGCAAACTACCCACCGGAAACTTTCCCTTCCTTATTTATTAAGTCTTCTTCCTTCCCCCCTCTTGGGGCGGTTACAGGCGGCTTTCCTTTATTACTTACTAGAGGGTAAAAGCTAGGTTAACTAGGTGAAAATAAAGGCTTGGGTAACAAATAATAAATTAGGGCAGATAAGCTCGAAGCCTGTACTTGCCTGAGCTAGATACTTATCTAAGGTCAACTTCTACTTATCCTTTTAATAATCTGTTGATTCTCTAGAGGGTAGGGCACCAACCAATATTGAAGCTAAGCTAAAAGCCTTCAGCCTGTTCCTTGGTGTGTGTAGGGAAGCCTTTCCTTTCAGACAAGCCAATAGGTAGGTGTATCTGCAATGGGTCCCCCCCCAAGTGAGATGGGACCAGTCAAAGAACATTCCTCAAGGGAAGGAAGAATTTCTTGCCCGACAAAGGAGAGGAAGGAAGTGAGCGGATTACATCAACCCTACAGCAGATGGGTTAGTTAGTTGGAGAAGTATCCAATATTCCAATACAGATTCTGAAGAATCTTTGAAAGATTGGCAGCAGTGATGACATGAGATTTCTACTCGACGTTGCGCCAGTAACCGAGCAGCGGCGCGGTGGATCGGAATAGAGATGCGTGACCATCCAGTGTATGATGGTGCCTCAGATGTGAACTATTTATTGGCTACCATGGAGTAGACAGCTGCGGAAGAGCAGAGGATCCCTTCCTTGGACATGGCCCTGAGAGCTATACCTGCCTAGTGGTGGGCCACACACAAAGAGACACTACCTTCCTAGGATATAGTCAAGGTTTCCATGCAGCATATGTTCCTACTTCCATCAAAACTTCCACATCAAGGTATGTCTTCTGGAAAAAAAAAAGAAGCTATGATTAAATTGATGATGGAACCATTGGCTGAGGGCCTTATCCCGACACCACAAACAGTTGCTTGGGAAGTACTCCCCGAGGATATGGCGGAATTCACTAGGTGCATGGCCACTTTTCAGAGGGTGGGGGGTCCCCCCAACACAGGGGGTCGGGCTCGGCGCCCCTTGGGGACATATAGAAAAATTACCTCAAAACGAGGGAAAGGGGAAGATAAACGCGGCCCCCGTGGGGGTAGGGGGGTGGAAAATGGTAAGGGGCTTTTCTTTGAGATAGCAAGCTGAAAAATGAATCACGCACCTTTGGAGTGATGCATACACCTTGGATTGAACAAGATTCCCTTGAAGTGGGATCGGGCGATATTTCCTCCCCCAACTTTATGAATAGTAGTGTACTGATCTGTACCTTTCTGAGTAGTCATCGTGAACTGTGGTGTACTGGCAGAAAAATGGTGATATAATACACGAATTTTGACCTTTCTGAGTAGTCGTTGTGAACTGTGGTGTACTGGCAGAAAAGTGGTGATATAAGATGCTTAAAGCCTATTCTAAGCCGCTTCAGAGATAGTTGGTACGCGCTCCCGTTATCAGCCTAACGAGAGAGTTCAGAATTCCCACCAAAGTGGAGGAAAGGCTAGGCCCTCTCCTTTTCCCCCTGACCCAGCATTTGAATTTGAGCTTGAAGGATCCAATCACTTTTCTTCCCATCGGAGCAAACAGGGACTTAAGGAAATGTTTAAATTTTTGGCTAATCAAAATTTACTTAATAAAAAACGTCGCAAAACGGACCCAAACAATATCTATCCAACGGGTGGCCAAAGTGGCGATAAAACGCACTACAATGCCAATTCTGGCACCCTAGAAAATTCCGGGTTGGCTGCCGGCCATGTATATATATAAGATTATATATATATATATATATATATATATATATATATATATATATATATATGAGATTATTACTTGGAATTTAACCAACCAAATACTCATGTCAGCATGGAAATAGCGATAAAGATGCATTGATAAAAATCATAATGCACTCGGATGGTGCAATCACAAGCACCTTTATCTGCATGGAGAATGTGTCATCTGGATGGCTAATCTGGCTGGGTATCCCAGAGCTACAATGTTTTCCAGCTCCAATAAACCCTCTTCTCTTGTTCGGATTTATTTAGACCGAACTGGGCAATTCATCATCAAACACCGGACGGAATCATTGTCATGCGTCCCGGCCCCGCTCCATTCTTCTCCCCAGCCCGGTTGGAAGGAAGCAACTACAATTGGTTTAGCGAGCGCGAATTCTATCTGGTATGGGAGGAAAATGCATGCAATGGATAGATAAATGCGCTTCCCCTCTCCCTATCAATTCAATAGACAGAGTGGGTGCCTAATCTGTTCTGTAGGCCCTACTTGATTTCGTGGGTCGAGTTAATGCTCTCTCCCTTGGGCTGGGCGTTCGTTCTTACTTACAGATATACTTATATAATCATACTGTCATAACCGAGAGATATTAAAGGTCAAGCTTTCTCCCTTAACCGACATCCATCCATCTATGGTTGGTCGATCGATTCAAGATATCGATCGAGAGGTGGTGTTGCACGTCCCTCCCTCCCCTAATATTAGATAGATGATCCAAAGGCGAAGGCTGCTCTCTGGCTAGGTCCTTACGCTGGGAGTGGGTGGGGACATGATGCTTTGCCGGTCCGTCCTTCTGGCCCCTAATCCTATATATAAGGAAGGGGCTGCCACACTGGGGCTTATACAGCAAACTGACTGAGATCGAGTTTGGGCTTTCTTTCTATACGTAATATGCATATGAAATGACGTATAAAGAATCTCCCTTAGCTTTCTAATTGAAGGGTAAGGAATATTGATGTCTTTGTCCCACTACATACTATACTTAGATCCAATGTTCTTTTTATCCTCCCCCCCCCTAGTCCTTTCCTTCTCCTCTGCGAGTGGTTGAACTGGCAGGCCACTATATAATCTAATTGGGGGCTCAATCCGCCCGCTGTCGCTCACTCGCTGTTCCTTACGGGTTAAATAGCATTCTTAAAACTCCTTCCCGGTTCCTAGTTGAGCATTCTCCCGGTAGAGTGAGTCTTACCGATACAGTAGGGAGGGATAGGGAGAGCGATAGATAGGGGTCTTTGCTCTTGTAGGCTGAGACCGAGCCTGCCTGCCTTACCGATCGAGAGGGAGAAGGAGTATTGATACACTAGTGGGAATGAGACCAAAGCCAACAACCCTTAGAAACAGGCAGGTGGGACCAGAGGATTGATCCACAGCCGATTGGAGACCAAAGGTTCAATTCCACAACCCAAGTCATCCCCCACCCACCAACTTAGTAGAAGCCCACATAAACCAGTTGAGGGAGAAGCAAGCCCCCCTAAACCCAAGTAAATCATCTACTCGAGAGAGACGCCTCCCCAACCAATCGGACGAGCTTAACCAACAAGAGAAAAGGCCCTTGACCTAACGAAGTATTGCTTTAACGTATTTACTTGTCTCATTTCAGTAACTAATATCCCAAGCCAAGGAGATAAGTAAGCTTGAGAGAAGTGAGTGCCTAAAGAGAAGACACAACTCTGAATCTAGTGTTTATGTTTCCTAGGGGAGATGTGCGCTGGGGATATCCGAATGTTTGCAATGTAACTGAAAGTTTTAGTTATTTCATAGCAATGGGTACGAAATGAGTAATGATCCTTCCTCGGGCTATGTAAGGCTGCACCTTCCACTACTATTTATGGATGAACCTATACATTCAGTGATAGTCCCTCGATGTATGGATGGATGTATGGATTCAATGCGCATAGGTCAGAAAGCAGGCTTGAAATAGGACTGTAAACTGGCTTTCAATAGGGAATAAAATGACTGTAGAGTAGAAATGACTGTTTAATGGACCTTACAAAATGACCATAAACTCCTCACCATATGAATAGTGAGTTCCTACCGGGCCTTGCCCGATGTGGACAAGCGGCTTCGCACCTTAATGAGTAAGCACTTACAGGCAAGTACGTTACTTATGCAGTTAATGAAAACCACTTAGGGTATTGCTAATAGCTGGATTAGGGTCGTATAGAAATCAATGGGACAATAGTATGCACTTTTGAACATCTAGCTGCTTAGTTTCATGATTAACCTAACTCTTACATAATCTACTAGGGTGATTAATGGTCGTCCTGAGTCCATAACACTAGCTAAGAGCACTTATGACTACTGGTGCCATATACTGAAACGTAGTTGGTTCAGGCCAGACTACCTATAATAACGTGTAATAATAAGCCTAGCTAGTTTCAGTAAGTCCTAGAGAAAGGTGCATGGAATATGATGTATAGGTAGTAAACAGCCCGCTCATAGTTTTATCGGAGTAGACAAGCTTTATTACGCGGTGAAACAAGATTAACGGTGCTTGTGGACTGGTACTATTCATGTGATTATGTCTAGGGAGAAGTCAAATATGCAGTAGTAACATGCTAATATTAAGTAAGCTCTGATTAATTACTAGGCTAGTGGATTTAGACTTACCATACTCTACCAGCTTATGTGACCAGAATCAACATCGTGTAAAATAGATTTGTACTTATTTCAGCAATACATGAGCAACTTAGTAGTCAACGTAAAATATACGCCGGTTACGCTGTAATACCACAACTCAGTCTAGGTAAGTACAAGCTTAATGGCCATATCTACTAGCCCTGTGATCAAGAGTATATATCATGGAGTACTGATATCCTGGTTGGAACTGCTCTTGAACTAGTATTACTTATTTCTAGCGCATAACCGAGTAATGTTATAACTCTGAATGGATTACTAACAGCTGGTATGGTGGAGTAATTACTCCTCGTATTATTTTTTCAACTCATGCCATACTCGTTATGAATTAAGCTGATCACGTCAGAGTAATATGAGCAATGTATAGAGCTTGAAACCATATAGAAGTAATTTACCAGCTTACTACTACGAGCTAGATGAAATCTAGAGCTAGCCAGTATTTATGGCTATCACGACACCTGAGTAATGGTAAGAATTAGGTACGACTACTAGGAAAAATTGTATTATTCACAGATAAGTAGCTCGGACTCGAAGCATTAAAGTTAGATACATTATTCCTGATTAACCCTGCTAAGTTCATCTATATGGGTCCATTAGGCTAGTGGTCCTATGTACTAGGGTCTGTAAATAAAGCGAGGAGTAATATGAAACTGAATGTATATTATTCATGGTATGCTGAATCCATTGTTCTATGGATTCTATTAGCATATATGATTGCCTGTAATACAACAATATGCTCACACCATTACGGCTGCACTCTAGCAAGAGGTATGCCCGATAGGTTAATAATGGAATGAATAGTACTTTATAGCTGTATTAGTAAGGGTACTCGCTAAAACATGCTGACTACTAGCATGTAATCAGTAGCTAGGCATTTTAGTTGGAGTAATGAAAAAGCTTTAGCATCTCTAGGCGACTAAGCCGATTTATACATACCCTGGTAGTGTTTATCACTTATTTTTTTCAATTAATGGTACCAGTTATCTAATTCTTAGTGGTAGCTCATTAAATACTATTAGTGACGAGTACACACTAGATTTACCATTACAGATAATACATGCCTATCCATTACGAGAAGAACCAGGTGCAATGAGATTGTAAGTGCATTAGTATACGACGTTGTCCTGTAAATCACACCATATTAACGCTTATCATTGTGCAGGTTAGAGTTTACACAAGAAAGTTGTATTATCAAGCTAATCTGGATATATCATGGCTAATATGGGAATAGCGTCAAACATATTGATTACGAACTTAGTCAATGTGACCTGCTTAACGTACCATAGATACAAGGTTTATTCTATAGCTCTATTACCATGTGGACTGCTTATGGTTAGACTCGGTCGTAGTTACCTAAGAATGGCTAACAATTTCTGGCTGGAAAGATAAGGAAATAGATAGATGGAGGCCCTCATATTTCCGCGATTGATTAAGGAGTGGGGGGGAAAAAGTGAGCGAATTGCATGTAGAGAGAATCATAGGGGCTTATAGTCTAATTGGTTGAAACGTACCGCTCATAACGGTGATATTGTAGGTTCGAGCCTTACTAAGCCTATTCTTTTCTTTCCCCTACAGTAACAGTAGAAGTCCCCGCTTCCGAACAAAGAGAGAATAGGGACGGAGTCACTCACTATTCATATGGTGAGGCCCGGTAGGGACTCGACTAAAGCTCCGTTATGCATCTGGAATTGGTACCTATCACGAAGGACTGAAACTTGTCCGTGATTCTAGTTATTACTCGAGAACAGACCGGACACACATATCTCATTCATGATTGGATCATTCAGGAAAATCGTAATTACATATATAATTCATTCACCGTAATTACATATATAATTCATCGCTTCATTCTTCCTATCGGATCGGATTGGATCGAATTGGATCATTCAGGAAATCGTGTAATGAAATCGAGAATTCACCGATACCGTAATTACTGCTATAATTCATGAATGCATAATTACATATATAATATATGCATTTCCTACTTACGAAATAGTGTAATTACTGCTATAATTCCTCACCATATGAATAGTGAGTCCCTACCGGGCCTCTCCCCTTGGGGATTGGGGTGGGTGGGTAAATAGTGGTCGAGCCTTAAAGTGCATCCTCACCATATGAATAGTGAGCCCCTAACCGGACGTTGGTCAAGACTGAAAAAAGGGGCATGATGGCGGCGATGGCAGTGGTCGAGTCATGATTACGCATGATGGCAACTTTTCCCTCCCCCAAAAGAGAGTTGCTCCCATCCTCGCACGTCGATGGCGGCCTATTGTTCTTCAAGTTGATGGCGGTGGTCGAGTCATGCTTACGCATGATGGCGGCTTTTCCCTCCCCCAAAAGAGAGTTGTTCCTCTCCCTCGTTACCTCGGTCGAGTCCCTACCGGGCCTCACCCATATGAATCGGTGAGTCCCTCGACCTCGTTAGGAGCTCGCAAAGTAATTTAAGAATTTTCATGAATACTGCTCCAAGATGGGCATGACAGTTAGTATCAACATGACTAAGCTCATGAAAATTACATCCAAAAAGATCACCCATAGAAATTCTGTATGTGATAGAAATTGCTTGGAACAAGTCTCTTCTTATTAATATTTTGGTATTGACATTCCTTATTAGCTCAACTAGAACTACAACATTGAGAAAAATATTATTGGAGGGTGGAAATCTTATTATGCGCTTGAAAACAATTGTAAGTTTGTCGATATTTATATTTGGAGTAAAAAAAGGTTCCTCTTTGAGACCCTCATCCCCCCTGTTGTCATGTATGGTTGTGAAGTCTAGGGTTGTAGTATATCTAGGGAGTTGTGGAGAAAGATTTAGATGATTCAAAAGCAATTTATAACCTACAATCTCAAGAACAAGGCAAATACCCCCTATCCTATCCCCCTGATTGAAGCTAGCCTCTCCCCTATTGCAAGCAGGGCTATGTTTAAATATCTAATGTATAAGAAGAAGATTTACAACATGGAATCCAAGCAACTTCCTAAAATTGCTTATAACTTTAGTCAAAACCCACACCTTCGCCTCAAGCGTGGGTGGCATAAGGATGTCCAGTCTTGGCTCAACCATTGGGGGGTAAATGAGGAGATCATCCTTTGAAGAAAGGATAGTGTCAAGGTATTATCACCTCCAAATTTAAGGATAAATTATGGGATGATAAGGAGTTGGAGGGTAAAAAAAAATCTAAGATATTATAAGGAGGTGATCAAACCCACCCTTGAGAACCTAAATTATCTTTCTGTATTGACCAGCTCAAAGAAAAACATGAATATCAGTAAGATTAGAAGTAATTCTCATAAGATTCAAAGTGAAATTGGGCGGTGGTCTACTCCCAAGACTCATTGGGACGATATAATTTGTCATCTTTGTGATACTAAGAGAGTGGAGGATGAAAAACACTTTCTTTTAGATTTTCCGACCCTTACTCACAACTGCTCTCATTTCTCTAACATCTGTCACACTTCCAATCTTCTTGACTTATTAAGCAAGCCCAACTATAGTGATCTTGGTGTGCTTCTTTCCCTTCTTTTTGAGCAAAGAAATAAGATTCTAAAGAATCATAATCGGATTCTTATTCTTAAGGTCCAATAGACCACATTGGTCTTAATGAATGTTAAATCGCAAAATTTTCTTTAAATTTTGCATTAATTTTTTTTTTACATCTTAAGGAATTTAGTCCCTCTATCCATTTATATTTGATTAGTTTATATACTTTAAAAATGCCATTTTAAAAACTCTTCGAAATATTTTCTTATAAATAACCTCAATACATTTATGTTTTATTAATTTATATTTTGAAACATGCATTATTCCTTTTAAAAAAATGTTCTAGTAAAT
Source organism: Pinus albicaulis (assembly GCA_034641835.2). NCBI lineage: Eukaryota > Viridiplantae > Streptophyta > Pinopsida > Pinales > Pinaceae > Pinus > Pinus albicaulis. The sequence continues at coordinate 264,989,742 of CM076575.1, read as the reverse complement.
CAAAAAGTAAATCCCACACTCTTCTTCCACATCCTTCCTACTTAGATGAAAGAAACCCTTAAGCTATTTTAATAAAAAAAAAATAGTTTTGTTTTTTTATTTATTTTTATTTTTTATAATTAATTTGGAATATTCATATTTATGCATGATTCAACATGTTGTTATAGGTCATGAACATATAAATAATAGATAAATAAATTATTTATAGTTTTTTAACTCATGTAATTTGAATAATATACATTAGTATTATTCTTGAAAACCATGTTTATACATATTTTCACAAAGTAAAATTGTGAAAAAAAATCTTTTGGTAAAAATCACATCTAAATAAATTTGGTCAACGCGTTTCGAACCAGCTAGTGTGGTTCATCGTCAGGACTTGATGAAAAATCTGATCAAGAAACCCAATTAAATAGATACGAGAAGCTCGAACTAGCCGTTGAAAGATAACGGCTAATTTGACTAAATCAAAGTCAGAGAAAAAAAAATTAATAAATAAATAAATAAAAAATAAAAATAAAAATAAATAAATAAAAAATAAAAATAAAAATAAATAAATAAATAATTAAAAATAGATTAAAGATTATAATATGAAATAATATGAATATTATTTATTTTTAATTTTTCTAGAAGATTAAATAAATCTAGGATTATTTCTATTAATAGAATAATAGTTAAAATATTTATTTTGTCTAATATTATTTAAAAACATAAAGGATTAAATGTTATTTAAAATAATAATAATAATAATAAATATAAAATAAAAATAAATAAATAAATAAAAATAATAATAATAGTAATAATTTAATTTTTAACAAATTGTATTTTATTTGATTTTATTAATTAAAATAGATTTATTCATTTTATTAATATTTATTATTATTATTATTTATTTATTTATTTATTTTTTAACTTAATAAATCTATTTTAATAAAATAAAATCAAATAAACTAAAAATTAAAATCAAATAAAATAAAAATTAATAAAAATAAATAAATAAATAAATAAATTTTTTTAGGAATGAAGAGCAGGAATCCAACACCTGCTAACCATCCACCCATCGTCCCTGTTGAGTTTAAGAGGCCTTTTTTCGATTTCCAAGGGTTCTCGCAACTTGCGGTGGTGGAAATGGTCAATCTTCGCAATCACCTTAGCATCTTCAATGCAAATGTGATGATTAGTCTTCTGAACATGCTCTGCTAAGGCCGAGGAGTGTGATCTATTATGCTTAAGGTCAGTGACATGCTCATGAATTCTTTGATTAATAGACCAACCCGTTTCACCAATGTAAGGTGTCCCACAAGAGCATGGAATCAAGTACACACCCTTACCATCCTTAGGGCAAATCGGGTCTTTAACAGACCGAATGGTGCGGTAGGGTTTAAACGTTGAGGAAACATTAAACTTATTTAGGATCCTAGCGATCTTATCTGTAGTACCTTGGATAAAATTGTTATGTCAAACAAGTTATGATAAGAGAGTTAAAATTTTGAATTAATGATTATTATTTAAGTTTTGCATTAGATTACTTTGCATTTATATATTTTTATGGTCATAAACTAACAGATACACACATAGATGGATCCATTTTAATTTTAGATCTATCAAGCCCTAAGAGGGATCAAATCTTTCAAAATATAAATCTTTTTTTAATGCAAAATTTGAAGGAGAAATTTACACGTCTAAATATTTAATTCCTCTTCACTCTTGGTTGATTCCAAGTTAAAATGAATCTATATTAATTTTGAACAACACACTAATACAATGCAATATATATATATATATATATATATATATATATATATATATATTCTAAAATACTACACATATATATTTCAGTATTAATATTTAAATGTTATAATTCAACTGAATATATATATATTCTCTCTTTATTCAAGTTGGCAAGATTGGTTGTTGTCCACCTCTAACACCCTCAAAGTTTACCTTACTAAGTAGTTACTGTTGAAACAAGGAACTTGAAACTCTTAGCTTGTGTAGCCAAAGTAATCTTGTGTTATAATTAGTAATGGTAAAAGTAAAACGAATTTATTTTTCAATAAGGAAAAAGTTAGTTTCAAATAAACCTCCTAAACATTTATGGACAATTATGTAATTCTTTTTTTTTAAATGGATCTGAGGAAGGCATGAGGCTCGAGGAAAAAATGAGATCATGTGTATTTATGAGTCAAGCCAAAGAAATGGGTGTGCTAACTTAGCACCCCCATACCGTGGACATTTCGAGATTTTGGAAAGGATTGGACTAGTAGCATACAAACTTGGATTATCCGGTCATATCCAGATCCATAATGTATTTCATGTCTCTTTATTAAAAAAATATGTGTGCGATCATAGACATGTGATTGATTGGAAAAATGTGTAGGTAAACTCAGTTGATAGTTGATTTATAAAAAAATGTATATTTCATACACTTCAACTGATTAACTATTGGTAATTATGGTGATCAACAGGACGAACCAGATAGAGAATTTTTGGTAGACCCTGATCTAGGTGGATCCAAAGACACAGACAGGACAAAGAGGGTTGAGGGAAGATAAAAAATCAAAGTGTTTTGATTTATCTCAAACTAGGTTCAGGTTTAAGAACTCGTCGTATTGATCACAACGGTGCAAACGGTTCGTCAAACTGAGCCCGTATGCGAAAGTTAGGAGCAGTAAAAATTTTTGGGTTGACTTGGTGATTGGGCAGGGTTAAGGAAGGCACAAATTTGACCTTTTCCGGCCACTGGATTCTGGCAAGATCAAGCCAGATTCCAGGGAAATTTGTGGCCTCTTTAAAATGACTCCTACGGTCAAAATAGAAATTTTTAAAAAGGTACATTTTGTTTTATGTAAAACAAAAAATATTAAAAAAAAAGGGGGGTGGCGGGTCACCACCCCCTCCAACCTACACACCGCATGACCGCATAACTAAAAGATTAATTAAGGAGGGGTTAGCGGCCATGACCCTGCCAGACCCACTCCCATGGCTTGTTCTAAATGTTTCCGTGGGTGGGCGGGCTACCTCCGGTGGACCCGGCCCACGCCACCCCTGCTCCACCACGTACCATAACACACACACACACACACACACATATATATATAACATTGCAAAAAAACAACGAGGTGTTGGGGGCGGGCCCGACCCCCCATTAAAAACTGTGTTTTGTTAAATGCTACCATTTATTCAAACGACCATCTAGGAAAAACATTTATGGTATGTGGATTTGGGGAGGCAGGATTTGATCTCCCAACCTCCCATAACCACTTTCCAATTTTTACCAACATGCCAACGACATTCGTTGGTTACTCCACCCATGAATTAATATTTAAACCCATAATTTACAAATGTGCCCAGGCCAGACCAAAGCAGGAGCGCGCACGTGGATCGAGGCAATTTTCAGGTGGAACCATGAGCGTGGAGCAGTTATTATGGAAGCAGAACCATGAGCCTTGAAATTTTCCTAGGGAGGTAATTTTTCTCCATGTCAAAATATAGTCAAGTTTACAGTCATTTTTCATGGTTTTTTGCAGGGAACATAATGGCAAGGTCAGATTCGCCTTTTGAGTTGCATATTTCCAGTCCACCCATGGAACAACATCTTGGAGGAATATAGGGGGAATCTAAAATATTCCTTTTGCCCCAGATTTTCACTTCATCAAAATTCAGAAAATGGACAGCCGATTTTGTACTATTCGACGCCACACATCTAATGGCGCATTTAGATTTTCCATCTAAGCTTTATATTTTTCAGTCACTTTTTGAAGTGAAGTTGTAAGTGTCAGCTTTCAACAAGTGAGAAGTCAATTTCACACCTTTCGACGCCACGATTGTGATGGTGATTTCAGATCCAGCAGCGCAACAACCCATTCTTCAGTCATCTTCAGCGTGAGGTATATGATGTGCTGATTTCATGTACTTATTTTTCCCTGAGATGCATAGTGTTGTATAGATCCCTATTGATGTGTGAGTCATGGGATCTTGTTTTGTTATTGATGTACTTTCTGTCATGGATTTGTATCATGTCTGAGATCCCTTTTGATGCCATGTTGGCGAGATACTCATGTATGTTGTTTGAAATCCCTTTTTTTTCCATGATTGGTGGGATACTCATAGTATTTATGTGTGAGCCACTGTCATACTGATAGGAGTCCTTTTTATGCATGAGAGTTCTGCAGGGGAACATCTCGTAGAGAAGTCTAGCCACTCCTGCGTGAGGGAATTTTCCTTGTATGTCAGAGAAAACACATTCATGTACATCTTCTTCCTACAACACTTAATGCAACGGCCTACACCATCTTGACACTAAGGCCCGGAGATGTAGTCCCTCTTGGACGAACTCCGTTATCAAACAACGTGTTCTTATGATTGCTGATCTTGACATGTTATGTTCCTCTTCTTTACAGCAAGTTGTTGTTCATTTATGTTTATTAACGATTTTACTTAAATTCAATTCTAATTTATTAGCTGAAGTAAAAGGTCCTGGTTAAGGGTATCAAGAATTTACCCCCGATCAAGTGGTATTAAAGTAGGTCTTCTTGCTGATTGGATTGCAGGCATGAACTATTGAACGTTGGCTGAGTTGAGCCATGGAGAATGTCAAGGACATGTACGAGACCATGCTCAGGGTGTCTGAGAAAGAAAACATGTTGTACGAGGCTTATGAAAAACAAGTCGTAGAGAACGCCAAATTGAAGACACTCCTACAGGAAGAGAAGGAAGACAAACATTGATACCAACTTCAGTTGCAAGCCATGACAGAGGTGTGGGAAGAATTGAAGTGCAACAACGAAAGTCTTCAAGCATATCATGATGCATTGGAGTCAGTCCTACACGAAGAGAAGGAGGAGAAGCAACAGTTGTAGCTTCAGCTGCAAGCCACTATAGAGGCCTTGGAGGAAGTGAAACGTAACGAGGGCTTAGAGAAGCCTTCTTCACTTGTTTCACAATTGACAACTAAGGTAAACAGTGTTGATTTCTCTTTAGTTTATTCACATGATATTATTTTGGTTGGAAGTGTGGAGATACCCATTTCAGGAACCGGCATGAGACTCCTCACCAAGATGGGGTACAAAGGAGGAGGACTTGGTATTCGTTGCCAAGGCATAACCCAACCATTGAAGGTTGTGCAACAACCTCGCTATGCAGGTTTGGGGTACACTGAAGAAGGATGTTCGAAGGACATCAAGGGAAAACATATATTGATGAACTCTCCAGGGAAGAGGAGTGATAGGGACACTTCGCCATTGTTACATGGTAATTCTTGTTGGAGTGAAAGAGCTGAGGCGAGCTCCCATCACCATGATCGCACGAGAGACCACCAAAGAAGGTATAATAAGTCTCATTATTCCAGTGTGCATTTTAATTATAACAATATTGATAACCATGGTCATAAATCATGGAATCACAAACTGTGTCATTTTTTTGGTTTACATAACCATGTGTTTTCTAAGTGTTGGAAAAGGATGGCAGCAGAAAGGAGGATAAGGCATGAAAAGACTTCTCCACATCAGGGAAAGAAATCGGTTAAGTAGGTATGGAGGAAAAAGACCTTTTGCACTCATTATGACCGAAGTGGCCACCAAAGAGCCACATGATGGAGACTCCATCCAGATCAACGCCTTAAAGACAAAATGCCTGTGCATACACCAGTCGACAGAGCTGATCGACAAGCAATTTCGCCACAGGGAAATGATCCACTCACTTTGATAAGCGAGAGATGGTTCTTCTAGATTGTTTTTTCTAGATATGTTAGCTTGTCATGGCCCTTTCTCTAAATCATTTGTCGCATTTTAATTGTGAAAGTGATGATGTGTTTTCCATCACTTGTTTAAGTGACAATGATAATTTTTGGCCTTGTTTTATAAGTTGTGTGTTGCATTTCTTTCATGTGAAAGTGATGAAGTGTTTGCCATCACTTCAAAAAGCAACGATCATGTTGTTGGCCTTGTTTTATAAGTTGTGTGATGCATTTATTTCATGTAAAGGTGATGAGGTGTTTTCCATCACTTCGAAATGCGACGATGATGTTGTTGGCATTGTTTTATGAGTTGAGTGATGCATTTCTTTCATGTAAGAGTGATGGGGTGTTTTCCATCACTTCCAAATGTGATGATGATGTTGTTGGTCTTGTAATAATAGCTGGGGGTGATTTCCATCTTGATGTAAGCTTGACCACAGAGGTCATGTCATAAACTTGTGGCAAGTATGGGAGATGTTTTGGGTCATAATTGGTCAATTTGAGCATGTATTTGCAAGGGATTGTACTACAAGTTTGCGGAAGGTGCAGGTGTCATTTCATCCCTTATGGCTCCAAAAGACGCAGGTGAAGGAGAAGGAAGGGTGACTCCAAAGACACACACTTGACAAAGAGAGCTGAGGGAAGCTCAAAAATCAAAGTGTTTGGATTTCTCTCTAACCACATTCAGGTAGAAGAACTCATTGTCCTGATCACAACGGTGCGAACAGTTCGTCAAATCGAACCCGTATGTGAAAATTAGGAGCTCTCAAAGTTTTGGGTTGACTTGGTTACTCGGTAGGATTAAGGAAGGCACAAATTTGGCCTTTTTCGTCCACCGGATTTCAGCAAGCTTAGGCAAAATTTCGGGGAAGTTTTTGGCCTCTTTCAAATGACTCCTATGGTCAAAATCGAAATTTTTAAAAAGGTACATTTTGTTTTATGTAAAAAAAAAAATTTTAAAAAAAGGGGGGTGGCGGGCCACCACCCCCACCACCCCACCCACCGTATGACTGCATAACTAAAAAACTAATGAAGGAGGGGTCGGTGGCCATGACCCAGCCGGATCTACTCCTATGGCATGTTCTAAGGGTTTTCGTGGGTGGGCGGGCCACCTCCGGTGGACCCGACCCATGCCACCCCTACTCCACCACGTACCATAACATATATATTATGTGTTATATATATATATATATATATATATATATATATATAACATTCCAAAAAACCAACGAGGGGTTGGGGGCGGGCCCGACCCCCATTAAAAACTGTGTTTTGGTAAATGCCACCATTTATTCAAACGACTGCCCAGGAAAAGAATTTATAGTACGCGGATTTGGGGAGGCAACATTTGATCCCCTGACCTCCCCTAACCACTTTCCAATTTTTACCAACATGCCAACGAAATTCATTGGTTACTCTGCCTACGATTTAATATTTAAACCCATCATTTGCAAATTCACCCAGGCCAGACTAGAGCAGGGGTGTGCACACAAATTGAGGCAATTTTCAGGTGGAACCATGAGCGTGGAGCAGTAATTATGCAGGCAGAACCATAAGTCTTGAAATTTTCCCTAGGAGGTAAATTTTCTCCATGTCGGAATAGAGTCAAGTTTACAGTCATTTTTCACGGTTGTTTATAGGGAATGCAATGGCGAGGTCAGATTCACCTTTTGATTTGCAGATTTCTAGTCCACCCATGGAGCAGCATCTTGGAGGAATCTAGGGGGAATATAAAAGATTCCTTTTTGCCCCATATTTTCACTTCATCAGAATTCAGAAAATGGATAGTCGATTTTACACTATTCGACGCCACGAATCTGATGGAGCATTCAAATTTTCCATCTGAGATTTATATTTTTTAGTCACTTTTTGACGTGAAGTTGTAGGTGTTAGCTTTCAGCAAGTGAGCAGTCGATTTCACACCTTTCGATGCCACGATTGTGATGGTGATTTCAGATCCAGAAGCGCAACAACCCATATAAATATTGCTTATACAAACTAGAAACTAGGCATGACTTCCAACATCACGGTAAATAATGAAAATTCCCAACCAGACCTAGTCATTGGAAAATGTAGGATTTATTATGGCTAGTTGCCTAGTAATCATTTCCATAATAGTGGAGAACTCAAGACAAACCAGATGGATGAATTCAGAATACTGTAATAATTCCATATCAGTCAAACTAACACAATTCATGAGTAACACAAATGTGAAATTACAACATGTTTGACAAATTTATATATATATATATATATATATATATATATATATATTGCAGAGTATTAGTAGAAAACTAAATAAGACATTGAGACACGAAAACGTTCTTGTAGCTTCAACCCAAGCCAACAAGGGTATACATTGAGACCATTAATAGTTTAGAACTGTACATAGTGGTCTTCTTAAAATAAGTTAAATACTCAACCAAACATTGCAAAGAAAATCCATTCACAGTAGTAGCCGACAGAGATACTCTAACATCAACTATGAAATACAACACAATGGTTTGGGGTAAAAACTCTGTTGTAATAAAAACATTGTCTAAAAATAGATACCTCCGTGAGATCTTAAGTAAAACCCGTAATGCTAATGGGTATGTGTAAACCCTCAGCCCGTAAAGCAAGGATAACCAACCTAAGAAAGGAGAAACTAGAATTAGAAATCGACCTTTGATGCATTCTAATGACCCAGTAAACAAAGGCTTAAGGAGAAGTCTCACCTGCCAAGCATCCAAAATGAACTTCCAGTTAGTTAGATCAGAGGAAAGAACTGTAAAGCAATACAAATAGATTACAAACGAAAAATTCATTACCAGAGCCCTATTTTAACTTCCAATGCTACCTTAGAGTCTACAAAGAACAAAGCAGGGTTGTAAACCCTTAAAACCCTTACATAACCTTAAACTTGGAGGAAATTGATTCGCAGAATCCTATCATAACCAGTGAATTTGTAATAATTTTGAAAGCTATAGCAGCCTATAATGTTGAAATGTAATGACATCCAACTAAATATTACCGGTGGGAACTTCCAAGGCTAGGGTAGTAGAACTCCTCACATCTGTGCAAAGCACCTCCATCCCAAACATGCCGCAAGAATGAACACCCAGTTCAGGGTTTGGGTTAGGCTGTTACCTCAATGATTGCTCCGAAAACTTGACCATCATATCAAACCCTTGATCGCACGGTGCTGAGACTAACAAGTATCTGGGGTGGGAATTTTCTCAATCGAATACCTGCATAGGGTTAAATGAGCTAGGTCATGGTGTACTAGGCTAAGTGGTGTGGTGTCGCTTAATTGAACTGGAAAATAATGAAGTTAAACCTCCAATGCATATCCGAAACAACTGTGTAGATACATTAAAATAGGGTAGATCTTCGTCGCACGCTACCTCACATATAAATGTCTTCATTGAATTTAATGACAGGTGTATCGGGAAAATTGTTAGCTATATGCCCATTTATTGATCGGCATTAAATGAAAATTTAAAAACCATAGTTATTAACTTGTCATATATATATATATATATATATATATATATATATATGGTACTCATAAAATATGTGGTATGTCTCAATCATAACACATTTATTTGTATAATCCATTTTCTTGTATTATGTGCAAATTTTACCCTTGGTGTTTTTCATTTAGAGGATTTATTTGTTACATCGCCCCAACCTGGTTTAATTCCTTGTGAGTGGCATGCTAATGGGAATTATTATTGTAATGGATGGTTTCCCTTGAATATGTATATACTTTTGATTTATATTCTATATACATAGTTAGCAATGAAATATTTTATTTAATTTTCATATTCTACACATGTGAATACATGCTCCAATATAAAAAGTTAATTTTTTTATATATATAATTAGAATTTTAATTATTAATATTTAAAATGTTACATATCAACTCCATATTAAAGATTGATTGAATTATAAATTCCACGAAGAACTTATTAATGGAATAAGAAATTTATATTAATATAAAATCTATATTAAGCTTTTTTTTGTTATTGGTTTTTTTTTATAAATATTATATATCAATTCCATTTTAAGAATGCAATAAATTATTCATATCATTTATAATGAAACGTGAATATATAAGTCAAGTTCCACTAGCACAACTAGTTGAGAATGGACTACCTTAGGAAGGTGACCCGAGATAAAACCTCACAGAGGTTGTTACAACCATGCCAGGGGGGAGGAGACACGCTAAAATCTAGTCACTATAAGGCTAGTGTGGCCTAGGGCAGATGCAATCCCTGAGTGATTTTGACGAATTAGATGCCCCTGGGTCACAGTTTCTCAAGCTATAGGTCAAGTGTGGACAATCACAAACAACTTGACAAACAAAAAAAATAAAAGTGAAAATATAAGAAAAAAATTTGTCAAGTGGTCTAAGCCATCAAAATCACAAAGGTATCATACCAGCCTTAACATGACTGTATTAGATGCATTAGCCAGGGCCAAGTATAATACCCCTGGAACTCCCCCTCAATTCTACATGTCATCTTACCTCATTTACACCATCTGTGCTACTACTCTTTTTCCAGGAATGATATGGAATTAGTGTACATCGTATCCACCTATTCATGTATACTACTAGGACCTATGGGATCATTGTAGGTTTTAACCTTGTACATAAATTATCTGCAAACGAATCTTAAAGACAGGAAATAAACAATAGTGAAAGCATAAAACATAAAAAATATATACACAGAGATTTCCCCTGGATCCCAAATCGGGACTACCAGCTTGATTTTTCATTATATTCCTTCTAGTGTTACAACACATATATATACATGCCGAAGCATACATAAACCCCAATCCATTAACCTTGGATTAGAAAATAACCATAGTTCCCTTGACCGAATCTACAAAAGACCAGGGACCGAAAACCATCATGCCCCAAAACCATGTACAAACCCATGCAAAAAACCATGTGCAAACCCAACAATCATAAATATATGAGGCAATATGCAAGGATATGTTAGAATTTATCCATTGTATTAATTATTTTTTTTGCAAGCCTGCCCCAAGGCTATCTGAAGAGGAAGTTTTAGGCAGGATTGGAGGCTGGTATTAAATGAACCAACATGACTATATTTTTTCCACTGGCTTAACAATACACTCCATCATAGTCTATTCTACGCCCCAGGGTTAAGGAATAACAGTTTTAGGCAGGATTGGAGACTGGTCTTAAATGAACCAACAATGACTATATTTTTTCCATTGGCTTAACAATATACTCCATCATAGTCTATTCTACACCCCCAAGGTTAAGGAAAAAATCAATTCAAAATATTTTGTTTTGCTTTATAAAAAAACCATGTTATTTAATTTGAAAATTGAAATATTTTATTTATGGTTAATAGTAAAATATTTTTTTGTTATATTATATTTTTTCTTTAACTATTACATGTGAACTAAACATAGAATGAGTTTTAATTATATTATTTTTACATCACTCCACATTAAGCACTAAAGGATTTACATATCTCTTTAATATTAAGAAGTAAGTTATTATTTTTTCTTTATTTTCAATTAATTGATATCTATATAAAGTGGATGTAAAATTAAAGTGAAAATTGAAATATTTTATTTATAATTAGCATTAATTTTTTTTGTTATTACTATTTTTTAAATTTGCTAACATAAGTACTATTTTATTATTTTTAAATATATCATTATATAACAACATCTATTCCATATGAATAAACTAAATCTACTCATTTACTCATTTCTTTAAAAGCATAATTTCAAAAACTCTTGGAAAAAAGCTTTCATATAATAACCTCAGTACATTTATGTTTTACTAGTTTATGTTTTGGAACATTTTTTATTCTTTTAAAAAATATTCTAAATAAATCACATATTTTTCCTACTTATGAAGAAAGGAAACCTTAAGCTATTTTAATAAAAAATATTTATTATTATTTATAAATTTAGAATATTCATATTTGTGCATGATTGGTAATGAACATATAAATATAAATAAGTGATAAATAAATTATTCATAAATTTTAAGTCAGGTAATTTGAATAGTATCCATTGCAATTATTCTTGAAAACCATGTTTACAAATATTTTTACTAAGTAAAATTGTTATGGCAAACAAGTTATAATAGGAGATGAAATTTTGAGATAACGATTATTATTTAAATCTTTCTTTAGAATATCTTTCATTCATACATTTTTATGGCTACAAATGGCTACATAGGTATAGATGGATCCATATTAATTCTAGATTTCTGAAGTACTTATAAGAATCAAATTTATGAGGATGTAAATGCATTTTTAGAATGTAAAACTTAAAGAAAAAATTGAATATCTAAATATTTAATTTTTCTTGATTTTTTGTTGATTTGAAGTTAAGATTGATCTATGTTAATTTTGAGCAACACATTAAAAAAATGTTATATATATATATATATATATAATGTTATATGTGTGTGTGTTTTATAATAGTCAATTTCATATTAAAATTTGAATTAATTACAAAATCGAATAAGAATTTTATATTAATATAAAATCACTTTTAAACCTTTTTTTTGTTATTTTAATATTTTTTAAATATCATATATCAAATCCATGTTTTTTTTCTTTTTTCTTTTCTAAGTTGGACTAAATTTTATTAATGTAACATAATGTACAAGGAGAGTTTGACCTTTGGAATCTCTAAACTAGCCAATTTCAGAGGCATTATATGTTAAAAAATCAAAATGGTGACTGCCCCAGATGGGGAAACCAGTCATAATACAGCTGCCCATAGAGGGAAAACGAGCTTCATACAGAAAACTAAGTGTTATGAAAATATTCAGGAAAGACAGTTTGACCAAGAAAGTTAACATAACTGTAAAAAAAGATCTCTCCATGCTAGGTGTCATTTTGTTGAGGTGGTGGTTCCTCCACAATGAGGCACCTGTAGTCTTCGGAGGAGTCATCTGCATGCGTCGTTTGATGAGCTGTTGGTTCTGGAGTTGTGGTAGTGCGAACAATGCTTGCATTGCCTTTGAAGCCATCTTCTCCTGACCAATCTGAGCTGCCACTTCCACTTTAACCGCTTCCACTATTGCCATTTCCTTTGCTGCTGGAGGAGAGGGCGCCTTGTTTGACTGGAAGGGCTTTAGACTTACGCGAGAGTGGTAGAGGCACAGAGTCTATGGTGGATTTATTGCTTTTTCCTGGAGCTATGGCCTTCTTTGAGGGAATCCTCCTCCTTGAAGCTGATGGTGATGGTGGCGGTGAGGCTGGGACGGTCCAGAGCATAGGTATAGTGGAATTGAGCAGAATTCCCCCAAGGCATAAGAGGTTGCGTCTCCAAATGAGGGGTCTCTGGAGGTAGAAAAGGACGACTCCGATCTCTGCCACTTCTTGTGGTGTGACGCAAAGCAGAAATGCCGTTAGGAGAGATAGAGCGAGGCGACCGGGAGGCGTGACCTCGGCCTCTGCCACTGCGAGTGGTTGGATAGTGGGTGTAAAGCTCATCGTGAGGCAGCGAAGAAGACTCATAAAGGATGGACAGAGGAGGACGAGACACCTGACCACGCTCACTGCCTCGGCGGCAATGCATTCTATGTTTCCTGGGCATATTGGAGCTGTCAGAGGTGTTAGAGATGTAGGTGAGTGGAGATGGCTGAGCAGAGGGAGTTGTGGGCAAAAGATTATGAGACCAAGGGGCCGAATTGAAGCTACAATAAAGGCTATGAGAGAAATGGAGACTAGGGGCAAGCATAAGGCAACAATATAGGTTGCACCGCCTCCTTGTGGGCGTTTGAGAGCTTGGCTCTGAAACCGCCGAGGGGAAAATGCAGCTGGAGGGAAATGGCGGATTGATACATCGCAGAGGCATTATATATATATATATATATATATATATATATATAAAATGTTATATGTGTGTGTGTGTTTTATAATAGTCAATTTCATATTAAAATTTGAATTAATTACAAAATCGAATAAGAATTTTATATTAATATAAAATCACTTTTAAACCTTTTGTTTTGTTATTTTAATATTTTTTAAATATCATATATCAAATCCATGTTTTTTTTCTTTTTTCTTTTCTAAGTTGGACTAAATTTTATTAATGTAACATAATGTACAAGGAGAGTTTGGCCTTTGGAATCTCTAAACTAGCCAATTCCAGAGGCATTATATGTTAAAAAATCAAAATGGTGACTGCCCCAGATGGGGAAACCAGTCATAATACAGCTGCCCATAGAGGGAAAAATAGCTTCATACAGAAAATAGCTAAGTGTTATGAAAATATTCAGGAAAGACAGTTTGACCAAGAAAGTTAACATAACTGTAAAAAAAGATCTCTCCATGCTAGGTGTCATTTTGTTGAGGTGGTGGTTCCTCCACAATGAGGCACCTGTAGTCTTCGGAGGAGTCATCTGCATGCGTCGTTTGATGAGCTGCTGGTTCTGGAGTTGTGGCAGTGCGAACAATGCTTGCATTGCCTTTGAAGCCATCTTCTCCTGACCAATCTGAGCTGCCACTTCCACTTTAACCGCTTCCACTATTGCCATTTCCTTTGCTGTTGGAGGAGAGGGCACCTTGTTTGACTGGAAGGGATTTAGACTTACGCGAGAGCACTAGAGGCACAGAGTCTATGGTGGATTTTATTTGCTTTTCCTGGAGCTATGGCCTGCTTTGAGGGAAGCCTCCTCCTTGAAGCTGATGGTGATGGTGGCAGTGAGGCTGGGACGGTCCAGAGCACAGGTATAGTGGAATTGAGCAGAATTCTCCCAAGGCATAAGAGGTTTCATCTCCAAATGAGGGGTCTCTGGAGGTAGAGAAGGACGACTCCGATCTCTGCCACTTCTTGTGGTGTGACGCAAAGAAGAAATGCCGTCAGGAGAGATAGAGCGAGGCGACCGAGAGGTGTGACCTCGGCCTCTTCCACTGCGAGTGGTTGGATAGTGGGTGTAAAGCTCATCGTGAGGCAGCGAAGAAGACTCATAAAGGATGGACAAAGGAGGACGAGACGCCTGACCACGCTCACTGCCTCGGCGGCAACGCAGTCTATGCTGCCTGGGCATATTGGAGCTGTCAGAGGTGTTAGAGATGTAGGTGAGTGGAGATGGCTGAGCAGAGGGAGTTGTGGGTTGAGGATTATGAGACCAAGGGGCCGAATTGAAGCTACAGTAAAGGCTATGAGAGAAATGGAGACTAGGGGCAAGCATAAGGCAACAATATAGGTTGCACCGCCTCCTTGTGGGTGTTTGAGAGCTTGGCTCTGAAACCGCAGAGGGGAAAATGCAGCTGGAGGGAAATGGCGGATTGATACATTGCAGAGGCATTATGAGAAGGTGGTAGCAGCATCAACTTTCGGGCATATTAATGACTGAATGTTGAGACTTGTTGGCTGTTATAAATGCCACCGGCTTGAGCCCATACGTGACCATGTGGCAAGGCCATGTGTCACATGTTGGGCTCGCCATCCACCTACCCAAATAATTCACCCCCATCCGGGATATATCAAATCCATGTTAAGAATGCAATAAATTATATATATCCTTTACAATGAAAAGTGAAAATTTAATAAAAAATTAATTTAAAAAATCTTTATTTTTTTATTATATAAACTTGTTATAAAACTATGTTATTTAGTATGGACATTGAAATAATTTATGATTAATAATAAAATATATTTGTGCTATAACTATTACATGTTAACTAAACTTAGATTAAATTATTAATTATATTTTTTTTACATGGCATATGTCAACTCCATAATTTTTTTTTTGGTAAGTTAGGCTAAACTATATTAGATCAAAAGAGATTTTTACATAGGCGTTGGGCTGAGATGGTAAGTAGTGCTTAACCAATCCCAACCTTAGAGGCTTTCAAAATAGCGCAGGTTTGGGGCTGCCTCCTAGGAGGAGACCAACCCCTTAATAGCATCAAACAGTCTATATTTACATACTGTGTTGTGACATATATAAAAATAAGAGATCTGTAGTATGTGCTGAAATAACAGAAAACATAAAAGAGCCGAGCAATCGCGCAGTCATAGTGTTCCTTCATCATCCTCTGTAGCAGGGTCCCCCTCTTTGATGCAACATCCATATTCCTACGCAGTGGCATCTTCCTTAGTGGAAGGCACACATGGGGGCTTTTTTGTGGTTGCGCAGAGGATGGGAGCAACTAGGTACTCAGCGTCAGGAATACGTGTCCAAACTCTATTCGAGTCCATGATCCACACATCTGTGTCCTCCCCTGAGGCCTCCTGAACTAGGAGAGGCTCAGATTTTTGAGGAGTGGGCTGCTCAGAGTGTGTAATAGTGGAATTTCTAGGGCCTCTTCTGCCCCTCTGATTCTCCTAAGCTAAGGCGATCTCCTCCTAGGTGCACTTAGACCCTGATGCACAGGATGATGAAGGAAGGGTGTGGTGCTTCCCTATCATGGCTGTCAGAAGAGGAGCCCTCAATAGATTCCGAATGATTATTCTGACCGCATTGATAGCGACTCGAGAAAGCACCTCTTTGGCTACCCCTGATGGTTTTTTGGCGCTGATGTGAATCCATGGGGAGATAAACCGACAGAGAGGGAGAGGCCAGTCCAATAGCGGTGACGTTCTCAACAAGGGAGCGCGCAGCAAAAAATCACAACAGGGGGGTGCGCAACAGGGAGGTATATAGCAGGGGGGCGAGTAGAAGGAGGGTGCGCAGCGAGGGAGCCTGCCTCAAAAAGCGCGCAACGGGGTGAATCTGAAGAAATGGGGAAATCCAGAGGGGTGCACACAGCCAGAGGGGACACTGTGGGGAGCACACAACCTGAAGGGAAACAATGGGAGAGGCTCCTAGTAGGCCAGCACCAGTATGGTGGCGTGCAAGAGGGAGACCACAGAGTTGGGGGAGCACGCGGTGAGACTTAGGCAGCAGTAGAATGGAAAAGGAGGGGGTGAAGAAGGCTCTGAAGGCCAACTGGAGTAGCATAGGGATGAAAAAATGAGGAAATACCACGCATTTTGAAAACCTGAGGCACAAGTGCAAATGCTGTGCGATTTTGTGACACGCTCGCATATGCGATTTGGGACAATTCACATGGGGTTGCATGTGATTCAATGTATGGTAGAAGATCAGGTGTATCGGGGTGCTCATGTGAATGATTGTTAAGAGGAGGTTCCGCATCAGGTTAGAGTTGGCAGTGCAGGACTTCGTCAGCCTATGCATGTGAAGAACTCGCTTCGCACGTTCGCGTCATGTCACCCGCATTCGGGGATATGTCAACTCCATATTAACTAGTTAAATAATTATATATATCTTTAATATCAAAAAGTAAATTATTATTTTTTCTTTATTTTCATTTACTTTATCTCTATATAAAATGGATATAAAATTAAAGTGGAAATTGAAATATTTTATTTAGAGACACATTGAATTTTTTGTTATTACTATTTTTTAACTTGATATAATAAGTATTATTTTATTATTTTTAAATGTAACATTATCTAACAACATTTCCCTATATTAAATTATAAAACCCCTCCCCATAAGAATAAACTAAATCTATTTATATTATTTTAATTTATTCACTTATTGAATTGTATAACCCCTCTCCATAGGAATAAACTAAATCTATTTATATTATTTTAGTTTATTCACTTCTTGACAAGCACAATTTTTTCATTTTTAGTTTATGTTTGGGAACATCTTTTGATTCATTTTCAAAATGATATTCTAATAAGTCAAAAGTAAATTTCACAATATTCTTCCAGCAAAAAAAACCCTTTGATTATTTTAATTATATATATATTTTTGGAATATCCATGTTTATACATTATCGAACTTCTTGTGATAGGAAATGAGCATATAAATAAGAAATAAATAAATTATTTATGGATTCTAACTCATGTAATTTCGATAAATATACATTAAGATTATTCTTGAAAACCACGATTACAAATATTTTCGCAAGTAAAAATGTTAAATCAAACCAGTTATCATAGGAGAGTTAAAATTTTGAGTCAATGCTTATTATTTTAAGCTTTAGACTATCTTGCATTCATATATTTGCATTATATATAAACGACTAGATATGCATTATATATAGTGTATTCCCGTTATTCCCTTAGACCCTTATTTGAACCATTTGAGAATGTGTATGCATGCCAATTAGCAAGGTTTCTCTGTGTTCTAAATCCTAAATCCTTGTTGGGTACCTAATCTCCTTAACTTTTGATGATTTTTATGATTTATAAAAAAATGGTTGATCCCGCACATTGATTGTAAACCTTAAAGTAGATGACCACCATGAAAGATAATATATATGGTTAGAGGTGTGGAATTAATCCCACGAACTTCAAAAAGAAAAGTATGTGATCCATCACCAATTTAAAAAATGCATGTTATATAATCCACTGCATGGTACTTTCACCTTGTTCCATGTATCATATTCAAGAAGATTAATTATCATTTGAAAAATAATGTCTAGGTTAAATTCCTTGTATATGTTTTTTTCTCTACTTGACTTCATTGATTTATTCATTGATTTATTATAAAGTTAGGTGCCATAGAATCTTTTCTGACCAAAGATCCTATTCAGACTAAAACAACTCATGGTACATCCCAAAGAAAAAAGAGTGAATCTTTTCATTTATTTAATTATTTTTTAAAAGATCTCAAAGCATGGAGAAAATGAAAATAAGAAAAGCTTATAAAACTAATTGATCCAAAGTAAGCTTGGATCACAAGTAACTATGGTAGATCAATCCTTATGAATTCTTCTTAATTTGTAGTTATATTCTTTTCATTATATTTTTTAGTTGCTTCAAAGCTATAAATATCTAAACCCACAAAACAAGGAAATTCTAGGTCATCGGGTTTATAATGAAACTTCCCACTAATGAATTAGTTATAAACAAAAATTTGTGGGCAACTAATTGTAAAAATTATATGCACTAAGAATGCATATGTCCTTGATTCACTTGATCTCACACTATTTAAATTTATGCAAAATACTGAATCAATTCCACTTGTTAATCTTTTGCGGAAAAAATTAATTGCACACACATGTGAAGCATAAACAAAAATAATCAATCGCACATAACACAATTTTTAACCAGGAAAGCCTGAAGCTGAAAACCCCAACTATATATTATGTAACATGGAGATCATATGATAATCTCATACAAAGCATACAAAGCTTATCACAAGCTCTCAGTACAGTACAATCGTCATACACTAATCAGGACCAATCTTGCAAATCCATGCACCGATCTTTGCCTCCTGCTAGCCTGCCTCCACTGCGCAATCCCTGCTGAAGAATAGCTCTGAATGAATTCGAATTACTCTTGCCTTGACTACACAATCCTTATTGGCAACTCCACTGTGTGTGATGCAATCAATGCATCACTATAGTCACAACAGATAGTCTATCTTGCCCTTTCACCTACCTCTCCACTGGGTATCCACTGAAACTGCCATGCACTGTAGTTAACTACTGTATTGTTTAGTTGATTAATGAGTTATTATTTGTGAATTAATTAACTAACTAATTCACTCCACTCTCACTAGTGTATCAATAAGTTACTCTAGATACAACCAGCTCAACTGAGTCTAACTGAGTTAAACTGAATACAACTCCATAACTACTTCTTCCAACTGTGTCATAACTCTGCCACTTGAGTTCTAACTGAGTCCTCCATGCATTAGCTCCAGTAAACCCTTTGGAATTGCGTAATTCCCTCAGTCCACTGATGTGCCACATCTATGCACTGAAATGAAGTGCTCCAAGAGAATAAGTTGCTATTTAGAGTCTAATTATTATTAAGAGCTAATAATAATCGACATGCATCTATTTTTAGATTGACGATCTATAAATAGACTTCACCCAATATTCTAAAAATAGAATTTCATCTATTTTTCCAACTTGATCAACCATCCACAAATAGCATCCTGCAACTTCTGAAATATGATCGACATGTCTAAAAATAGACATAGTCTAAAAATAGACTTGCGCCAAAAATAGTCTGCGGGCCCACTTAGTGAAGGCGACTCTTTTCAATAAGCTCATCATATTGTTGAATCTCAACACTAATAATACTATAAATGGTATGATTAAATAAAGAGTCTTTGACATTACTGTTAATGGATAAAATATTCATCATCATGAAAATTGAGATAAAACAAAAATCAGTGATATGTTGCGATTACTCGTGAGTATTGTATTGGCTTTCTTAATGAACAAAGCATCTCCCTTGCTTATTAAGAATAAGCATGGCCCCTAATCATTAAAAATAATCTACTCTAAGTTATAATGCGTATGATAGAGAAGATAAAAATATGCGAATTTTTAATTTTTCCTTTAATCCAAAATTAAATTAAGTTCAATATTAAAAACATATTAACAATGTTAGATAATATTATGATGTATTATGATGTTAATAGAATTAATGAGAATGGAGGATGAAATCAAACTTTTGATAATAGGAAGAGAATATAATAAATACGAGTTTTAAATGATTTTCTGATCCCTTAACCCATGTATATTATTTTCTAATTTTTTAATAATGATTTGATAGATGTTCTCAATAGATTGTATCTTTTTTGAAGTGAAATAAATATTTGCATTGCTTTCCAAATAAGATATTACATTATAGTGTTGGAGATTTTATATATGTCGATTACTACGAAGCTTAACCATATCCAAAAATGTATTTTTTTTGAGGTAGAAATCCAAATGTTGCCTAGAGAATTTAAATACAAAACACATGTCGAAAATTGGGTCTTCAAGGCCTTGATAAATGGAAAAGAAAATAGTAATTGATAAACTAAAAAATAGCAAGAGGAAATATGCTAATATGAGGGGTTTGAATTTGTCACTGTGACCTGGATTGGCTTCTTCTTGTTGTCCAATGAGCATCCAATAACATAAGGGATGCCAAGGTCATTCTTGATGCACTCCAATTTGTGATCTAGGTGGATATTGTTGGCCACCCGCCTATTCCCCTTAGACCCCCACAATTGTTTATTTCAGTTTTTTAGTTTCCTTAATTGTAGCACAATTTACTATTTTTGGCAATTTTGCGAGTCCTAAACTTCCGAAGCCATTTTGAGGGACTAAAAGACGTTTTACGAAAAATGGAGAGACTGGAAAATTTTGAAACATGTTTACTTTCTTTTTTCCCCTACTCTTCGTGATCTTAGAAACAAGGTATTGTGATAGCCAAACATAGATCATATGCCAAAGTTACGACCCCAAGAAGTTGACGTTCCAACTTACCCCAATGGGGCCCACAAGCTTTTGGCCTTCATCTCCTATGGTTAAATATTTGGATGTTTAGGGTTTTTCATTGTTTCTCAATGATAAAAAGGCCACGGAGCCTCATTGTAGCACAGTTCAAAGACATGTAGCCATGGCATCTCTTCTCAGAGATAAGCTACCATCGTTGAACTTGTTTTTCCATTATGTATGTAAGCATATTTCAGTTCTTTGATATTAATGAAATGAAGTTCTATTTCTGTTGCATTTCTGTGTTTATTTTTATATATGTATTCTATTGCATTCCCACATAAGTTTGGATCAGTGGTATAAGAGTGATATGTTCTTTCTGGGTTTTTCTTTGCATGTCCACAACGAGGTCAGGGTATAAGGAGTTAGGGCTCGATCTAGTTGAACCTTTGCAAGATTAGGCTCACAAATCTCGACGACCTCCCATGGTAGAAGAAAATAAAGACGAGGGAGCAGGAGATCCTTTCAAAATATTTCTTGAGGAGGCCCTTGAGAAACAAAGGAACATGATGATGGATAAATATGTGCCCAAATCCTTCGACGGCTACCCAAAAGTGACGTATCTTCATCTGACAACCACTCTGGAGGTGCCACGCCTTTTAAGGTACAATTTAAATTTGAAATTCCCATATTTTAAGGCCATATAGATGCGGATTTCGTAGATAAATGGTTAAATTTGTTGGAAGGATATTTTTTAGTTCATGAGTTTCCCAACCGAGAAAATATTAATTTTGTACTGCTGAAGGCCGCCCCCCATGTCAAGGACTGGTGGGAAACCTACTATGAGCAAAAGGACAAGGGTGAACTCTCACTATTCTTAGTTGCACCCACTTGGAATTCTTTTCGAGATGCCATCAAGCAAAAATATTACCATTTCAGTAGCTATGAAAATAAATTCATAAAGTGGACCATGTTGCTGCAGGGAAGGGACCAAGATGTGTCGGAGTTAAAAAATGGTTTTCATGGCCTTCACACGAAGTTGGGAATTCAAGATTATGAGTGGCATTAGGTACTCAAGTACCGTGGTTGTTTTCATAAGTACATCCGAGACGAAATGGATTTCCCAGATATCTCCTCACTCAGTGTTGCTTATCGATATGTTGTCAAGATTGAGCAGAAGTTTAAACAGAAGAAGTGGGACTTTGGAGCTGTGAATCTGAAGTAAGGGAAAGGCACCCCCAAGCCGCAAAAAAAAGGGAAATACCAAGGCGGGGCGACCTAGGACAACCCATCAAAGCCGCAAGCAAAGAACAACACCATGAACACAAAGAAGGACACATGAAAGTGGTGTGAGTTCCATAAGAGCTCCACTCACAACACTAGTGAATTTTGAGCTAAGTAGTCACTGGTGGCCAAGCAAAAGGATTCTAAAACAGATGTACGATCTAACTCTGAGTCAGAACCCGATAAGAGGAATAATAAAGGGAAGAATATTATTGATGCAGAGCCTATTCGCACTATTACCACCACCAATATCCAGAAGGATGAGCCCGGAGATCCAGAGGAGGGGGAGCACCTCTTCCACTCATAGATGTGGGTGAAGGGTTCTCCGCTGTAGTTCATTATCGAAAACAAGAGCCAAAAGAACCTCATTTCAGCAAAGGTTGTGAAGCAGCTAGGCCTACCGACCACAACACACCGATAACTGTACACCATCGAGTGGCTTCACTAAGGATGAGATATCCATGTCAGCAAGCAATGTCACCTTCCCTACATCATAAAGCCCTTCACGAATGAGGTACTATGTGATGTTGCTCCTCTCAAATTTTGTGATATATTATTAGGCCAACCATACTTGTGGAAGCGACATGCTATGTATGAATATAGGCCTCACACTATTATTATTACTTTGGGCAATAATTTGTACATGATACCAGAGGTAGCACCGCCTACTGCCATCTCTCTGATCACTGTGAAGTAATGTAGTAAGATCATCTCCAAGAATGGGAAATTTGTTTTCCTTGTGATTCATCCTCAAGCCTAGAAGAATATTATGGCCACGACCTCCATACATGGATCCTTTGCACGAGAAAAAACATATGGACAAGGTTGTGGAGGAGTACAAGGACATTTTCACCTCTCCCACAGGGGTACCTCTACACTGTCAGGTCAAGCACTCCATTGATCTGGCCCTAGGTGTGCCACTGCCCAATGGGTTGATCTATCGACGTTATGTTATGGAGAACGATGAGATCAAGAGGTAGATTCGATATTTTCTACAGAAAGGGAACATTTAGGCCAATTTCATCACCCTGTAGAAGCCCGATCATATTGGTACAGAAGAAGGATGAGACTTGGAGACTCTGTATTGACTATTGAGATCTAAAAAAGATCTCTCTCGAGAATAGATATCCAATTCCATAGATTGATGACCTGTTGGACCAACTCAAGGGTCCAAATATTTTAGCAAGATTGACTTGAAGTCTGGTTATCACCAGGTACCAATAGAACTCTCTGATTTGTGGAAGAATTCCTTCAAATCTAAGGAGGGATTTTTTGAATGGTTGGTCATGCCTTTCAGGTTGAATAATTCCCCCACAACCTTCATGAGGTTGATGAAAAACATTTTGCGAGCTTTCACCAAATCATTCATGGTAGTGTATTTGGATGACATCCCGATCTTCAACCAGAGTTGGGAAGAGCACCTCCACCACATGCGACAGGTCCTCCAAACACTGCGACAACATAAGTTGTGTGCTAATTTGGAGAAATCCACTTTTGGCATGACCCAGGTTCAATATCTGGGGTACATCATCAATGAGCGAGGTGTGCATGTGGACCCAGTCAAGATAGAGGCCATTCATGATTGGCCAACCCCAACCACTCTAATAGAGCTCCGTAAATTTATGGGTTTTTGTAACTTCTACCACAACTTCGTGTTGGGATTTTCTCATATCACTTGGCCTTTGAGTCAAGTCACCAAGGGAGGGATGAAAGAAAAGTTATTTTGGTATTAATCCCAATAGAAGGCATTCACCAAGTTGAAACATCGAATCTTCTCTACACCAGTGCTCACATTACTAGACCCACAACAACCATTTGAGATTGAGATAGATGCCTCCAACTATGTTATTGGTGTAGTTCTTACTCAGCAAGGTCATCAAGTGGCATATCATAGTGAGACACTTTCATACATAATCCAAAATTATATCACTTATAAAAAATAGATGTATTCCTTTGTGCACGCTTGCCGATAATGGAAGCCTTACATTTTGGGGAAGGAATCAATCATCCACATAGACCACCGACCCCTACAGTTGATACAGACATAAGGGAAGTTGTATAATTATCCACACCAAAAATAGTCCACATACCGGCAACATTTCATCGAAACATTAAGTACAAGAAGGGAAACACCAAAAATGTTTCAGATTTCCTCAGTCGACCACCAGTCATGGCGTTGACCACTATGCTCAACTCTTGTGGGAACGAGACTTCGAGGTGGCCGAAGATTTACAAGAGTGATCCAGAATTCAAAAACACATATCAGACGATCCTGGAAGGCAAGAAAGTTCCAAATTATCACCTCCAAGATGCACTGTTATGTCACTTGGGACGCCTCTATGTTCCTTCAAGCGAGTGTGCTAATATGATTTGGGAAGCACACTACAGCCGGGTCACTGGACATTTCAGGGTAGAGAAAACAGTGGAAGTACTGCAGAAGTATTTTTATTGGCTGAACCTTCGACAAGATGTTGGGAAGTACATCAGATCTTGCACTGCCTATTCCATTGCCAAACTAACCACCAAGAATCAAGGCCTATATACTCCTCTACCTACTCCTAGTCAACCTTAGGAATCCATCTCCATGGATTACATGTTGGACCTTCCTTCTACTAAGCATGGAAATGGTTGTGTTTTCTTTGTCACCGACAAATTCTCTAAGATGGCCATTCTAGCGGCTTGCAAGAAGAGTATCACAGTAGAAGCCACTGCTAAACTCTTCTTTGAATGAATGTGGGTGCACTTTTGGATCCCACAGTCCATTATCTTAGGTCAGGACAATAGGTTCCTAATTAAATTTTGGTTAATTCTTTGGTCGATGTTGGATACCAAGCTCACTAAGTCCACGAATTTCCACCCCCAAACTGATGACCAAACAAAGGTTGTCAACAAGATGATCATGCACATTTTGTGTATGTACAACTCAAAGCATCCTTGTACATGGGATGAAATCCTTCCCTATGTCCAACACAGCTACAACCAAGCTCTCCATAGCTCAAATGGCCACATCCCCTTTTAGGTGGGATTGGGATTCCAGCCACTATGCCCCATTGATGTGGCCATACCATTTGTAGCTACTTAGGAAAATTCAGCTCATGTCTAATCCAAATTTGACGGGGAAAATAGCTTCATTGAGCACACTCAGCATGCCCGCCATCATGTCCATGAAATATTGGACAGAGCCAATGCTAAGTACAAGCAACGACATGATCAACATCAGGTTCCACACAAGTTCCAGGTGGGCGACAAAGTTTGACTACATTTGCAGAAGGAGCGCCTCACTAGACCCCACCACAAGCTTCACCCACTCCGATACGGGCCATACACCATCCCAAGGCTATAAGAAACAATGGCTTCGAGCTTAGAATTCCACCGTTCCTTGACTTGCACCCAATGTTCAATGTGGATTGTCTTTGACCATACTTTCCACCATTACTGGACACATCTGACATTGTAGAACAACTCACACCAACAGAGCTAAACCCTGACTACATGGAACATGCCACAATTGATGAGATCATGGACACACAAATCAAGAAAACTCACCAGCAAAATATCCAACTATATCAGTTTGTCAAAGCTGGCCAACTCCTACACCAAGGCAAGTTGCTCACTAGGTACCAAGTTCAGCAGAAGTTTCCCCATCTCATGGAGGCAC
Source organism: Pinus albicaulis (assembly GCA_034641835.2). NCBI lineage: Eukaryota > Viridiplantae > Streptophyta > Pinopsida > Pinales > Pinaceae > Pinus > Pinus albicaulis. The sequence continues at coordinate 264,963,884 of CM076575.1, read as the reverse complement.
TCAACGCAATGGGGACCATTGCTTCCTAAGGGGGTAGGACTGATCCAGGTGGAGATTGGTGGCCACCCATATATTCGACTTGGACCCCCATCATTAATTCTTTCAGTTTTTCATTTTCCTTAATTGTAGCACAGTTTACTATTTTTGGCAGTTTTTTGGGTTCTAAACATCTGAAGCTGTTTTAAGGGACAAAAATATGTTTTTAGGAAAAAAAGGGGAGACTGGAAAAGTCCCAAAACAATTTACCCATTTTTTTCAGCCCTCTCTTGGACATCTTCAAAACGAGGTATTATAATAGACAAACATAGATTGTATGCCAAAGTTACGACCTCGGGAAGTTGACGTTCCAAATTACCCCAACAGGGCCCACAAGCTTTTGGTGCTTCATTTCCTAGGGCTAGGTTTTTGATGTTTAGGGTTTCTCATTGTTTCTAAATGCAAAAAATTCCACCGAGCCTCATTGTAACATAGTTCAGAGGCATGTAGCTGACACATCTCTTCTCAAAGATAACCTACCATTGCCCGAGCTAGTTTATTTCCATTCTGTATGTAAGCATATTTCAGTTCTTTGTTATTAATGAAATGAAGTTCTATTTCTTTTACATTTCTGTGTTTATGTTTATATATGTATTCTATTTTGTTCCTACATAAGTTCGGATCAAGGTTTGTCATGTGCCAATGTAGGTGTTCCATGGAGAGGAGGAGATCCTCCCACTTTTCATGCCTATCTAGTAAGACTTTTCCCAACAAATAATTCATGTGCCAATAAAGTTCCACTGTGTAAATATATTTATTATATCATCCATGTGTGTGGCCTACATCGGGTACCCAATCAACCATGTCTATTAGTACTTCCATGTCTAAGAGAAGTCGTCGCTAATAAGTTATTTCCCTCTTGGCCTATGAGAGTTTTACCTAAGTATGAGGCGAGGTGAGATCCAAAAAATGTGTTTTCAAGCTTTCAGCTCTAATCTAAGCTCATGTACTTCCTCGATTACCATTCTCCTGATAATATGTTTCCCCTCAAGGAACACAAGCACTTTGATGGGGAATTTGGCTGCACAAAGGGGAAGACTATTCGAGAGGGCGAGAAGAGAGGTGTCAAAAATGGGACAAGGGTGGATGGGGGTGAGGTGTGCAAAAGCGAGTGTTCCCTAAGAAATGTCCATGGTAAAAGGTCAAATTCAATAGAGGTTCTGAAAATATGCAAGGTTTCCAAGGAAGAAGCTCCCCAAGGGCCTAAGTTCCATAAGAGTGTGAGAAGCCGACAAAGAGAAAAAGAAAATGAAGCTAATGAGGAAGAAATAGAACCCAAAAACTTAATAAAAGTGTAGGAAAAAATTGAGCCATATGATAGTATACTAGCAAAAGATAATTAGAGAGAGGAGGGTTGACATGCAATGTGGGATGGCTAGCCTACTATTGAGATAACTAAGTACTGCATCCGAGCTCAAATTCCAAGTTAGAATAACTGAATACAACTCTTCCAAAAATGAATACATAGTTTCTGATGGAATTGTAGTTCAGGGTCGAAAATGGTAAATTTCAAAAAAGTGAAACATGGATCGTTAATGAGTTCTGCTTCCTTTTTAAGAAATTATCTGAGAATGCTGAGAAAGCTAGAGATATGCTATTCCAAAAGAGGAGGAGAATTTATTGTGCATAGTACATAGGACTGGGCAAGGTTGAGCTTTCTACTAAGTAGGTAGCTCCTCCGTGAGAAATGCCTTTACATAGTCCCCAATTCAATAGCTTTTGCCTTGTCGAAGCGCCTATTGTCCGATTTTGCTACCAAATGTGATGCTGGTGGTAATAAAAAACTCAACATTTAAGCTCCTCATCCATGGTTGTAGAATTTGGCTAGTTTCACGGGGAAACAATGACAGGTGAGAAATTGTAAAGATCCTTTGCCAGGGTGAATGGACTCATCGTATAATGAAAGTGCAAGGATGGTATTCCATATATTGAGTGTCAAACAACTACTCACGTGCCTTGATTCCAATTCACATTCAAACAATTAAGGGGGTGTGTTTCCACATCCCATGCCATGTGGTCAAGTGGTATGACAACAAACCGCCTCCACCTTCTCACATGCGAAATACCCCATCTAGAGAGAGATAATTTTTCTGTTATGAATTTTTTGGAGGCCATATTGAAGTGATTATATTGAACATAATTTGTTTTAGATATACTATTGTTATTGATTCGAAATGGGCCACTATATATGTTTCCATCCTTTTTAGTACTTTACAAGGTGGATAATAATTAGTTATGTTATTATAGAAGAAATTATTGATGTTGATCCTAATTCCACTAAATAGTTTAAACAAAAAATTGCATCTTTTAGGGATTAAAGAACTTTTTTGGTCAACAAAACATGGCCAAAATATCACAACAATTTCTACATGTTTCTCCCCTTGTTTATAGATTTCCCAATATCCAAATTTCTTCTCAATTAAAATATGTATGAGAAATTTATGTCCCAAACAAGTTGATAGTTGGTTTAACCACTACAATACTAAGTGGATATTATGTTAGCTTCTATTACTCACACTATCATGCAGAGTTGTTCATGTATGCATTTTAAAAAATTCTAGATTGTCGAAAACCCAAACCCCAATCAAAAGTGTGGAATGGAAAAAACTTGACTATTAGGAGGTAAATCATTAGCCACTTGGGAGAATGGAGTTTCATTGACATTGTAGTGATTTTCTATTCCATAGTTGGGTAGTGTATATAAGAGTGATATTATAGTGGAGTTGAGGGAAGAAGGTGATCTTGGATTAGCCAATGTCAAACAATAATGTCTATCTACTCCATGATGAGTTATTATTTTCTCTATACTTTTGTAATGCAAATTTGATAATAAAGAGAGTAAGGGGTAGTCCTTATTCTTCCTTCAAAGAATTTTTCAAGGTAACTCTTGTACTCATGGTGTTATGTGGTATGAATTTACTATTGTATATATATTCTATTTTTTTTTATTAATTTATGGAGTGAAAGATGTTTGTTTCTAATGTTATATCTTAATCATAACTAACCACTTCATAGTTGAGAATAGTCTCATTGTATTTTCGATAGTTGAATATTTAGATTTGTTGTGCTTAACTCCCTATTAGAATATCTAATGTAATTTATAAATCATATCAGTATTGGAGAATTTTTTTATTTAATTGAAAAGTTATAATATAAAATTCATTAGACATAGGAAATCCAAGTTGGAAGGAGTATGTGAAACCCTATATATCTAGATATTGTCACAAGGCAAACAAGGAAACACTTTTGAACCTTAGTCATGGTGGGATATCGTGGAAATATACTAGAAGATGTATTGGAGGAAAAATTTGTAAATATAGATGTGTAAGTATTTAACATCATTAAGGGTGTGGAAATATTAATGGTTGGTTGTAGAATGCAAGTTTAAACTTTTCAAGAAGCAATCTATTGCTAATTAGGAATTTGGTTATTATGAAAAACTTGAGGATAAAGAGGAGCTATAGTAATTAATTCCAAGATAAAATAATAAATATTTGTAAAAAACATAAATACATAAATATAAATATATAATTGAAAAGACACAACATAATGGAAGTCATGTCTTAACAAAAGGACATGATTCTTAGCAAAAAATCACCCACCTAGGTATTTATACAAGGGCGCCATTGTATTCTATCATCCTATTACATAATATCATTTTTCAAATATTTTTATTCAATATATTATTTTATCCACATGGATTTCCTTATATTGTTCCAAATATTTTGGATATTTGTGATATTAACTAGATTGGTTCATCACATTTGATATGAGAGAAAATTTTGAATCTAATCTTAGCCTTTGTCCACCAAAAATTTAGTCAAAATTTGTTTCTGTTGGAAGAAAAACACTTATATTTTGTTAGCCCCCTAAACTGCTCTCTTTTTTCCATTCTTTTCCTTCCTAAACCATAATCATTTATCTCTGTTTTACCCTTTTCATGCACCCTCATCCTGCACTAGTCCAAGCACGGTGACATATTTTGTACAAACATTTATTCTTCATATTTTAATTCCATTTAGCATTTATTAAATATTTATTACATCATTTCTTACTTTTAAATTATTCTTTGTAACTTATCGATATCTCCAATGTTGTTTGGTGGTTAGAATGCTTGTCGTGATTGTTGATCCTAGTGTAGGATTGAATCCTGTACCGTTGCAACACAACAGATCTTCACGGCGGATTCGAACCCTCTCGATCACCGCCTTGACTTAAGAAGTTTCCGCCATGACAGCACAAAATCCAAAGGCAGCCAAAGATTAGATCCGTGAAGGGAGGAATCTGAATATTGGTTACGACCAGTTTTGCAAAATCATCTTATTTTGGAGACTGAATAATCTAAATTCTACATTTTGTTATGAAGCAGTTGAACGATCTGTTTCGGCCTTCTGCCAATAGATCTATATAATGTAATTTGTAAATAGGACTTGGGAGCGAAATTTTTAGAGAACAGAGAAGAACAGAGAGGCGATATCAGGTTATTTTGTTATCGCCTGAATCTGGGCTGAACGTGTATTCACGCATGCATTTTCCTCAATGATATAATAAAAAGGAATTTCCACTCGGTTTCATGAATTGTGTTTTTATGGTTTGGCTGATTAATTAAATTAAGTGTTGAGTAGCATTTTCTCTTAAGAGGGAAACACGCTAGTTGGCTAGGGCCCAGCCAACCCAGCACGTTTACCCCATTCTCTTTTCCTTGTAATTTATGTTTTATTTTCAGAGTGTGATTTAGCTTTTAGCACATAAATTCCTGCATGTGTGAAAACGGATCCGTTGGTGAAGAAAATAGAATTTATTTTCCTGCATTTTACTTTCCTACAATTTACTTTCCTGCACTTGATTTCAGATTGGCTTTCCTCGCCTGGTCTAAGCAGGAGAAATCATCCTGCACCAGTGAAAGTTGGTGTGACATTTATTTTCCACAATTTTGGTTGATTGGCTTTCCCCGCCTAGTCCAAGCAGGAGAAATACACCTGCACCAGCGCATGTTGGTGTGTTACAACAAGTATTCATTTACTTTTCGCAACTTTCTTTCATTGAATGATTACGATAGGATAGATGTTTATGTTTCTTTATTTCTATACTTCGTTAAATTCAGAAACATTTGCTTTTCATATATGCAATATGGTTTTATAGCAAAGTAGCACTTGCGACAATTAAACAATCATTTCAAGAATTAAAAGCTAAATGCAGGAAGTTTTGATTTGGTGCAAGAACTAGCTTCTTATCATAGGATCTGAGTGCTCTGAACCTTGCCCTTACATGAAGTAGAAAAACCTTCAGTAAAGACACAATTTATATACCTTCTACATAAAACTCCGATCCTGCACTAGTCTAAGACAAATTAATGCAAGAAGGAAATATCTAAGGAAGAAGATTTAAGGGCCCATCTAACGAGACTGCTAAATTTCCTCTGCTGAAGAAAAACACACTCTTAGTAGTTAACCATAATCAGCTAGAGTGATTGCCTTTTTATCTTTGATCCCATTTTCGCAAATGCATTATTTCTTGTTTCAGTCTTAGATTGTTTTGATGACTCAAGTTATCTTTTTCTCGTCTTGATTTGATTATGCAATATTTCCTTCAAAGAAATTAGGGATTTATATAAGAAATAATCATACCATCTCTGGCATTTCCTATGCTTCGTCTCTAATTTTACGAATCCCTCGGGTTGACAATTAAGTGTTGAGGAGTTTGTGTAAGTGTAATTCCTACACCCAACATCTTTCTTCTGGCCACATTCCACTTGGGAAGGGTTTCTCTATCCTAGGCCTTTGACCAAAATCAGGTTGTGGGTTTTTTTCAAAATTCTATTGAAAGAATAATTATTTTGGAGGAAATTGATTCAAACGTACAACCTTGACATAATAAACCAGAGTTGCAAGAAAAACAAGAGATCTCACAAATGAAAGGATAACTAAACTAGATCTAAAATAGATCTGATCAGGTATAGGAAAAGTATCATATCTAATCCCCCCTCAGTGGATCTTGTAGCAAACCCTACCAAAAATTTGATCAACGAGGAGCCATCACTCCCAAGAAATGTAAAAACTAGATACCTAGTTTCTACAAGGACCACTCATAGGGAGTGACCAAAAAACTAAGCTTATCTAAAAACCACTTAGAGGGATTGACTTGGCCCCAAGGAAAAAATTAACAAGATAAATTGAGTTGGATATAACCAAAATCAAGAAAATTAAGCAGCTTGTAACATGCCCAGATAAGGTTAACATCAAAATAGAAATACTAAAAAATAGTTAAAAACTGAAAATCAATACCAAGGAAGGATAAATCAAAACATTAGGAAAATATACCTAGTATGGTCACTAGTTCTATTTGCTTCAATTTCACTCATAAGATAAAGAGTTTCCGCTCCATTGATCTCACCTCACGATTGGTCAGACAATGTGTGAAAAAAGAAAATGAACTGATCTCAAAACCTAGTGAAACCCTATACCATTCATCTCATCAAATAATTAGACAAGAGAAGCATACCTATATCCCATGTAAGATGATGATGTTTTTAGACCCTATATAATTGTTGGAGACCCTAATTCAATCTGAAGATCTCTCTCCATAGAAGGCAAGTTAGCATGCACCGTAAATAACAAAATGACATTCATATATAAAAAAACATGACACACTGGAAATAATTCATTATTTATTTTAATTAATAAAAAAAATAATAAATGCATAATACCTTGATGCCCTAATGGGATATTCTCCAATTATCAGTACTACCCTTCCCTCAACTTACAAGAATATATGGCTCATATCATATGCAATAGAATTTCTGGCATAAATCCACCAACATCACTGAGTTATTCTCTCCCTCCCCTTCTTCCCTTGAGAGGGTGTCATTATATAGGATTTTCCCAAACTAAGAAGGATGTATTTTTTGGGTATGTGTTATATTATTTACGCGAGTAGGTGTTGTCACTGTTACATTGCTCCTAGTCTAGCAGTGGGGTTGCAGTGGGCGGAAACCCCCCTATCAGTGGGTTTGTAGGGGGATGGTAGCCCCCCTGCACAGGGTTCAGGAAAATGACCTGATTTTATCTATTTTATTATGAATACCCAAGGATGGTTGGGTGGAATCTCCCATGGTTTCACATATATTTTTTTTCCATGGTCATGGGGATGAATATTTTTCCCATGGTATTTTGTAGATTCAGTTAAGGAAATTACAATTATGTTCTAATCCAAAGTTAATGGATTAAGGTTTTATGAATGATTCGAAATGTATATAATGTATTGTAACATGAAAATGAATATACATAAAAATCATTTTGGTTTTCTTGATTTTGGGTTCTAGGAGAAAACTCTATGTAAATTTTTTTTGTTCTTTCCATTGTATATTTTATGTTTTTTCTAAGAATCTATTTGCAGGTGGTTTTTTTACATGGTTAAAACCTTCAATATCTAGACACCTAGGGCCATGAGAAGTAAGGAAACTTCTCTAATAATTGATTCTTAGCCAACTAAGGAACAAGTGGCTTGAGTTGATCTCCTCAAGGGTGACCTATTTTATAAATTTGAACTCCATCACTCACATGCAAAATACATGCTAAATACTCAAGTGTTAGGTTGTTCCACTACAATGAAGCGATGGGTGATAGGATGAAAATCCTATGGGAGTGATGGGCTAGTAAAAGAGCACAATCAAGAAGGAAGAAGGATGCATCAAACCAAAAAATTAGGGATGTTGAGCTAGGGTTCCTCTATCTAACATAAGATGGGAAAAAGGGATATAACAATGTAGTTAGAGAAATAGTTCATCTCTCTTGATTTCCATTTATTTGAAAGGATTGAGGAATATTTAGCTCATGTCATGGAGCTACAATTGAAGTTGGGAGAACATGAGAAGAAATTTCTAAAGAATGATGGGAAGCTTATTGAACTAGTCCCGATTATTCTACAAACACCTTGTGATGTGTTCTATTCTTCACTTCTACACCAACTTGAAATTGTTCAAGGATGATGGTAAGTGGTGAGCCCTAGTATTGCACCAAGAGTGATGCAACTCCCAAGGGCTGCTCAACTTTACTTATCAACCCGAGGTTCGTACAAAATTAGAGGTGACAGTGCTATATGCACAACAGATGGATTCTACTCATGCCACCCTGAACTAGGTATTCTGGTCAGTAGTAATTGTAGGCCATTCCTTCTAATTTATTAAAGTGTAGCTAGCTAATGTAATGCAAGGAATTGATTCTAATCTAAGGCAGATAATGTATATCAAACTTCTACTTGCAATTGACCATGTGAAAGAAAATAATAAACAATTAACCTAGTTGCAGAAAAAAAAAACTATGTTATGGTCAATCGTTCATCTAGCTATCTCCTAAGTTTCATTAAAAGAAATATTATATCATCACAAAATTCATCAAAGCATAAATAAGCTCCTATATACTATTTCATTTAATTTGTAGTGCATGGAGAATTCAATCTAATATTGAAATGAAATAAAACCCTAATTCCTACTCTGTTTTTGCAGCAAGGAACGAAGGTGCTTTGGAGTGGCCTAAGAGTCTCTTCTAACCATGAATTTAGAGCTAGGGTTCAAGTGCATCCTATTATAGGCTAAAAACGAAAAAAGGAGCTAAACTGGAGTGAAGAGGTGACCTACAATGTTGCTACATGATGTTGTGTAATTGCTATAGGATGTCCTGAAGTTCTACAAGAAACAGGTTGAGAGGGTTTTAAGGGTGAAGGAGGTGCAATTGAAAGGTGTGGAAAGGTGAGAGAAGGTGGAAAAAAGTGAGGGAGAGGTGGCCAACACATACAACCAAACTCAGAACCCTTGGGAGGCATGTTTTTCACTTGGAAGACTGCTCACAATGGCGGTGAAGGTAGTTTCACAAAATAGGGTTTTGGTGGAAGATTTGCAAGTTTGAGATAACGAGGATTAATGAGATGAATGAGATCAAAAGGATCCTTTCCCTGAAACAGTAGACATTCCTTCAATCACTACACACATTCATGTATTGATTATTCACAAACTAAGATGTTAACAAGTGGAAAAGATGAGTTGAATGGAAAACCCTACTTAATCTATGATTAAATCTAATCTAACACAAATCAAACTCCTAACTTATAGTAAGCATATTAAGAGCATTATAATCACACTATATACCTTTCCAAGAAATCATAAACAAAATACTTTTGATTTGTGGTTGGAGATCCTTCTCCTCAAGCTCCCATGAGAGAGGTGAGTAAGAGAGGCTACAAGCACAGGTTTAATGGATATATATTGCTACTAGAATGTAAATAGGCTAAACAAAATGCTGAAACATAAAGAGAGAATATAAATAAAAAAGAAGGACTTAGCCAATGGATTGGGACCTAACCCAAAATAATAAAAAATAACACTAAATTAGAGCTCAAGAGCTACGTAGATGAATACAAAGTTTGAAGCCTAATGAGTTCTTGCATATGCTTATTTATACAAATGGGTAGCTACCAACAACTCCCTAAAAAGTAGGAATAAGTCCTCCTTGATCTTGAGAAGAGTGGAGCTTGGCTCCTCATAACTATCACTTTGATTTTCTTCCTTTGCCTTTGAGTTGTTGGGATATATCTTGATGTGATCTTGGATGATTGAGAGAGTTAAGGAGGTGCAAAACCTCCTACAATATTTCCTTGTTGTCTACTCCCAGCCCTTAGGTGGAAAATATCTAAAAAAAGACCTCATTTCCTGCAATTAATTCATATTAGGAAACATAACATGAAAAAATAATACACCCTTCTCATTAAGCATAATATGAAAAAAAAGTAGATAAATGTGAGAGAGAGGTAACTTAATAGCTAAAGTATGGCATTTTAACACCTTAAAATATACCTAATGATGGGCCTCATCATCACCCCCTTACTAAAATGGTTTCTCATCCTTTGAGCAACTTAGACGTCCTGTATGATCTCTTTTAAAGCCCCGATGGCCTCTCTGACATCCAAAGGATGCAAAGAGGGAGTGCCTTCTGGTGGGTGGAATCTTGCATTCTGTTCTGCCTCAGCCCATTCCTTTTGTTCCTTTTTTCTGTTCTCTCCCTTCATGCAACTCCAACAACAAAGGTGGGATGAGCTTAAAGCCTATCCATTGTATCCTCATTCTCTACATAGCTTGTTTTTAGAAGGGTTCTCTTTCCAATTCATTCCTCATTCTCTCAAGAGAATGATATTCCCTCAACTGTAGGCTAAGTGGTAATGTGTGCCATCTTCTTTGGAATTCCTGAAAAACTCTCTTCTCCTAGCAACCTGGATATATCATCAAAGTGTGTAATGGCCTAACCTTGTGTCTCAATGTATATAGGTGCTAGTACATCATCATATGATGTCAATTGATGATTATTAATGATCCCCTTGGGGCTTATTAGTTATGATATGATCTATAGTTGTTATCATTCTTCTCTTACCATGAATCTTTTAATCTCTATTGCTCTTTCTTCTTCATGTGTTAGCCTTGATGATGCTAGATCCATTAATTGCATAGTACCCAACCTAGAATTTGGGTCTCATTTATTAATATTAGAAAAAATGAGGTTGTGCATGTAGAATTAAAGCATCATAGTCATCTCTCCTACACTAGACTGTTTGTAGAAATAAATGAAATGTCTATAGTTTTGAAAGGGTAGGGAGCCATGTTGATCTAAGGTTTTGATTTGGAATTGTAACCATTTCTCCTTGAGATAAAATGAATAAGACTTTGGAGGTTGTCTATATTGCATGGCCTCCATGCAAAGGTTGGCCATGGTGGAAATTTAGATGCCCTTTTCCTATATCTGCCTGCAGCCTCATATTCTCTTCTTGTGTTGCCGTAGTTCTTTCACCATAGATTCTCTGAGCCTTACATCAGACAACTCTTTTCCCATTTCAAGTAGCCTTTTTTCCATCAACCCCACATCCCAAACATCCTTTGGTTTGAATATATGCATCCATTTGTGGGTGCACCCTCTTTCTATCTCCAACTCATGTAGGAGGGGGATTGTGAATTTCTCAGGGATCAATCTTCCTCCCTCAATGAACTTATAATAGGATCCCATATTAGGTTGTGGGGTAGGTTCTTGAAATACTGTGATTTTTCTTTCAAATAATTGTGTGGAAGCTATTGTATTTTGGTGTTGGTTTTTAGCTTGTATCCCCTCTTGAACCTCTTATCCTTCCATTTGTGCCTTATGTTATTCTTGATACCCATCCTTCTCTTCCTATAGAATCTTTTAAGTTTCCTGTAGCATGCTCTGTTTTTCCTGTAGTAGGATTTTTGTTTCCTGTAGCATGCCCTTTCCTTCTTCTTGGATGTTAGTGGGTCCTTTTGGTTGCTTGAAGGGTGATGCTCTGGTGGTGTACCTCCTCACAAAGGCTATGAGAACCTTAGTTTTTTTCTTTGGAGAGGTGACCTCCTCAATATTTCCCTCATCTGGCCCTACCTCTTCTTTTTTACTTGGGGACCCCTTAATGTTAATTAGAACTTTTGTGGGAGTCTGGGGTCTGCATTGTATTATTCTAGTCTTTTCCTTGTTTTAAAGTAAAGAGGGGTTTTTCTGGGCCTTTTTTTCTTGGATTTTAGAGGAGTTCCCAAGGTAGTTAAAGTGGTGGCCACCTCATCTTCAGTGTTCCTTGGTGACAAACTAGTCTGATGAGGGGATATCTCAGTTTATTTTGGTACAATGGTCTATCTAGGACTAAGGGCCTCCTCTTCTAGCTTCTCTTCCTCTTATTCCTCATCAGATCCTTCTTCCCCCTCAACCTCTTCTTCTTTCTCTTCATCTGTTTCCATTTATGCTGTCTTCTCTATCTCTTCTTCTTCCTTTGATCTGGTGTCTCTACCCCCAATTCTAGATACAAGGGTTTCCCCAAGAGTAATGCTCTAGGTTCTTATGAATTCCTCTCTGTCCATATCTCTGAAATTGGAACATGGGAGGAGAATTATTTAGTGGCGTATGGAATCCTCCACTTTTAGATTAATAAGGCCATGATGGGCTAAGTGTTGATGCTTCCCTTCTCTGAATTTATGGTTCATGTCCCTAATGGATTGTATGAGGAAGTAAGGTACATTAAATCTATGGTTAAGAGGAAATTTTTCTTGGTACCTGAGCTTGTGCAATAGCCTAAAGTGATAGCCATACACTATAATTAATCTGACTTCATAGGAGATGTATCTTAAGATGTTAAAGGCTACCTCATCCCATGGGTAAGGAAAAATTTCTCTCCTAACCCCATTTTTATCTTCCACGGGTCTCTCCTTGGACATAAATAAATTATTCTTTGTAGTGGCACTAGTGAAATTGTCTTCCCTATTCCATTTGATGCCTAGGCGCAGTGTGGTTATTCTGCTGATCACTACAGGAATTATGATAATGGCTAACCCTCTTATTATAGTTGTGGCACTGACATCTGATTGGGAATTCAAAGTCATAGAAAAATCAAAGGAAAATTCATCATCATATCATTTTAACAATTCAAATAATCTTAACCATTTATGTCTCCTAAATATGTTTTCTATAGGAGGGTGAAAATGAATCATTCTAGTGTTTGTAGGTTCTCTCCTCTTGAAACCACCCCCCATCTTTTCTTATTTCCCTTGACTAGGTGTAGGGGAGGTGTTGTTTTATGGGCCTACTGTTGAATTCAGTACTAGAAGAGGGCCATAAAGACTTCTTATCACTCCAAATCTATATACTGGCCGTCTATTTCCTTCACACGAACCCTCTAATTTCATAATTTAATGACTATTGACTGCAAAGTTTTAAGAGAAACTGTGTGAAATTATGATGGATAGGTGAGGTGATGGAAGCTTACTTCTTAAAATGATGCTATGAGCTGAAAAATGGGAGTTTCATGATCCAATTTGGTCTTTGGTTACATGCATATAACTATTTTTTCCTTCCGCAACACCCCTCGACTCTTCCTGAAGCAATCACACACTTCCTATAGTAGTTACAAGACTTCTTGTAGTAGTTACAAGACTTCCTGTAGTAGTTACAAGACTTCCTGTAGAGCTATCCTGTAGCAGCAAAGGCTCAAGGTTCAAATCTCCTTGGTGGCTTGCAATATTTATCCTTTCTCAAATTGATCATGGGATGAAAAAATGTGCAAGGGGAAGCACGCTCAAGTACCTTTTACGCTATTTCGAGTTGGCTTGGAGCACTATGTTGATCTATCCATTGCACGAGTTTTCCTCATTTGGATCATTGGTCCCACTTAAAGATATAATTCTCTTCTCCCTCGTAATCAAAACCAACTCCAGGTGATTTTACTTTAACGAATTTTAGAGCTACACGTTGCATGAGGACTCCACCATTGACTTTTTGTTTAACTGGTCAAGGGTGTCCAAGTTAACTGGACACCTTCAACTTATTAAAGTTTTCCCTCTTCGACATTCATTCATTTAGTCACTTATGAATAAGGAGAGGGTGAGAGAGTGCCATACCTAAGATTTACCTCCTTTTTGAGTTGTTGTAGGATGATGCATGCTGGAGCTAGACCATTGGAGTGACATCAATTGAGTTTGTATTGATGCTTGAGCTTTTGTTGTGTGTCTTCATTCTTTTTTAGGTGCTTATCTTAATTTGTTTGTTGTGGGTGCATGTACCTTCTTGAGTATTCAAGTGCATGTTTTTTGGTGGAGGATCCTTCTTGGAGTGCCATATATACCTTCAAAATCATCTCATAAGTCTCCTTGGTCTCTAGGAATTATAAAAACCATCTTCGTGGATTTTCTGGTGCTTACACAAGGCTTGCTACATGAAGTTTCTTCTTCTTGTAGCAACCTCTTTGTTTTCCTATTTTGGACTCTAAATTTGAATGGGTTATGAGGGAGAGTGTGGTGAGGTCTTCGGGTGATGGTAGAATGATGATAGGATGATGAGGAAGTGTTGTGACCTCAGAAAATGAAATGAAGGAACTCTGTGTTTTTCACAAATTTTTTTTTTTTTTTTTACAGAGGTGATAGAATGTAGGGTTTGAGGCAAAAATATTTGTGCTTGAGATGGAGGAGTGATGAGAAAGTGGTAGGAAATGATGGAAAGATTGTCCTTAATTATTTTTTAACACCTCAGGGCCCTATGTGGTTGCTTTTTACCTTCGATCCACCCTCCTGTAGCTCATTGTAACTTTCTGTAGCAATTACATAACTTCCTGTAGTAGCAGAGGAACTTCCTGTAGCACCACAGAGAGGGTGAATTTTTTTAATTTTTGAGGGTGTGGAGAGATTAAGAAGTGAGTTGTGGTGCTGAAGAGAGAATGGATGGATGGAGGTGTGAAGATAAATGGGAGAATTCCCTTGATTTATGATCATGACATGCCACCGTTCATAATCCTGCAAGACATAAAAAAGAAAGGTCAGCAGTAGTGGTATAATTTCACCTTCTTGCCTTGGTTATTTTCTATTGTTTTTTTCTTTTCTACTTTTGTTTTTTCTTTTCTCAAAGACTAGTGGGCTACCTCAGAATAGGTTTTCAACCCATTAACCTTCCCTGTGTGCTTAAATAGGTTTTAACTCAGGGATATTTTATTTTTATTTTTTAGTGCGAGACTACCTCAGAGAGTTTTTAAATCCTAGAGTTGGACTTGGATGCCTCATGGAGGTTTTCACCCCAGCCTCTTTATTATTATTTTTTTATTTTTTCCTTTTTTTATAGGAGGATTTTGGACTAGAAGCTATGAGGATCCCAATCACATTTACTTCCCTGCTGATTATATTGATGAAATATTCCTTAGATTTTGGATTCTTGTATACTTTTAGCCTATAGACATTGACAAGTAGAGGGATCCCCTCCTCATCAATGGTTATGATTTGAACAACTTCAGTGTCATGGAATTTCTCTATCATATATGCAACTCATCATCTTGTCATCGACTTCCCTTTAAAGTCCTTGAACTTGGAGTCATATAACAAAGCCCAATCTCCTTCCTGGAATACTTTCTCCTTAATGCTCCTATCATGCCAAACCTTCATTTGAAATTGTATGAACTTAGTGTGGAGGAGGGCTTGCATTCTAAATTCATATAATCCATTTAGTTGAAGCAACCTTTCTTTATGCTCCCTTGTGACATCCAAATCCAATTAGGCTTCCATTCTGAGAGTGTTATATTCAAATTCAATATAAAGCAAATATTTCTTCCATAAACCAAATCATATGGATTAAACCCAATAGTTGTCTTCTAGGTGGTATTATAAGCCCAAATATCCTCCACTAATATGTCTTCCCAATATTTCCTACTACTGCTCACTACCTTGGTTAGGATACTTTCTACTGCTCTATTAGTAACCTCTACTTGCCCATTTTCTTTAAGGTAAAAGGTAGTAGATTTTTTTTTCTTGATGTTATGATGACTTAGGAGGTTCTCAATCAAGTGTGATGTGAAATGAGCTCCTTGATCAGTGACTATATCCCTTGGATAGCCAAATTTGTAGACCACATTTTATCTTAAGAATTTAACCACTTTTTCTTTTGTTGCTGCCTTGAAAATATTTGTCTCAACCCACTTTGTTAAATAATCAGGGCATAATATGATGTATTTATTTTTCCCGGATGGTGGATCAATTGGCCCATTGAAATACATGGCCAACTTGTCAAATGGATCTAAGGTTGCTTGAGGTTGTAGAGGCATTTCATCCCTGGGTGTAGGTTTTCCCATCCTCTAACATTGGTCACATATAATAGTATACCTTCTACCATACTGATGGAGAGTAGACCAACACTAGCTAACTTGCAAGGCCTTGAAAGTTGTCCTCTTCACAATTGTTGGCTTGATGGGGCATAGACCTAGGTTTAAAGTGATTGCGCAATCCAAAAAAACTCACTATTACTGGCCCTTTTTGCAATGGTCTGCTTGTGCAGACCAACGTCTCACCCTAGGAAATATAGGGGGATGATAGAACCAAGTTTATACATCCAAAGGGACACTAGACTGTGGATTTAAGGCTTTTCCTTCTTATTTGAGCTCTGCAGGTCAGATCTATCAGTAACACAAGCAACGTTCAACACAATTGTTGAGCTTACCCACAAAGTGCACGATCTTACTTAATTAAGCATTAAAGACAATAAGTAACCATAAAAAAAAACTATGTTATTCAGTTACAAAACAAAACCCTTATTTATCATAGACATTCATAAATAGTAAGCAAAAAGAAAACACGTCATTATAACCCATATTTTTTCAACAGTTCATTCATTAACATCCAGATCTATCTCATACATCCACTTTCTGCCCTGCGCACACAACTACAAGGGCCTGCACACACAACTGCAATCTTTCTTAAGGTCTCCACACATATAACTATAATAGCCTTTTTCTCTAACCCTAAAAAATAGACTCTAACTCAGTATGACATCCAAATTAATTGAAAAAGATGTTCATTCATAACCTGCCTATGAATTCTGTTTAGACTCCTTATATAGATTTGGCTTTTACAATACCATGGTCCCAAACCATGGGCAGAGTCCAATGTCCACAAAATGTCCCATCCGGTTACATAATTAGGGGGATTTGACCCACTCAAAAGCACCTAAGACAAAAATTATACTTCGCGCTCTGCTCCTTGATCTGTGGAGTCTTTACCTCGTAGGGGATCCCAACTCCAACAAGTCCCCAATGCAAAAATGTGACTCTTCCTGAGTCACAATGGTGGTGCACCATTAGTCATTGCTCTGATGCCGCACATGAATCCTTCAATGGAGGATCTGTATCAATGCACTGCTTTGTAAAATTTATAACTTTGCTAATTGGAGCCATGCTCTCCTAAAACTCGCTTGCTTGGTGCACGCTCATTTGATTCACACTCTCTTGTATCTGAAACATATTTATAGTCTTATGCCCCCATCGAACTACGTGAAGCATCAATACTCTACGCCAAATATACATTCATTGTGAACTTCCAGGGATGGTGTTGGCCCTGTATAGTTTTAATCTTCTACCGTTGATAATACTAGGGAAAAATTCCCCATTCAACTTGGCAAGCTGGACCACACCTCTGTTTGTCACTTCCCAGACAATATATAGACCTAACTAGTGCATTTGAAGCTTCCCCAGGAACTTTGAAAACTTGTTGTCGTACAATAGAACCACGTCCCCATATTTGAACATTTTCTTCTTAATATGTCGGTCATGCCATGTCTTCTCTCTTTCCTTTCGAACTTGCTAATGAAATCCAGCGATGAATCAATATTCTTCCAGCTCGACGAATTGTGCCAATCTCTACTTCATGATGTCTCTATCAATCATATTCATTACTGCAGCAATGTAGAGACTAGGCACAATATAATCCATGGGAATTAATGCCTCTTTTCCATATACTAATCGAAACGGGGTATTTCAAGTCATATTATTACAGGTAGTTCTGTAGGCCCATAAAATGGAAGGAATGCGTAGGTCCAAGTCTACTTCGTTAACATTTCATACTTTAGTGAGCGCATTCTCCAAGATTTTGTTGAAAGCTTCTATTGTGCCATTTTCCTGGGGATGGTATGGCGTACCCTTGTGATGATCGATTTGGAATTCTTAGATCAAGGTTTCGATAGTGCCATTCAGGAAATGCGTTCCCTGGTCACTCATCAAAATTTTAGGACAACCAAACCGAGACAAAATATGCTCAAATATTAATTTGGTTGCAACTCATCCCACCGAGTGAGGTAATCGGTTGCAGTAATAATGTACCGCACACCTATCTTCTTTCCCAACAGATCGATTGGACCTACAAAGTAAATCGCCCATTTATCAAAAGCTTGCAACGTTACTCGGCGTTGCAACTCCATTTCATCTCTTCACGACAGTCTTCCAGTCCTCTGGAAAACATCACATGTGCTACAATATGTCTTTGAATCTTTATGTACAATAGGCCACCATAACCTGGTGCACAAAATCTTATGCACAATAGCTTTTCCTGCATAGTGGCCTCCAATGACTCCGCCATGTGCTTCAATCATTATGTTGTGTTGTTCATGCTCAGGAACATATCTTCAAAAAATTTCATCAACCCCTATTTAAACAGGTGTCTTGAAATCAGAGTAAAGTCTACTGCCCTTACGACCAAATCCTTCTTCTGTTGCATAGTGTATTCCTGAGGTGTGTTTCCCATTGAGAGAAACTGAATGATATCTAGGAAATTCTCATGTGCAACCTTGATAGCAAACAATTGCGCATCAGGTAATATTTCCTCAAGATTCATTGGTTACTCCCTTGTCTCAAACCTGGACAAATGGTCTGGTTCAACATTCAAATGGCTTAGGTTGATAATTACCTAGAAATCATATTCTTGGAACAACAATAACCATTTGCAAATATTCCCCCCTAACACAGGCTTATTGACCAAATAATTTAAAGAAGAATGATCCGTTAACATTTTCAAGTGTGCCCCCAATAGATAGTGCCTATATTTTTGCAGCGCATATACCATTTCCAACCCTTCGTGCTTTGTGGTGGCATAGTTGCTTTATGCTTTTGACAAATTTTTGCTAGCAAAGGCCACTGGGTGATCAATATATCCTTCTCCGGATTGTGTTAATATGACTCTTAGGGCTATGCAGGATGCATCGAAATGTACATGGAGTATCTTCTTCCAATCAGGGAAGACAAGAATAGACGCACTCACCATTTTTTCCTTTAGGATATTGAGACTATACTGATAATCGTCATCCCAATAGAATTGGACATCCTTCTTCAACAACTTCTCCATGGTGCAATAATATACGTGTATGCCTTAATGAACTTCCTATATTATCCTATATGTCCGAGTGTTGGGTGTAGCTACTTGACACTTGTTGGGGATTCTAAATTGATAATCACCGCTATATTTGCAGGGTCTACCATCAATCAATGTTTACACACAATGTGTCCCAAAAAAATACCATATTGCACATAGAAAATGCACTTCTTCAGGTTTAAGGAGATATGATACTTCCTGCAAGTATCCAACATCAAGCATAGACTAGAGACATGCTTATTCAGTAGGCCAAAGATTGTCTAGTCATCGAAATATACTTCCAAGAATTCGTGGATATATTCTTTGAAAGTTGCGACAACAAAACTAGAAAATTAGCTGGTGCATTCTTCAACCCAAATGGCATGATGATGTACTACAAGCACCCCCACTTAGTAGCAAAGGTGTCTTGCTCCTGTCTTTTGGCACAATCTTGATCTGATGATACCTAGAGAATCCATCCATAAATGAGTAAGTTTCCTGCCCACCAACATTCTCTAAAACTTCATTGGTGAATGGAGTGGGAAATGGATCATGAACACATACATCGTTCAACTTGCGAAGATCGACACAAATCCTTATCTCTCCTTTATTTTTCTTCTCTTGGACCACCATAGGGCTAACCCACTTAGACTCTTCAACTGGTTCAATGATGTCAGTGTTAAGCATTTTGTCAAGTTCTTCTCTTACTTTTTCCTTGTACTTTCCTTTGAGTCGATATGGGCACTTCTTAACTGGTTTGGTATCAGGCTTCAAAGTGATGTCATGCATTACTCCTAGATCACCCATAATTTATTTTAATTCTAAGAAATTTGTAGGGAACATGTCCTAGTATTCATGCAGCAACTCAGTGACCTTGCTTACTATGTCATTGTCCCAATAGTCCCCTATCTTAGCAAACTTTGGCTCCGCCTCTGAGCCTATGTTGACCTGTTACGTCCTGATCAGTTGTGCCACATTCGGCATTGCTATCTTAGGCCCTACAATTGCATGTTATGCTTAAGACTCAAGGATATGAAGACCGCGTAGATCTTCCTCACCTTCCTACGTGATCAAATTGTAACATTCTCGGGCCTGTGCCATCTGTGCATCCTAGTCAGGTTGTACAAAAGTCCTTATATCCTTAGTAATGTGAAATAATCCTACTTTCACTCCTTTAAGAGGCTCATTAATGAAATAATAACCATCACCAAAGCTATAGGTTAATAGCAACCCATCTATTAGCTCATCCCAATCCACAATTACATGGTGTAGTTCTATTTCAAGATACCATTGTTGAGGTATCATCTCCAAAGAATGAAAGAACATGTGCACCCATTCTGGTTGGGGTTCTACTCCCTAAGTTGTGGTCCAACAAGATAAATGCTCACGCAGATCCTTCTAGCCATCATACTTCTCTACAATTCTTGTGTCAACCTGAAAAAACCTTAACCTTATCAAATTGCAGAACTTCAACTAACCTCCTAGAATTTCTCTATGCGTACCCCACCATTGGGTTGGAGTGGAACTTAATGCTAAGTCCAGAGCCTCGTACCTTTGTTCCTCTGGCACTTTCTGCTCAAACTACTCCAAGAAAAAGACAACATTCCTCGTTCCATCATAAAAGGGAAATTTGCATACTTATGATTTGACACAATGCAAATATTTTGTAGCCCTGTTACAATGCTTCGTGGTTACTTCATGCAATATATTCTTCCAATGCTCCAACTATTCATCAGAATCAGACACACATGAACTATCATGCTCCCAAAAGATTCTTCCATCTATGGTGGGATTAATCTAGTCTTCGTCCTACGCAGTAAGCTGATAAATATGATCAATCGTAGCATCATCATACCCATGTTGGACATGTTATTCATATCGATCACCTTCAGAGGGATCCATTGGCACAACAACTCAAGTGCCATCCTTTTCAAATGCCATCTACCTATTTTTTAGGTTTATTATAGCATCCATGTCATAAGCCTAGTCAAATCCTAATAGCGCAGGGTGCGAATTACTATCATCAACGATCTCGATGACCTCAAAGTCAACCAACACACTTGCACCATAAATATATAGGTTGACTCCCTGCAAGTGCCCCATAGGGATGATATTCTACTAATTTTCCATTCTCGGTTGAATAGGTGACCATTGAAACTTTGAATTTCCCATCCGCTCCCATGTCTATTTTGGCAGAACACTAGAATCTGATCCCAGATACAGAATGACTTGTTCCATCTCATAGTCTCCGATATGCACAGTTAATCGTATCTCATGGCTAGTTCTCTTTTTTGTTCTTGTATACTTTGTTTACCGCGCGTTATTCCATCCATAACTCTTCTTTAACAACGTAATTATCAATCAGCTCATGCAATCCTTCTACAACACTCTGGTCCCTTAAAAACTTCATGCACATCTGTAAGAAAGACGTTAGGATCGACAAAATGACTCCCTTTAATTTAGCATTCTCTTTAGGATTCTTTTCTACAGGGAACAACTGTCTCTGTGCAGTCGATGCCATAGACTTAGGGGTCATAAACGATTTCTTCACTGCCATGAATGTCTCCTTTTTGTGTTGTACATTAAACTCAACAATTTTATCTTCAACCTTCCTTACCCATGTCTCTGACACAAACCTCTGCCTATCTGCACAGTTTCCTCCAGTATGTATACCACTATGCATGCCTATTTTAACACTTGGATCTCCTTGGCGCGGTTCAACATTCATCATCTGTATGTTCTGCGCTGGCTGCTGGTTGTGCTTCTCCTACATTTTAGCTAACAAAATGAGACAATATTCTATTTCATGACCAGATTTCTGACAATACTTATAGGACACAACAATATCATTATGGAAATCTTGAGCAAAGTGCCCAATCTTTCCACATTTATAACAAACGATCTGTCCTCGCCCTCGACCAATGCTTCCTCCTCGGCCTTGAAAAACCCCTCGTGCAGTTAGTGAACCCATGGCTTCGTGATCTTCCACTTGCATTATATATGTGCCCAAACTATTCTGCAACATTAGATCGTAGCTCCTACAATAATGTTCATCGTGCCCAACTGAAATATAAAAGTTTCAGAACAATTTTTTTGGTGATCTGACCAACTTTTGTAATAAGTGACAAAAATCGGTGGAATACTGGCCTACAACTTCATAGATACTAAAACATACATTAGGCCTTTCACTTCACCCTCCGCTCGATCCAGGGTTTAACGGATTCGTCATCCCAACACCCACATAGTCTCTAGAAACAAGGAACTTCTCCTTGTAGTGACCCTCAACCTTGCACTTGACACACCAGATATCCATTCTCATCTCTGGGAAAAACTCCTTTCCCTTCTTTAGATTTTGGAGATCCATGTGAAAAATTTCCAATGATTCTGAATTTGTTGCACCCCTATGCTTGCATTAGCTACTGGCGAAGTGTCTAGCGTCATCGCGATCTCCAGTGCTTGAGCCCAGGTTTCAATCTTCTATTGTCAAAACGGAAATCTAAGATGCGGGCAACAACGCAATAATAAAACACTCTTTTTGTTGTTCTTCTGAGATATTAAAGCTAATCTGACTCAACAATGTCTTCAATCTCTGATATACCTCCCAAAAAATCTCAATATTTAGCTACTTAATCTCTTTGATCTTAGAGATACACTAGGATTGTGACTTCGGTTTCTTGAATTTAGCATTGAACACAGTCTTTGTTTTAGCCAATGAATCATTTTCATTCGTTGTAACAAAATTCATGTGCCAGGACAATTGTTACACAACATTTTGTCACTGTCCCTGCAATCCCCATCTCGCCCATTGGAGGGTCGTTTTTGTGACCAATAAGCAGTGTCATACCTGGAAAAAACCATCACTGCATTCCTTTGCATGAGAGTAACATTCCTCTTGTTGACAATTCCTTGAGCATAATTATAAAAACCCTTGTTTTTGCCTTGGCGCAAGTAGCCAGTTACACTGCCGCACCGAGCTAGAAAATTAACACTGAGCCCGCGCTAATTGGCGCTCTGTCCCAGTTAAGCGCCCGCGCCAAGATGTTTATGGAATGTTTTAAAAACATAGAGGCAGAGGTTCTATTCCAACCACCTCGAGGATGAGTCATTGGGAGTGGTTGAACTGAAACAGCCACGGACTCCCTCCTTTATTTAGTAGTTTCCAGCTCCCTTGGAACTCTACTAAAGGATAGGACCCCCTCCCACCTTTGTAGGGATACCAACCTCCTCCTTTTCCTCTATAAAAGGTGCTATCTCTCTTAGTACAAACTAGTTGAATGGCTGAATAGCTAAACTTGGAGAGCTGATAGTTGAATGACTAGAGAAGATAGAGAGAAGGAATCACATTGAGGAGAGCTTGAATCCATGTCCTCATTCCATCTGAATCCCTCAACAGGTACTGACACGTGCTTCGACTGAACCCCACTGGAGGATACTGCGACATCAAAGCATCGGTTGTACCTATTCTTTATACTTATATATACATGACTAATGTTTGATTCCACTATTGTGTTATGATGTTTATGTAATGTGATAGCTTTCACCCTCTTTGACTGGTTAATAGTTGTGATTGAAACTATGATGTCGTATGTTGTTCTCATTTTTGTTACATGTGCAGGTATCCGAGCGTAACAACGAACAGATTGTGATTTTCCAAGACGGGAGCGAGAGGCTAATACTCTTTTTGCAACGACAAGAGCATCATATTTCAAGTAGATCAATCTACTGTATCTTTCGTTCATTCATTAAATAGGAAGCAACACTTTAGCATGTCCTTTTGTTTCTAGACCCACCCTAGTGCTAGAGGGATCGTCTCTGTCTGCAAAGAGGATTTACCTGCGTAACAAATTGGTGACTCCACTGGGGATCGGTGCGAGTTTTTCGTTCCTTCCTGTTGGGTTAGTTTCAATTATCGATTTCATTTTTTGTCTTATTCTGGTTTGTTTACTTAATTTCGATCGTCTATTCAGCTCCAGAGTGTCAAGGTTGGCCTCTGCTCGTTAAGTTTTGGTTTTTCCTCTTTTTCCATAGGTATCTATCTTGGCACGGTTTTTGTCAGAATAGTTGCGCTGATTGGTGCAGGTTTCTCTCTTTACACTCGCGCCAACCTTTGTAAGGCGTGGATTACAGCCTTACAGTCGCGCCAACCTTTGTAAGGCATGGATTACAGCCTTACAGTCGCGCCAAACCTTGTAGGTTTTGGATTGACCTAGTTAATGAGTATTTTGGTCATTTTTTCTTGCTTCTGGGTTATTTTATATGTGATTGAAGCCTTTGGGGACTGTGTCAACTACTGTAGACTTGTTTCCTTTAGTCGTTTGTCTATTTTCTTATCGGTGTTATTTGAGATCTTAGGGTTTCTAAGTGTTATGGTACACTGAGCCTTCTGCTTGAAACAAGTCTCTTTGATTATTGTTAGTCTAGTTTTGAAATCATTATGCTGAGTTTTTCTTGATCCTCTTGAGTATTTTGGTATTTGAATGGTCTTTTCGTTTTATTGATTGATCCGCCTTCTTCTTTCTCTGAGCACTGATTACGTTGCTTGTTTTGGGTCATTTTGGGAAACTCTTCTTTCATTGAAAGTTTTCTACATTAGCTTGAATGTTTTTGCATTTGTTTTGTGTTAATTGAATCATTCAATTCTGAGTCTCTACATTCGCAAAACTCAATCTAGTGTTTGTTTTGTTTTCTATTGAATTATTACAATGTGTGCTTCATTTCATTGAAAATTAAAAAAAAATTATTTTGCATTCTTTCATTGCATTGACATTGAAACGTTCCTTTATATAACTAGCATTTGTCATCTAGGAAGGAGTTTCGTTTTCAATTGATTGAATTAGAGGCATTATAAGTTTCTTCGGTTTTGTTTGTTTGTTGTTGTTTGAAAGATTTCTATCCTTCTTATAATTAGCATTCATCGAACTTAAATGATGTTCATTTGCATATAGTTTTCATTTAGGAAGTTGAGCTCCAAATTCGTTAGGGCCCGGAAATTGAAACCTAATTCAAGATTAACTTTAAAATTTACTCAATGAACCTAAGGCAACATTGAAACCTAACACAATATTTCTAGTGTTCTAGGCTAGAGACGTGTTCCAACCTCTTAAAACCTAGTAGCTGTCACTTTCCTGTTAGCTTCAGACAACGCTAATACAGATTTGTGCTCCCTATACCATCGCATATATAAAGGGAGGCCCCTCTAGGTTACAATCCTTTATCCATAGGAAGCCGAGTCTGCTGCCTTGTAACCGTGATACACCGAACACAAAATTCAGGGAGACTACCTGCACGTATGTCAAGTCCTTGGTCATTTATGTTTCATTTGATCACCAAGGTGTATATTGCAGTTCACGGAAACCTAGTACACCCTCTTGCTTAGAATTCCTGAGAAGTAATTTCGATCTTTTCGTGTCTCTTTAAACAAGAGAAGAGATCATTGAGCACTTGTCCTTTCACGCTCGTTTAAAATTGAAAGTGACTAGAATCATCTTTTTCCTGTTTCTCGACTCTTAAAACATGAAACAATGAATTTTGGTTTCAGTGTTATAAAATTAATCACCTGCGATCACATGCCCATTAAAATTTTCACGCTTAGCCTGATTGATTGTAATGTTCCCAATTTTTGGCAGCTAATGGGAACATTGCATTTTAATTTCAGTATTCTTTATTCATGAATAAAAGTATGTGAAGGAGGTTTATTAAAATCCTAAGTTGAGAATAAATACATGCCCAATGTGAAAGGGGATAAATCCGGGCTATTATATTAAACACCCCTAAGTGTGAAAAGGGGAAATTCATTTGAATGGGTCAATCTTGGCCCCACCTATAGTGCATATTGGAGGGAAGCTTATCCATCAAGCACAATGTACTTCTAGAAGAGGAAATCTTGTGTGAAAGAGGATAAGTTGAAGAATGTGGTTTAGGGTTTTGGCAAGCCCTCATGTTATAAAAAGAAGGAGAGGCAGCAAGAAAAGGTTGTTGAAGAATTTTAGAAGTTGTTGTAGCAACTCTAGTCTCTTGGCTGTTTAGCCTAAGGGAAGAGGATTTCATGTTTAAGAATCCTCTCTCCTTCCATGGAGTAGCTCTTTAGAGGAGAATGTGATGCATCTCTCCACTATCCGGAATTATGGCTAAGATTCATCTCTATAGCAGCGCTAGTCCTGTTGAGGGTTTTGCAGCTGCTTGTGAGTTGCAGCAAGTGGGTGAACTAGATCTACAATATCTAGTTGTTTAGAGGAGATTTCTCTCAGGGAGGATGTCTTATGATCACCCGGAAGAGGATCTCACTCTCATTTACTTTCAGATCTATAATTCTTATCTTCTGTAACATTTCAGTCAAGCTACTGTGATGTTTCTCTAGAGAACTGCATTATTTTCATGTACATGTTTCAGTGTTGTTTAGATTTCTCATTGTACTTGCTTTCTGGATTGAGGCTTGCCTCTCACTTGAAGATTTGTACAGTAGTTTGCTGATCTATTCATATTAAGATTTTCTATATAATGTAATGAAAGCCATCTTCAGAAATCTCGGAATTTTTCTGCAGTTCAATGTATTAAAAGCTAGATCTACACTTTATTATGCAATCTTTTGATAAAACCCCAAGGGGATCTTGTTAAGAAGGATGAGTAGTTTCCAGATCTGGTGTGGATATGATGTTTCAGCCATATATCAGTTTTAGATCTGATTTTTAACCTACAGCAGCTGAAGCTCCTCATATAGGACACTGTCAAGTCTTTTCTGCAGCTTATACATGGGTCACTGCTTAATTTTTGAAGAATTCTTGCTCTTGCTTCATGTAAATTCAATGTTTCTACAAAGGAACTTCATTATGGATCTGATTTATTGCTGTCATACTGTAATATGAGTTTAATGGCTTATTTCCAGTGATTTCCAGCAGAAATTGCTCAATTCATGAAAGAGGGTTTCTCTATTAACTCAGCCCTCTCCTTTAGATGATTTTCAGGTAGTGTTGATTGTGGGATATCTGTTTAAGCCCTCTAAACCCATTTTTTTTTGCTTAAATTTTGCATGGAGGTCCCACAGAGCCTAAAATAAGGGAAAATAGCCTTGGTTTGTGTTATTTTAACACTGGCTTGCTTATACAACGTCCTCCTTGAACCTATTGCAGATTTTCCTGAGAGTGGAATTTCCCGCTTCTTCCTTGTTTGGTTTTTTCTTCTCTTTTGGATCCATTATTTAGATCTGTAGATCTAAGGTTCCTAAGGGAAAAAAACTCTAAGAGGATTGTGTCATTCCCACACTTGCTGTGTTTCACCAATCTTCTATAGATAGAGTCTCGAACAGGCTAGGAAGCCTCTAGTTTTCACCCTCTCTTTAGAGGTGATATAACCAGTAAATTCCCTACCAGTCTATCTCTGGTTTAGATCTATTGGTGTGATTCCATATTTCTATGATTCCATAGTGGAATATCTTAAGATATTCCCTACTGAGCCTATTTTTCCCCATTTGGAACATTACAGTGGTATTAGAGCATGATCTCTGGCACAGCGTGTGAGATCAAGCTACTAGTGAATTAAAGAGAAGAATCAGTGATCAGCTTGATGGAGGAGATGAGATAATTATCATCATTATTCAGATCTAATAAGGGCCTCTCTTAGGAGGTAAATCATAAGAGAGAAAGAAGAAGCACCGAGACTCCTAGAGGGTTTCGAGAAGAAGCAAGTTGCAGTAAGAGCTGCATGAGATTTGAAGAAGAAGAAGGAAGCCCTAGCACTTCCTATTAGTAGAATAGAAGACCAAAGCATCCTAGATCTCCTCATAGATCCACTATGCCCACTTTCTTTGAAGAAGGTGAGAGGTGTAGCAATGAAGAAAAGAGATGCAAAGAAACTCCTAAAGGGTTTCAAGATGAAGAGGAAGAACTATACACTTCCTGTCATCACAAGGCAGGGAGAATGACTAAAGAAGAAGTCTCATTGCTTCTTTTTCAAACATTGAGGAGTATTGAATAAAATCTCAAGGAGTTTGAGGAGGAGAGGAAGAAGATGCGCTTCAAAGAGACATCTACCAAGGAAACAAAGGAGAATGTCCATCTTGTCACTTTGGGCAAGAGATCTCCATTTTCACTACCTGCTACTAAGGAGCTTGCATCTAGAGAAGAGGCACTTGCATCTTTGCAAGGTAGTCTTGAGTTGTTATCATATGGGGTCCCATGCATGAATTAGGAGATGCATGAGGAGCAAAAGAAAGATTCCAACGCTGGTATACTTGAAGAAAGGAGGCCATCATTCTTACTAGCAGTTGGAGGCATCATTGATTGGGATGGAGGAACTCTTGTGTTCTGTCAAGAAGTTCCCACATATCAGTTGATCCAAGGTATGCATAAGATTTCAGCACATATTATTTCAAGATCTATGCATAACCAAGGGTTAGATCAAAGTGTTTATTTGAATCAAAGGTATATCACAACGCTGTCACATAGTGGTTGTGACAAAGAGGCTTCATCATTCTCGGAGCATGTTGGAGGTATTGCTGTAGATTCAAAGCTTCACTGGTTTTGGAAGACCATACATGAGAAGAAGGTCTCACTAAGAGATCACAACAAATATGCATTTCAGTATTCCATGAAATGCAAAGTTCTTCAATGGGTTAAAGGAGATGGTATTCTGCAAATGGAGAATGCCATGATTATGCAGCACATCACTCAACTTCCATATTTGAGTGAGTGGATGAGGATGGTGAGCAAGGGGTCACATGATCAGTTGCAAACATATATGGACCAGCAAGCTTGGTTACCCTGGTTTCCCTTGGGAGACTCCTATCACTCTCCAAAGGCACCTATTTTTCTGATCTATGCCTTGAAGAGCCGTTATGAAATGTATAAGGAGGCATGGCAGCGCTGGTTGCCTTGGGGTAAGCATGATCTCTACCCAAAGATTCTCATTCTCTTGTCTCATGCTTGGTACATCATTAGTAGATTATATGAAGAGGAAGCATGGATGATGTGGTTGTTAGAAGGAGAGTTGGACATCACAAGTTAAATCTTATGTCCATGTATTCACTTATGCTCGAAGTATGACTCATATGTCCATATGCATTTCTTTTGGAGGTATATTTCATGCATGAACTTTGGCTTGGGAGGAGGGATGACTCCCACATGATGTGGTATGAGGAGCTTGCTTCTACTATGATTGATGAGGCATTTTACATGTTCATCATTGTTTTGTTGCTCCAATATCCACATGTTGATGAGGCAAGAAGGCTGCAAAGTCCTTGTTGCTATGGATGCTTTTGGGTGAGTGTGGTTGCTACCCAATAAGCTCATTATTTTTTGAATCATGCCTTGGAATTCAATGATATGTTGCAGGTAAAAGAAGGCATGTATAGTTTTTTTTCACTTGAGAAGGTATGGCCACCACATGACATCTCCTATGTCTCTGTGTTTTGCATGGTGAAAATTTTTGCATGAATATCTCAAGATGTGCAGTGATGATGGTACTTTGTATTGGGTTGATGTGGCATATCATATGTCCATTAGCATGGTTTGGTTTCATGATGCAAATTAGGAGGAAAGAGGGCAACAAGATCACTTGTTTCTTTGGTGATTTGAATGAGTATGGTGACCACCCCATGGCTCATAATTTTCTGGTTCATGCCTTATGAACAAAGAAAAATTGCAGCAAAGGAAGGCATGCACATCATCTTTTGGGAAGCATGGCTTGTCCATCTTACATGGAGGAGGTGGAGGATGGAAGCAAAGGGCCTTGCTCCGGTGGTTGATTTTGGGAGAATATGGTTTGACATCTTTTGTTTACCCATATTACTCCTTTCCTTATTCTTTGCATAACGCTGAAATGATGGAGTTTGGATCCAACAAGGCTAATAGGGCTAAGAATGGAGGCATAACAATGCTTATTCAATTCCACAAACATGGGATGGAGGAATGTTCTGCCTGATGAAGCTTTTCCTTTATGGGAGGAGCTACCTTAATTTATGTCTCTCATGTGTTTGTGGTGGTGTTGGACCTAATTTATTTGTCATCTTGTACTTCATGATAAGGAGAGGACATCTAACCTTACAGTTGGAATTCATCTCATGCATTTGTAGAAGACAACTTTGGAACCAAGCATACATAACATATTGCAGCAAATGGAGGGAGCCTTTCTTATGTGGATGCCATTTGGAGGGGAGTAGATGATTTTCATCTACAATAAGAGTTTCTTGAGGGAAAGCAACATTTTGTCGGGGGAGACTGTAATGTTCCCAATTTTTGGCAGCTAATGGGAACATTGCATTTTAATTTTAGTTTTCTTTATTCATGAATAAAAGAATGTGAAGGAGGTTTATTAAACTCCTAAGTTGAGAATAAATACATGCCCAATGTGAAAGGGGACAAATCTGGGCTATTATATTAAACACTCCTAAGTGTGAAAAGGGGAAATTCATTTGAATGGGTCAATCTTGGCCCCACCTACAACGCACATTGGAGGGAAGCTTATCCATCAAGAACAACGTACTTCTAGAAGAGGATCTCTTGTGTGAAAGAGGATAATTTGAAGAAGGTGGTTTAGGGTTATGGAAAGCCCTCATGTTATAAAAATAAGGAGAGGTAGCAAGCAAAGGTTGTTGAAGGATTTTAGAAGTTGCTGCAACAACTCTAGTCTCTTGGCTGTTTAGCCTAAGGGAAGAGGATTTCCTGTTTAGGAATCCTCTCTCCTTCCATGGAGTAGCTCTTTGGAGGAGATTGTAATGCATCTCTCCAATATTATGCATTATGGCCAAGCTGCATCTCTATAGCAGAGATGGTCCTGTTGAGGGTTTTGCAGCTGCTTGTGAGTTGCAGCAAGTGGGTGAACTAGATCTGCAAGATCTAGTTGTTTAGAGGAGATTTCTCTCAGGGACGGTGTCTTGTGACCACCCGGAGGAGGATCTCACTCTCATTTGCTTTCAGATCTGTAATTCTTATCTTCTGTAACATTTCAGTCAAGCTACTGCGTTGTTTCTCTAGAGAACTGCGTTATTTTCATGTACATGTTTCACTGCTGTTTAGATTTCTCATTGTACTTTCTTTCTGGTGATTGAGGCGTGCTCTCACTTGAAGATTTGTAATGTAGTTTTCTGATCTATTCACATTCAGATCTGATATATAATGTAATGAAATCCATCTTCAGAAATCTATGAATTTTTCTGCATTTCAGTGTATTAAAAGCTATATCTACACTTTATTATGCAATCTTTTGATAAAACCCCAAGGGGATCTTGTTAAGAAGGATGAGTAGTTTCTAGATCTGGTGTGGATCTAATGTTTCAGCCATATATCAGTTGTAGATCTGAGTTTTAACCTACAGCAGCTGAAGCTCCTCATATAGGACGTTGTCAAGTCTTTTCTGCAACTTATACATGGGTCACTGCTTAATTTCTGAAGAATTCTTGCTCTTGCTTCATGTAAATTCAATGCTTCTACAAAGGAACTTCATTATGGATCTGATTTCTTGCTGTCATACTATAATATGATTTTAATGGCTGATTTCTAGTGATTTCCAGCAGAAAATACGCAATTCCTGAAGGAGGGTTTCTCTATTAACTCAGCCCTCTCCTTTAGCTGATTTTCAGTTAGTGTTGATTGTGGGAGATCTGTTTAAGCCTTCTAGACCCATTTATTTTTGTTGAAACTCTGCATGGAGGTCTCACACAGCCTAAAATAAGGGAACCCAGCCCTGTTCTACGTTATTTTAACATTGGCCTGCTTATATAGCGTCCTCCTTGAGCCTATTGCAGATTTTCTTGAGAGTGGAATTTTCCGCTTCTTCCTTGTTTGGTTTTTTCTTCTCTTTTGGATCCATTATTTAGATCTGTAGATCTAAGGTTCCTAAGGGCAGAAAAATATAAGAGGAGTGTGTCATTCCCACACTTGTTGTGTTTCACCAATCTTCTATAGACAGAGTCTGGAATGGGCCAGGAAGCCTATGGTTTTCACCCTCTCTTTAGAGGTGATATAACCAGTAAATGCCCTACCAATCTATCTCTGGTTTAGATCTATTGGTGTGATTCCATAGTGGAATATCTTAAGATATTCCCTATTGAGCCTATTTTTCCCCATTTGGAACATTACATTGATTTCTTTGGTTCTTGTTTTGGCACCTTCGATTGGTTATCTCTTTTCCTTCATGTTCTGATATACAGTCAAAGTGGCGGAACATCTAGTTTCGTCGTCCTCATTGCCTCCTAGTGGTGGTTATTTTCTAGACGTTTCTTTTGAAACCCCTCAATCCAATAGGTCTGTCGATTTATTGTAGCCTATTCTTCCGTCTGTCTAAACCCTTGCTACTTGATCTCCGCTTTACGATCTAGTTGAATTCAATTGGCCTCCTTCAAGTGCTTGGTCTGGTTTTGGGGAAGAAGGAGAATTTCCTCCTCTTACGTCAGGATCACCCTTTTTTGTTGCTGCAGTACCTCCTAGTCCCCGTAGTCTTTTCGAAGATCTTACGTTGGACTCATATATGGATTCCTACAGTCCTATTGGCAGTGAAGAAATGCTTGTTTCCACAGGAGAATATCAACTCTTTCCTGAAGATCTCTCTCGTGCCTCCATCTAATATTCACCACCGTCAGTCTCACTTTCGCTTGGATATAGATCCTTGAGTCAGATCATATTTGGCGTTGCCTCCATTGCGCAATCTGGTATAGTAACTCTTCCTCCGAGTTTGGTCCTACCTTAATTGGGGCTATCACCTTCGACTCCTAGTTCGTTGGTTACTGTCACATTTGTTCCAATTCAAAAAATGGTTTGTGTGGCTTCTAGTTCAGTTTCCACTCCTCCTGTGATTCTTGGTGGTCTTACTTTTTAAGAATACCTGTTGGCTGTTTAGCAGCAGTCTCAAGGTTCTCAGTAGTCTTAGGCTCTTGCTAATCCTTGATTCCATCACTATGATGCTGTTGGCAATCCTGTATATATCTATCCGCACCATTATGATGTGTATGGTAATCCGGTCTATTTTCCTCCTATTGATCCTTATCAGGCTGTTTATGATCCTTATCAGACTGTTACTCATCTGGGACATACTCTTCCTGCGCGAGCCTCTGGCTTCCAAGGACAACCCTCATTGGGACAACCTTTAGCTCAATAGGGCCCTGCTTCTGGTCCACAAGGCCAACCTTCACAAGGTTAGCCTTTGGCCCAACATGGACAACCCTCTGGTCTTTTAGGTCAACCTTTGAATCAACTAGGATCATATTTTGGTCTTGGGGGGGAAATTATCCGTTACAGGGACAACCTGTTGCACCTCAATCATAGCCGCACGTTCAATATGGCCCAAATATTGTGCAACTAGGACAACCCTTTGGTCCTTCTCTGGGTCAACCTAGTCATTAGGGACAACCTGGTCCATCGCAACCATCAGGCCAACCTTTCCCACAAGGACAACCTGTAGGCTGTTGGTCCCCAACAATAGTTTCAACAGCCGTTTCAAACAGCACAGCAGTTGTTTCAACTTGCCCAACAGCATATTCCTTCGGTTTCGCAGCCGGTTCTACCTATTTACCCTGCTCAGTAGCTTGCTCAACCTGTTCCGCAAGGTCAACCTGCTCAACCGCAAGGCACTTACTACCCTCAAGGTTCATATCAACCGGTATATAATGCTCCTCATATTCCTTACCCTAAAAATCCACCTTTATATCATCAACCTCAAAGCCATGCTTACATTCCACAACAAAATCCTTATACTGCTCAACACGAACCTTCGTGGTCTACTTCAACTCCATATCCTGGTCCTCAATCCGAGTATCAACCGAATTATCTTGCTTCTAGTCCCTATGATTCAAATCTTTTGGGACATAATGCATGGGGACAAAATCCTGTTCAAACTGGGTGGAATGTACACACGGGTCCTTATCAAAGACCTCCGATGACTTTTAATACTCAATTACCATTTCTTGCTACGTTGGAATTACCTGATGTGTCCAAATTGACAAATGATCCCATTCTTCATAAACCGTATTGGCCTGTAGTTCCGACCAAGATTCTTGGTGATTTTCCTAAATTTGAGGGTAAACCTGGTGAAGACCCCCAAACGGATGTTATGACTTACTACTTGTGGTGTTCCTCTAACCCTTGGGTTGACGATTTTATTCGGCTCCGTCTTTTTCAGTCTACTCTTACTGGTGTTGCTGCAAAGTGGTACATTGAGCTGTCTTGTGGAGTTTTTCAAGATTTCAATTCCTTAGCTATGGCATTTCTTACACATTTCTAGTTGTCGGTCTGCTATGAGACTAGGAAACACCTCCTCACTTCATTGAAATAGGACCGAGCTACTCATATCTCAGATCATATTCATGAGTGGAGGCAACGTCGTCGCATGATCAAATTTGAAATTCTTGATCAGCTTCTAACTCATTGGTTCATTACCTCCTTTGTCAATCAGATCGCCAAAGACATAGCTATGGGGGCATGTGTCACTGAGGAACAAGCCATTGCTTAGGCCCAATACCTCGATCTTGTGTACTTTCAATCCAATGCTTTATATGATATCTTGCCTGATGCTCCTCGACCTAGAACTTCTAAACATCCAACGAATCCATCTGTTGACAGTATTATTGGTTCCGTATCTCAGACTCCTCAGAAGTCTCCATCTAATTCTGGGAAGTAGAAGTCTACTTCTTCCGATAATGTTGCTTCTCAACCAAATTCGAATTCTGGAAAACCCATAGAAGTGAATGCCCTTCAGGCCAATCCTATGAATAATTCTTCTAAAAGTAAGAAGAAGGGTAAAGGTAAAGCCAAATCCAATACCCCGAAACTAGATTCTTTGAAACCTCATTCTACTGATATTTTTCAATGCAAACCAAAGTATCCTTGTTTGATTTGTGATGAAAAGCACTTCACCAAAGACTGTCCTTGACGGTCCAAAGTGAGCCGATTTCACAAAGGAACTCAAGGCGCTACAGCTATTCTTAAAGATCCTTTTCCTACTCAGCAAACTCAGATGGTAGAGAAACCTCAGTCCTCTACCCAATTTGGTTCTCAGGTTTTTATGATGAATGGTTTTGCACCCATTTCTATTACTACTCGATCGAAAGATTATTTTGGTTCACATTAGGCAACCGGGAAGGATATTGCTGATGGGCGTCCTCCTCCACCTGTTTCTGGCCCTCTTGATATTGAACGACCTAATACTGAATCTGTTGTGCGACCACCTTCCAAAGGTGTGCTCCGCAAGTCTTCGTACAATCCTAACGCCCGTGCCGCTCAGCATTATAGTATTGTTGAGGATTTGGCTTAGGTGCCATCCGCAATGTCTATGTTAGAAGTACTTCAGAGTTGTCCATCATAATGAAAAGCATTGTTATCCATGATAGGTGGGGTTGATCCTACCAATACTAGCTTGCTTGCTTTCAATTTTGAGAATTTTTTCCCGCGACTCCCACACCAAATTGCGCTCATCATTCAAGTTGGTATAAATGGTTTGAACATTCACCAGGCAGTCGTGGATGAGGGTACATCTACCTGTGTTATTTCATCTACTTGTTGGAAAGCCATTGGTTATCGAGCTCTTACCTCGTCACCTAATGTCTTTGAATCATTTGATGGAAGAGAGTCTAAACCTCTTGGTGTTCTTGCTAGTTTACCGATCAAAGTTGAAGTCGTTGATTCTGAGCTCAATTATAATCTTCTCCTCGGTTGCAGTTGGAATCACGTAATGCTATGTGTTCCATCCACTCTCTTTCGCATTTTGAAATTCCCACATGAAATAAATATTGTTACTGTCGATCAATTTTATTTTTTCACTTCTTCTTTCGAGAACAACGTTCCGTATGTGGATAAGATTCCAGGCCTTTTCAAGGATCCTGCCCTCATGGGTATTTTTCCTCTTCCACCACCAAATATTTTTCATGTCAACATGATTTCTCGCACTGATGACTCATGGGTTATCCCTTCCCCTGAATAGATCGATTCTTTCGGAGATTCGATGCCATTGAGTCCGATTGAAATTGATTATTGTGAACTCATCACCGCGTCGGATATTGATTCTTCTCCTTTGAGCATGTCTCTTGAAATTTATTCTCAATCCCCTTGGCTTGGTAATTTTGATTCACCCGATCCTTTGAAGGAAGTGTTTCCCTCTGATGAGGCCATTGTGGAAACCATGTCTCTCAAAGATCCCCCATGGGATGATAATCATCATCGTTCCTCGTTTCTCCCAAGTCTCAGGGCCATGCCTACTTGTATTGAGTGTTTTTCTTCTCAGGTTCCCTCTCCTTTGCTTCAAAAGCTTGTTTAGATTCATGAAGTTTTTTCGGAAGGTAACTTGAGCAACATTACACAGACGATTCCTATTGACATTTTCGTTAAACCAGGAATTGTCGAGAACATCCATATAGGGGTCACTTGTTCTTCCGATGAAGAGAAAGTCTATACTAGACTTTTTCACGAATTTCGTGATGTCTTTGCGTGGTCCTATGAGGAAATTCCTGGCATTGATCCTAGCATCATGGTGCATTCCATTCCTACTTACCCTGGTTCAAAACCTATTCGCCAATGTCTTCGTCCAGTTCATCCTCGGAAAGATACTGCCATTAAAGCTGAAGTGGAAAAGCTTCTCAAAGCTAGTTTCATTTAGCTGATTCCCTTGACAAAGTGGGTCTCTAATATTGTTCCTATAGATAAGAAACAGGGCACTATTCGTGTTTGTGTTGACTATTGTGATACCAATCGCGCTTGTCCTAAGGATAATTATCCTACTCCCTTCATCGATTAGATCATTGACGACTATGCAGGGAGTGAGATTTTTTTCCCTTATCCTACACTTCCCGCTGATGGTAAGACAGCTGCTCAATTGATATTCAATCACATTATTGCTAGGTTTGGTGTCCCGCAAGCCATCATTACTGATCATGGTTCCCATTTCGGCATTATATGGTGGCAGAGTTGACTTCTAAGTTGGGTCTACATCACGACAGCTCAATGCCGTACTACCCTCAAGCCAATGGCCAGGTTGAAGCTATGAACAAAGTTCTTGTCACCATGCTTCAACTACGATTGGGATCCACAAATCCAATTGGAATCTCATGTTTTTTTCGGCTCTTTGGGCATACCGAACCTCAGTTAAAAATGTAACCGGGTTCACTCCTTTCTAGTTGGTTTATGGCCTGGAAGCTACCCTCCCAATTGAATGTGAAATACCTTCGCTCAAGTTGGTTGTTGAATTACTGCCTAATACTACGCCAGAAGAAGAGCGTCTCCTTTATTTAGAAAGGTTGGATGAAACTCGCCGCTTTGTTTCTTTGGTTATCGAAGAACAAAAAAAGCGGATCAAGGCTCATTTTGACCAATAAGTTTCCCCTCGTTCTTTCATTGAAGGAGATCTCATCCTCCTGTATGACCAAGCTCATGATAAGATGGGGGCAGGTAAATTTCAACCTATGTGGCATGGGCCCTACATCATCAAACATGTATTGCAGAATGGGATCTATGAGCTTATTTCTTACGAAGGTCATCCTCTTGAACAACCCAGAAATGGGTTGTATCTCAAAAAATATTATGCATGAGTCATCTATGTGTAATAGGTGTACATAGGTGTCATTTATCATTTTTTGTACATATTTTGGTTTGATGTGCTTTGTGAGAATTTTCCTGCTTATTGGGTCTTGCTTATGGTGCAGATGTCTATTACTGCTTATGTCAGTTTCGCGGATGGTGCTTCCTGCAATACCAGGAATTTGTCCTCGGCAACCTGGGTAATTTATGATCTTGCTAGTGAATCGATGGATTTGCAAGGTATTTTTCTAGGATGAGCTACAAACAATGTCGCTGAATATAGCAT
Organism: Pinus albicaulis; assembly: GCA_034641835.2. NCBI lineage: Eukaryota > Viridiplantae > Streptophyta > Pinopsida > Pinales > Pinaceae > Pinus > Pinus albicaulis. The sequence continues at coordinate 264,926,386 of CM076575.1, read as the reverse complement.
TGTTATTGAGCTATTAATTGAAGCAATCAACCTCGGCATATGTGCATTGCTTGTAAATCTAGACTTGCAACTTGTCATTCTGCTACTCAATAGTCATTATTCAGTTAGAAATCCGCACATTCTGAGATTGTATTTATGTATTCATTTGCTAGAAATACATTTTGATTTTATTACATATCAGCATATTCATAGACGAATGAATACATTAACTAATGCAGTGGCTAACATTGTATTAGATAGACATTTGCGTCATTTGTAAAATCATCATCACATGTAAAAGATCCATGTAGAAAAATAGATATATATATATATATATATATAGATATATATATATATCTATATATATATATATATCACATGTTTGCAGCTGTGTGCATCATAACTTCAAAAAATATATGTGTGTTTCTGTTACATCCTAATACATCACGTCTTCAAAATATGGAGATGAAAATAAAACCAAGGTATGTAATCAACATGGTGCTCATGATAACATTTCATTGCCTGTACGAGCCGCCTTAGCAAGCGGTGAATTCGGCTGGACACCCCTACATTATGCCTCTGGTAGGCATGTGGAACATCGTTAAAACGTGCATAGTCTGGAACTCCTCGGGCGATTCCCTCCAGATTACGCACTATCTCATCTTCCTCGCCGCCCTCGCCTTGAGGGTCGAAATCGCGAGGGATTTGCCTCGCTATCGGTGACATACCTGCAAGTCTCTCTGGGCCAACATCTGCACACACATGGATTTAATGTTAGAACATGCATAAATATAAAAAAAAATCATAATACTCATGAAAATTTAAAAATGAGTCTCACCCAAATATTCATCCCAATCCTCTCCCTTTGGGAGTGGGAGGTCTAGATCATCAGTGAAATTTGTACCAGATTAGGGCCAGTCCTCCACGAAAATTAGTTATTGGCAGAGCCAATTAAAGAATTCCGGTCTCCAGGACATCTGTTGACCGCCCCCTGCCCTTGGCATCAGAGCTGCCCATCGGGCCATCCGTGGTTCTCTTGCTGGTGGTGTTGGGAATATGACCTCTTGCTGATGAAATATTGGTAGTCGTTCCAACAAGAACGATACCAAAATGGATCCATAACCAAATTGCTTCAATTTGGTCTTCTTGCATTTTGTTAGCTGGCATTTCATGTTTATTGTCATGGCCTCTGCCTAGTTGTAGATGGTCGGTGCCAAGAAGTCTACAAAAAGAAGCAACTGTGTCTTTGTTGCTTCGTGCAATGCTTGTGATCCCATAGCTCGTGTGATGGTATGTAGCACTACTCTGAGTATCAAGTCTGGGATAGTCTAGATATCAACTTTCCCGCTACCCGATCCTTTCCATGCTCCTCGACATACCCTATCTATTACCATGGTCATGTTTTTCATGTAGGGTTGAGTGCCAGTTAGGATTGGTGCTACTCCCCTCCGCGATAATCCTATTATGAAATAGATGTTAGAGACTTCAATCTCAAGTTCTTGATCCCAAAGGATGAACTTCTCTTGATTTTTGTCCCATATGCTGATCAGATATTGCAATAAATCTGGTTGGGCTCGGAGACATGACGTTAGGAAGAAAGTTTTCAGTCCACAGTTTTTGAGAGCTTCCATGACTCCCTCATTTTCCATGGCAACCTCATCTTCTTTTATATGTTCCCGTTCTTTCCATTCTATGACCATTTTGCTGCTTTATACCTACAAGTATTGTTACATGGACAATGTTAGCCTAGTAAGAACATCAAAATTTGTGAAAATTCAGTCTATCTCTTGGGATTTTTGACATAAAATGGCTTGCGTCATTGGCGCAACTCCGTGCGCGAAACCCGCGCCAACTGCCGTGCCCTAATTTTCACATTTTCTCCACTAGAATTCAAAACTGGAAATTGCAGGTAGAAAGGAATGACTCGAAATGAAAGGAAAGGTGTCAAATCTTACCTGGAACTGACAGAATCAATATTAGACTGTCAAATTGTCTATTATCATTGCTGCAAAATCACAGTGCTAAATGAGTAACTGTTGCTCCACAAGAGGTAAAAAGTGAAAAGTAATTATTTTTACCATTTTTGGCATTTTATAACTTTTTCACAACCCTAATTAGGCTTTAAGACATATTTTTCGATTATTTTATTATATTATTTTCGAGAAATGGATTTTACACGTGTCTCTTGTGCAACAACAGGTTTTGATGCGACATTGATGAAGTAACGAGTTATATTTTATACTTTTTCGGACTTGGTAAAAACGCGAAAAAGTCACTACTGTAGTCATCTTTCAGCGCTTTTCTAACTCTCTAAAATTGAAAATATTGCCGAGGTTCTTGTCATTTTGAACTCGTTAAATGGCTGTGAAACAATATCTACCTAATATATGTTTACCCCTTTTTCGGGCTGGGATGGATTATTTACAAAAAATGAATACCTTAGCCTCTCGCGACTAAGAGGTTCTTTCAGATATTGTTTTCTACCTTTTCGGATCTGAGAGACTATTTATGAAAAGGGCCATGCTGGAGTTTTCTTTTCTGCCTTCTTTTCAAACTCTCTAAACATGAAAATATGTTGAGTTCTCCCTTTGTTAGACTCGTTAAACACTGATGACCTCGGATTTCGTCGCCATGACGTTACTCGAGTTACTCCTTCCTAGGGCTCATAAAATGTACTAGGATGGATTTTTCTGAAGGAAAAACTTACATCACACGCATATGCTATCCCCTTCAAGCTTGTTTTAAAAATAATTGGGGTACTCGCCAGAAATGGTGGGGGAAAAATGGAACCAAGTTTTAGTTATGTTGGCAGTATGTCGCTCTTGAACTTGGCTCTTGTCTGCATTCATGTCAGGTGGGGAACATCTCATTTCGTCATTTTTTCCTCCATGGGTTTGGGTAATATATTTTGACCTCTCATCCACTCTTTTCCATGTTGTCATGACTTCAGACCCTTTGATGTCAAATACTTCCAAATCCAGTGTCGTGCTGCTAATATGTTCAAAAGAAGTTTTCCTCTACAGTTTTCAACCGCCCGTGATTCTCTGTTGGTCCTGATTCATTATTATCATGTTCCTTTGTCTTGCATCGATGTTGTGGGAAACATTATGGCCCACCTTCGATCAAATAACTTCCTGTCGACTTCAACTCATTATCTAGTAATTTGATCAAGAGACTCTATTCTGGTACCTTGGAGCTTGCATGCCTTAATGGCAGGTTTTTTGCATTCGACATAATGTCCGCATCATTGGCCTTTGATCGGGTGATTCTGCAGATGTTTGATGCTAGATCACTGTTCACATCCCGTAGTTTGTACCGGTTGTACCTTAAGAGCCATTCTCATTAATGGTGGTTTCTCTCATGCCTATTAACAACTTTCATCATTGGATGGTAATCAGGTGATTTTCTGGCATGTTCGACTTTAGCTCATATATTCGCATGCCTGAAATTGTATTGGTTCGGGTCGAGATGGAGCACAAGACCCTGGATTTTGTCTGATAAAGTCCAGGCTACAGATTTTGGTGGATCATTATAACTTATTGCATGACTCTTTTGATTGGATGGCTGCGACCATACCTGAGTCTATTTGTTGATCCTTAATGCTGGATGGTTGCGTCCATACCTTGGATTTTAGTTTTTATATATACTCTGTATGGATGGATGTGCCCATGCCACATGTTCATGTATCAGAGATATCAGTTTTATTTTTAATTTCAGGTTTTCCAACAATGGTGTTTGGTTCGAATGCATTCTCATAAAGCACTTCGCCCCTCCCTCTCCCTTGGACCTCATGCTTTAGGGGGCATATGTTACACAAAATTTGGTCACTCTCCCTGAAATCCCCATCTCTCCCATTGGAGGGTCATTTTTGTGACCAATAAGTAGTATCATGCCTGGAAAAAACCATCATTGCATTCCTTTGCATGAGAGTAACATTCCTCTTGTTGACAATTCCCTGAGCAGAACTGTAAAAACCCTTATTTTTGCCTTGGCACAAGTAGCCAGTTACACTCCCGTGCCGATCCGGAAAATTAACACTGAGCGCATGCTAGTTGGCGCTCTGTCCCAGTTATGTGCCCGCGCTAAGCTGTTTATGGAATGTTTTCTAAAAATAGAGGTAGAGGTTCTATTCCAACCACCTCGAGGATGAGTCATTGGGAGTGGTTGAACTGAAACAACCACAGACTCCCTCCTTTGGTTAGTATTTTCCACTTCCCTTGGAACTCTCCTAAAGGATAGGACTCCCTCCCACCTTTGTAGAGATCCCAACCTTCTCCTTTTCCTCTATAAAAGAAGCTATCTCTCTTAGTACAAACTAGCTGAATGGCTGAATAGCTAAACTTGGAGAGTTGATAGTTGAATGACTAGAGAATATAGAGAGAAGGAATCATGTTGAGGAGAGCTTGAATCCATGTCCTCATTCTGTATGAATCCCTCGACAGGTACTGAGACGCGCTTTGACTAAACCCTGTTGGAGGAGACTGCGACGTCAAAGCATAGGTTGTACCTCTTCCTTCTACTTATATATACATGACTACAGTTTGGTTCCACTATTGTGTTATGATGTTTATGTAATGTGATAGCTTTCGCCCTCTTTGACTGGTTAATAGTTGTGAGTGAAACTATGATGCCTTATGTTGTTCATTTTTTTGTTACATGTGCAGGTATCTTGGCATAATAGCGAACGAATTGTGATTTGCCAAGACATGAGCAAGAGGCTACTACTCTTTTTGCAACAACGACAGCATTGGATTTCAGGTAGGTCGATCTACTATGTCTTTCGTTCATTCATTAACTAGGAAGAAACACTTTAGCATGTCCTTTTGTTTCTAGACCCACCCTAGGGCTAGAGGGATCATCTCTGTTCGTAGAGATGATTTACCTACGTAACAACAATGCTCGATATTGCAACGCAGTAAACAACTACGCTTTCTTCATATCTTTGTCTGTAACATTCTGCGAACTCCATATCGCTTCTACTACAAACCTGAACTTTTGAGGGTCATCTGTTGCCTTGAACACATGCATCTTTGGTGGCTGGGCCATGGGGGGGTGTGGAGGTGGAGGAACAAAACATGATCTAGAGATGAAGGGGGTGTAAGGTTGGTGAATTTACTCAACGTTTTACTGACTTTCAGATCTTAGCTACAAAATTCATGGAGTAGCGGGTTTGCTTTCTCCTTTCTCAGATTCAAACAATGACCTATATTTTGTTTCAATGTATGTAGCCCAACCTGTTCTGAATCGATAACTACTTGTCGAAGCACCAGGTTCTCTTTCTTCAACCATCAATCTGAGTGCAATCACAATATACCCTTTTCACACAATAATATTTTAAGTGAGAACTTCAGTGAATTCATGCACTTACCTCACAGGCCTTTGAAAAAGTTGCACTCTGCTTCACTATAGGACACAACGGTCTCAATCTTGAACTTAGTAATGAATCCCCCAAGGATTCTATCAATATAGTAATCAACAGCTCTTGAGATCTCGTTATCAGTATTTTTTCAGTTTCTCGATTAGATCTCGGGTCCACAGAGTAGGTCTATTATTAAAATACCCCGTTTACATAACTAGCCTTGAGATACACTCATGCAGATCACTAGAAAATGATGCAAAGAAGAGCTCATAATGATATGTATATATATACTTATGTAACTAGTGGTTAGTAAAGATATATGAACTTTTTCTTTCTTGTGCAGAAAATTCACGTTCTTTCAAATCTATCCAATATTCAATCTCTTATTTAGACAGATGCCAGATCCAACTCAGTCAAATCCCAATCCCAGCAATGAAACCATTTTTTGGCTTGATGGGGCCTAGAACCAAGTTTAAAGTGACTGTGTAGTCTAAAAAAACCCACTATTACCGGCCCTTTCGGAAACGATCTGCTTGCAGTGACCGAAGTCTCACCCGAGGAAATATAAAGGGATTCTAGAACCAGGTTTCCGCATCCAGAGGGACAATGGATGGTGGATTTAGGGATTTTCCTTCTTATCAGAGCTTCGTAGGTCAGATCTTTCAGTAACAAAAACATTGTTCAACAAAAAAGTTGAACTTACCCATAGACTGCGTGATCTTACTTAATTAAGCATTAAACACAGTAAATAACCATAAAATGAACTGTGCTATTTAGTTACAGAAAAAAACCCATATTTTGCATAGAAATTCATAAACAGTAATAAAAAAGAAAAAACATCATAACTCAGATTTTCTCAACAATTCATTCATTAACATCCAGATCTATCTCATACATCCACTTTCTGCCCTACGCACACAGCTATAGTCTTTCCTAAGGTCTCTATGCACACAGCTGCAGTCTTTCCTAAGGTCTCTTCGCACACAACTGAAGTATTTCCTAAGGTTTATGTGCACACAGCTACACGAGCCTTTTCCTCACACCAAAACACAAACTCTAATTCAGTCTGACACCCAAATGCATCGCAAAAGATACTTCATTCATAACCTTCCTATGGCTTCTTTCTAGACTCCTTATATAGATTTGGATTTTACAATACCATGGTCCAAAATAATGGGCGGATTCCAACATTCGCAAAACGTCCCATCCCGTTACATAATTAAGGGGCTTTGACCCACCCTAAATCCCCTAAGACAAAAATTATGCTCCGTGATTTGTGCTCCACTCCTTGATCTGTAGTGTCTTTACTTCATGGGGGATGCCAACTCCAACAAAAAAAAAATGAACCCCACATGTCCCATCATGACATGCTGAGAGGACGTCAAAGACTTCCTCCTCCCTAACACATCTCCTTAGAATCTGATCTGGTCCCAGTTTGAACATATTACCACCAATCCAAGTGAAAGGGGAGCTCTTTCTCAAAATTTCGCTCTTCTCCCTAGATGACATATTTGGAGGAAATCTCTTGGCAACCAGGTAGTTGGCTATGTTATCAAACTAGGGAGAGAGTACTGAGATAGAAAATAAATTCTCATCTAGAAGCTGATCATCAATCATCTCTTCATTATGTATAGGCAAAGTGAGTCTAGACAGACAATTTTCAAGCACATTTTATTTCCCTGGCTTATCAATGATAGTTAGATCAAATTGATGCAACAATAATAACCACCTAATAATTCTAGCATTCACATCAGGTTTTCTCATAAATTATTTAATTTCTGCATGGTTAGTATGCACAAATGTTTGTACCTAGTAATATAATGCCTGAACTTATTCAAGGAATGGGCAACAGCTAAAATCTCTTTCTCAATGACAATGTAGTTCAATTTATTCTTAGACAGATTTTTTTGATGAAATAAATGGAATAGGGAAAATTGTCATCAATTTGTCCCAAATATGCCCCCACAGCTTTATCTATTGCATCAGTATGGATATGGAAAGGTAGAGCCCAGTTGGGACCTCAAAGTATAGTAGAGATGGTCAAATTTTCCTTTATGATTTCAAAGGCTTCTTGACAAAATTTGACCAATAGAATTCTGAGTCCTTGGCCAACAATCGAAAAAATGGTGAAGCTACCTTTCTAAAATCCTTTATGAATCTACTATATTAACCATCCAAGCCCAAGAAACTCCTAACATCTCTCTGTTTCCGAGGAGCAAGCACCCTTTTTATGATAGCAAACTTGTTTGGGTCAACTTGTATCCCTAGCTAAGATATGAAGTGGCTAAGGACAATACATTCCTTCCTCAAGAATTCACACTTTTCAGGACTCAAAGAGAGATGAATTTCAATGAACCTCCTCATGAATTTTCCTAGATTAGAGAGGGCCTCTTGGAAATCATACCCATAGGGAGTGAAATCATCCATGTAGATTTCCAAAGAATCATGGACAAGCTCAACAAAGATGCTCAGGACTGTTCTTCGAAAAGTGGTAGGGGCATTACAGAGGCAACATGGAAGAAATCTATAAGAAAAGGTTCCCCAAGGAAAGGTAAATGTAGTCTTGTCTTAGTCTTTAGGGACGATCTGAATATGATTGTAACCACTAAATCCATCCAGGAAAGAGAAAAGCCTTTTCCTTGCAAGACCATACAAGAATTTGTCAATGAAAAGCAATGAGAAATGGTCTTTCTTTATGGCTTTATTCAAATCTATGTAATCAACAAGGATCCTACATTTCCCATTCTTATTTGGGACTAAGACAAGAGGAGAAACCCATTCACTGTCTGATATGGGGTATATGAACCCTACATCCAAAAAACTTTGTAAGTCATCCTTTACTATGTCTTTCAAGGCTAGGTTCATTCTTATTTGGGGCTGCCAGTGCACATGCTTGCATCCCTATTTGATGTAAATATGGTGTGTGCAGACTGAGGGATGCGCCCCTTTCATTTCTTTGTAATCCCAAACAAAAACCTCCCTCAACAGTTGGCCTAATTGTTCTTCCTCTTTGGTCAAGAGAGAGGGATTTCCATTTAGGGTTCTATATGGGCTAAATTATATAATATTGGTAGGTTCAGGGAATGAGTCAACTAAGCATAGCTCAGTCCAAGGACTGATTTCAGATTATCTCGTCATTGTTTCAAGTGGAATGGTAGTGGGGGGTTGGTTTTGAAGGATATGGTCAATGAGGTCATCTTCATCAGGTTTCCCCCCTCTGATAAAAACATCTAATGTACAAGAAAGGTATGGTGTTGCATGGTATACCTCATATTATTCTTCACCCTCCATCTACAGAGGTAAATCATGTTCAATAGAAGGTTCATCTTGAAGATATAATACTAGTTTTTTTGACAAGGGCTCATTCTTGATGGTCATGTTTACAACCCTACAACTGATATAGGCATCAACAATGGCCAACCATGGTATTCATAGGATAAGAGGATAACCATTAAACTTGGTTTTAGGTTGAAGTAACAAGAATTTGGTGGGATACTCCTAGGAGTCAATGGAGACCATAATATCCTCACCAACCCCCTCGGGATGTATTGTGGATCTATCTGCAAGTTGTCGAACTATAGTGGTCTTTCTCAAAGATCCTTAGAGGTTGATATTCAACATGGTTTATTTAGTCATAACATTTATGGCATCCCCAAGATCAATCAATGTATGAGGGATAATGATACCATCAATGTGTATATCCACTACTGGACTCCCAGAGTCTAGGTACTTTGGGAAAATCACTCTCCCCAACATCAAATCATATATTTGACCTACAACATTGATGTGGGGGTGTATCTCTTATTTATTCTAGGATTTTTGAAGCATTTATATTTGATAAGATTATTATAGATGGGAACATCCTTAATAGCCTAGATAAGCGGTATCTTTACACACAGATTATTTAATTCTCCCAGAAGTTCAGTCTCTTCTTGGGTGTGCTAGCTGGGATGGATCAATCTCTCAGGAAAAGGAGGTGGATTTAATTGAGGGGTAATCTCTTCCTTTTCCTCTTCAATATCTTCAGGTGGAGATGGTGGATGGTTATCTAGGATGACTCTCCTAGACCTAAGGTTAATATCTTGGATCTCCACAGCATATGCATGGTAAGATGTCTCTCCACTGTAGACCTGTTGTGCCTGTTTTTTGTTTAGGTTCAGATTAGGTTGAGAAGGAATCCAAGGGTTCTTACATGGAGTAGGATGAGTGAGTTGAGGTTAGGGTGGAGGTAGTAAAATAAGTGGTTGGTTGAGTTTAGGCCTCCACCCTTGTGATGGGTTGCTCCATTGAGGAGGTTGGGGAGCATATGGATGAAATGGTTGAATGACAGGTTGAGGATGATATGGAGGAGCATAATGCCAAGAAGGAGGTGTGGGCCATGATGGATGAGTAGAAGAATAAAAAGGATGCAAGGGTGAATTTTGGTTTGAATTTTAGTAAGAATAATGCGTACCTTGCATGCCCTATTGGTTTGGTTGAGGTCCTTGATGTCTCCTTTGATTTATAAAGCATAGTTTCTCTAGTTCCACCCCTTGGTATACATATTTTAGGCCAGGTAAGGAAGGGAATTTGTTTATTGCATGGTTTTCTTCAAAAACTGAGAAAAATTCTATGACATTCATTGGGCATTCATTCCGAGGGTGTCTTCTAGTGCATCTAGGGAAAAATATAGCTTTTTCTCCCTCTGCCTCCTCTTTTTTCCTTTTGATCTGCACGCTATCCATTTGCAAGGAAAAGGTATGAAAATTTTCACTCTTGAAGTCCTCGAACATGTTCCTTATCTCACTTTTGATGGATGAGGTGGAGTAAGAGGTACTGACCAAGCATTGATTACTTCTACCTTTTTTTCTAGCTTCCCTAGAATGGTTTATAAATGCAGTTTTGATGTCATCATAGGCTAACTGATAGATATCTCCTTTAGGGAGCATGTTAAGGGTTTCCAACACTTCCTGCTTGATCCCTCAAAGAAGAAATAACTTGAGTGATCCCGGATCAAGATTAAAGGGTGCAATTGACCCTCTTGTAGTTCAATTGAAACCTTTCCTCATAGTCTTTTAAAATCCATCAGGCCCTAGGGTCATCCTAAATATTTCTTCCTTGGTTTATTTGGACCTACAATAGTCTTTTTACTTATTGTTGAAGAAATATTGCATTTGTGCCTATGTATTGATGTTTCCCCCAGGTAGACCCATGAACTAGTACAAGGATGCATCCTTAAGGGTATAGGGAACCAATTTCAACTTTTTTTCATCTGAGGCATAGTCATAAGTCCTATAGACAACAAAAAACTCAAACATGAAAGTGTTATGGTCCTTAGAAGTTACACCATGGAAGTGTGGAAGGGTTGAAGGGCTGATGTTTTTCATCCTAATCTCTCCATTCATTTCTCTGATAGGAAATACTCCTTGGTTTATGCTCTTAGCCATATCTTGAACATGTGAAGAAGGCTCCTTTTATGAAGTATGTTCCTTTTCTTCCCCAATAGGTTCTTTAGTTTTTTTAGGGTGCTCAGCTGGAGGGTATTCTAACTCACAATCACTAAATAAGAGTGAAGGTTGAAAGTGTGGGGATGTGGGGGTTTTTGGAAGAAATTTTCCTTGATTGTCGATAATCCTATGAGGCATGAAATATTTTTTTTTTTTTGTTTCTTTTCAACTTTTCAAAATGTATGAAAACAAAAATAGAAAATGATGCTTAACCATAAAAAACACATATACTTGGACACCTCCTCGAAAAAAACGCCAAAAAGTGGCGAGCTCTGGTTCGTACCAAGAGTGTTGAAATTCCCAAGGGCTACTCAACTTTACTTATCAACTCATGGTTCATACAAACTTAGATGTGGTAGTGTTATATGCACAACAAATGGATTCTACTCATGCCACCCTCAACCAGGTCTTCTGGTCAGTAGTACTTCTAAGCCATTCCTTCTACTTGATTAAACTGAATCTAGATAATGTAATGTAGGGAATTTCTTCTAATCTAATACAAAGAGAATTTCTATCAAATTTCTACTTGCAATTGACAGTGAAAGAAATGCATAAACAATTAACCTACTTGCAGAAAAAGAAAACTATGCTATGGTCATTCATTCATCTAGCTATCTCCTCATTTGTAGTAAAAGAACTATTCTATCATCACAAACTTCATAAAAGTACAAATAAACTCCTATATACTGTTTCATTCAACTTATACTTTCCTCGAGAATTCAATCTAATTATGAAATGAAATAAAATCTTAATTCCTACTTTGTTTTTGCAGAAAGGAAGTAAGGAGCTTTGGAGTGGCCTAAGAGTCTCTTCTAACCTTGAATTCAAAGTTGGGGGTCAAGTGAATCCTATTCTAGGCTAAAAATACAAAATTGAGCTAAAATGGAGTGAAGAGGTGACCTGCAACGCTGCTACACGAAGTTGCTACAAGATCTTTTGAAGTGCTACAGGAAGCATGACGAGAGGGTTTTAAGGGTGAAGGAGGTGTAAGGAAGCTGTGGAAAGGTGAGAGAAGGTGGAAAAATGTGATGGAGAGGTGGCTAACACCTCAATCCAAACTCAAAACCCTTGGGAGGCATGTTTTTCACTTGGAAGGCTGCTCACGGTGGTGGTGAAGGTAGTTTCACAAAACAGGGTTTTGGTGGAATATTTGGAGGTTGAAGAAAAGGAAGATGAATGAGATGAAAATGATCCTTTCCCTACAACTATAGAAATCCCTATAATCACTACACACATTTATGTATCGATTGTTTAAAAACTAACATGTTAAAAAGTGGAAAATATGAGTTGAATGGAAAACCCTACTTAATCTATGCTAAAATGTAATCCAACACAAATCCAACTCCGAAGTTATAGTAAGCATATTAATATCATGATAATCACATTATCTAACTTTCGAAGAAAACATAAACAAACTACTTTTGATCTGTGGTTGGAGATCCTTCTCCTCAAGCTCCCATGAGAGAGGCGAGGAAGAGAGGCTAGAAGTACAATTTTAATGAATTTTTACTGCTACTAGAATGTAAATAGACTAAACAAAATGCTGAAACATAAAGAGACAATATGAAGTGGTGAGCTCTGGAATTGCACCAAGAGTGCTTCGACTCCCAAGGGCTACTCAACTTTACTTATCAACCTGGGCTTCACACAAACTTAGAGGCGACAGTGCTATAAGCAAAACAAATGGATTATATTCACGCCACCCTCAACTAGGTCTTCTAGTTAGTAGTAATTATAGGCCATTCCTTATACTTGATTAAAGTTCATATAGCTAATTTAATGCAAAAAATTTCTTCCAATCTAAGACAAAGAGAAGGTATATCAAACTTCTACTTCTAATTGACACTGGAAGCAAAGCATAAATCAGTTAACCTAGTTGAAAGAAAAGGAAAATATGTTATGGGAAAAAAATCATCTAGCTATATATACATTTGTAGTAAATAATTATTCTATAATCACACACTTCATGAAAGCATAAACCAAATCATATCTATTGTTTCATTAAAATTGTATTTGCATGTAAAATTCAATCTATTTCTGAAATAAAATAAAACCCTAATGCCTACTCTCTTTTTGCAGCAAGGAAGGAAGGAGATTTGGAGTGGCCTAAGAGTCTCTTCTAACCATAAATTCAGAGACGGGGGTAAATTTCATCCTATTATAGGCTAAAAAGGGAAAAATGAGCTAAACTAGAGTGAAGAGGTGACCTATAACATTGCTACAAGATGTCCTAAAGTGATACAGGAAATAATACGAGAGGGTTTTAAGGGTGAAGGAGGTACAAGGAAGGTGTGTAAAGGTGAGAGAATGTGGAATGAGGTGATGTAGAAGTGGCCAAAAACTCTAGCCAAACTCAGAACCCTTGGGAAGTCTATTTTTCACTTGGGAAGTTGCTAACGTTGGTGGTGAAGGTAGTTTCACAAAAGAAGGATTTGATGGTAGATTTGGAGGTTGGAGAGAAGGATGATGAATGAGATGAAAAGGGCCTTTTTCCTACAACTGTAGACAACCCTACTGTCACTAGACACATTCATGCATTGATTATTGAAAAACTAACATGTTAACAAGTGGAAAATTTGATTTGAATGGAAAACTCTAATTAAACTATGCTAAAATATAATCTAACATAAATACAAATCCTAACTTACAATAAGAATATTAAGATCATGATAATCACACTATCTACCTTTACAATAAATCATAAACAAATAACTTTTGATATGTAGTTGGATATGCTTCTCCTCAGGCTCCCATGAGAGAGGTGAGGAAGAGAAGCTACAAGCACAATATTAATGGATTTTTACTGCTACTAGAATGTAAATAGACTAAAATAATTGCTGAAACATAAAGAGAGAATATAAATAAACAATATGGAATTAGCCAAAAGATTGGTCCCTAACCCAAAAGCGTCAGCCCTTTGTGACTAAATCAATGATGGAACAAGCAACTTGTCATTATTATTGCATAAAAAGGTTTAGTACATCATATGAAAATAAAAAATAACGCTAAATAAGAGCTCTAAAGAAATACATAGCATGCACTGATTATTTGAAAAAGTGGGCTAAGGCAAAGGCTTTCAAGGAAACCAAGCAAAGTGACAGTTATAAGGAGCCAAGATCCACTCTTCTTGAGATCAAGGAGGACATATTCCTACTTCTTAGATAGCTGTTGGTAGCTACCCATTTGTATAAATAAGCACATTCAAGAGCTCATTAGGATTCGAACTTTGTATTCATCTAGGTAGCTCTTGAGATCTGATTCAGTGTTATTTTTTAGTGTCATACGATGTACTAAACCTTTTTATGCAATAATAATGAGAAGTTTATTGTTCCATCACTACTTTAGTCTTAGGGGGCTGATGAGTTTGGGTTATGGCCCAATCCATTATCTAAGTCCCTCTTTTGTATTTATATTCTCTCTTTGTGTTTCAACATTTTGTTTAGTCTAGTTATATTCTAGTAGCGATAAAAATCCATTAAAATTGTGATTGTAGCCTCTCTTCCTCACCTCTCTCATGGGAGCTTGAGGATAAGGATCTCCAACCATAGATCAAAAGTAGTTTGTTTATGATTTCTTGGAAAGGTAGAAAATATTATTATCATGCTCTTAATATGCTTACGATAACTTAGGAGTTGGATTCGTGTTAGATTATAGTTTAGCATATATTAAGTAGGGTTTTCATGCAACTCATATTTTCCACTTGTTAACATGTTATTTTGTCAGTAATAAATGCAAAAATGTGAGTAGTGATTGCAGGTCTATCTACAACTGTAGGTAAATGATCCTTTTCATCCCATTCATTCTCCTCTCCAAACTCCAAACTCGAAATCTACCACCAAAACCTTATTTTTTGAAACTACCTTCACCACTACCGTGAGCAACCTTCCAAGTGAAAGACATGAATCCCAAGGGTTATGAGTTTGCCTGGAGCTGTTGGCCACCTCTCACTCACCGTTTTCCACTTTCTCTCGCCTTTCCAAACCTTCTTTGTACCTCCTTCACCCTTAAAACCCTCTCGACCTATTTCCTGTAGCACTTTAGGATATCTTGTAGAAATTACAGGATAAATTGTATAAAATTCCTTTAGCAGTGCTATAGGTCACCTCTTCACTCCAGTTTACCTCCTTTTTTCCTTTTTAGCCTAGAACAAGATGCACTTGAACCCCAACTTTGAATTCATGGTCAAAAGATACTCTTAGGCCACTCCAAAGTTCCTTCCTTCCTTGATGCAAAAAAAAAGTAGGCATTAGGGTTTTATTTCATCATTGATTTAGGGTAGGCCCCAATCCATTGGCTAAGTCCTTTTTGTGTATTTATATTCTATCTTTATGTTTCAATGTTTTTTTTAGTCTATTTACATTCTAGTAGCAGTAAAAATCCTTTAAAATTGTGCTTGTAACCTCTGCTTCTACACCTTCCTTGAACCTCATTCACCTATTTAGTCTACTCATATTTACTTATCAAACTGGGGTTCATGCAAACTTAGAGGTGATAGTGATATATGCACAACAGATGGATTGTACTCATGCCACCCTCAAGTAGGTTTTTTGGTCATTAGTAGTTCTACAAAATTCCTTCTATTTTATTAAATCGCAACTAGCTAATGTAATGTAGGGAATTGCTTCTAATTAAAGACAAAGAGAATTTCTATCAAACTTATACTTGGAATTTACAGTGAGAGCAAAGCATAAACAATTAACCTAGTTGCAAAAAAATAAAACTATCCCATGGGAAATCATTCATCTAGTTATCTCCTCATTTTCAGTAAAAGAACTATTATATCATCACACACTTCATCAAAATATAAATAAAATCCTATATATTGTTTCATTCAACTTGTACTTGCATGGATAATTCAATCTAATTCTAAAATGAAATAAAACCCTAATGCCTTCTCTATTCCTATAACAAGGAAGGAAGGAGCTTTGGAGTGGCCTAAGAGTCTCTTCTAACCATGAATTTGGAGTTGGGGGTCAAGTGTATCCTATTCTAGGCTAAAAATGAAAAGAGGATCTAAAATGGAGTGAATAGGTGATCTACAAAAATGCTACAAGAAGTTGCTATAGGATGTCATGTAGTTGCTACAGGATGTTCTGAAGTGCTATAGTAAATAGCCCGAGAGGGTTTTAAGGGTGAAGGAGGTTCAATGAAGGTGTGGAAAGGTGAGAGAAGGTGGAAAAATGTGAGGGATAGGTTGCGAACTCCTCCAACCAAACTCAAAACCCTTGGGAGGCTTGTCTTGCACTTGGAAGGTTGCTCACGGTGGTAGTGAAGGTAGTTTCACACAACAAGGTTTTGGTGGAAGATTTGGAGGTTGGAGAGAAGGAGGATGACTGAGATGAAAATGATCCTTTCCATGCAATTACATACAACCCTTCAATCACTACACACATTTATGCATTGATTATTGACAAACTAACATTTTAAGAAGTGGAAAAGATGAGTTGAATGAAAACCCTACTTAATATATGCTAAAATGTAATCTAACACAAGTCCAACTCCTAACTTACAATAATCATAATAAGAGCATGATAATAAATTCATATACATTTCCAATAAATCATAAACAAACTACTTTTTATCTATGGTTGGAGATACTTCTCCTCAAGCTCCCATGAGAGAGGTGAAGAAGAGAGGCTACAAGCACAATTTTAATGGATTTATTCAGCTACTAGAATATAAATAGAATTAAAAAAAAATGCTTAAAAATAAAGAGAGAATATAAATACACAAGAGGGACTTAGCCAATGGATTGGGCCATAACCCAAAAGAATCATCCCTCTAAGACTAAATCAATGATGGAACAAGCAACTTCTCATTATTATTTCATAAAAATGTTTACTACATTATATGACAGTAAAAAATAACACTAAACCAGAGCTCAAGAGCTTTGTAGTTGAATACAAAGTTTGAATCCTAATGAGATCTTGCATATGTTTATTTATAAAAATGGGTAGCTACCAACAACTACCTAAAAAGTAATAATAAGTCCTCCTTGATCTCAAGAAGAGTGGAGCTTGGCTACTCATAACTGTCACTTTTCTTGGCTTCCTTTGCCTTCAAGTTGTTGGGAGAGATATTGATGTGGTCTTGGTTGATTGAGAGAGTTAAGGAGGTGGAAAAACCTCCTACAATATCTCCTTGTTGTTTACTCTCAACCCCTAGGTGGAAAATATCTAAAAAATGGCCACATTTCCTGCAATTAATTCAAATTAGGCAACAAGACATGACAAACATCATGCACCCTTCTCATTAAGAATAATATGATGAAAAAGTAGATAAATGTGAGAGATAGGTAACTTACTAGCTGTAGTATGGCATTTAACCCCTAAAATATACCTAATGATGGGCCTCATCAGTAAGGACTAAACCTTTAATACACTTTGTGATTAATTGATAAGGACCAACAGAGGTTACTTCACTACAAGGAAAAGAGCCTCTAGAGGATGTTTTTGAGGAACCCCTTATAAAATTAGCCAAGATATTCATTTGTAGTAGAGGTTTCTAGAGGAGTTTGGTGGGTGGAGGTTTTTTGCGGATGTTTTTTGTCTGGTGCGTTTCTCATCCTACACTGCATCGGTACATTCCACTAGAAAAGCACCGGTGCATACTACAAATTGGCACACGAAGACATCGTGATCTTCGTACAAACTTGCCCGGTGTGTTTAATTATTGTAGCGCACCGATGCTCTACATAGATTCAACCTCGGTGCATCCTAAAAACCTGTGCCAAAACTGAAACAACCCGGTGTGCCTCAAAAACCCGTGCAACGGAACATGGTTAAATAGAAAAAAATTACGGCCAAAAATCCACATTTTTCACTTCTTCAGTGCTCCAGAGCACTCAAGAATAGGTGTGAATTTCCCTTGTGTGAGGCACCCGACCATTGGTGCTCCATTGCACGCACTTCTGCCATCCATTTCCCACCATCTCGATTTCTAATTTTGGAAAATGGTGGAAAAATTTAGTTTTGCAAATTATACAACAAATATGCCTCCTTGACGCCCAAATGTATAGGTATTTTACTGATTTCTCCATAATTAAACTTTTAATTGGATTAGTTTTTTAAAAAAACTTAAAATTCAACATTTTTTTTTCCTGCGCGGTGCACTTGAGTCGTTCGGCTCGCACCGGTTTGCGGTGTTGCCTGTAAATTTAAATTTCGCACTACGACTGGTGCTAACAGTAACCGCAATGGTTCTAGTGCAGTACCGAAATAACACACCGTGTTTTAAAAAAAAAAAAAAAAAATTGCGGTGCGGTCGGTTAACCAGCCGCACTGTTCACCATGTCCAAGTTCGGGAGGGCGGTGCGCAGAACAAAATATGCGCCCCAGGGCGGATAGTTTGGTCAGCGCACTGCACTCCCAAAATTGGACATATTCAATGGTGTGGTCATGTAAATGACCAAGTCGTTGACCATTTACTAATGTCAAGAAGGCGGTGCACTGACTAAACTATACGCCTCGGGGCACATAGTTTGGTCAGCGCATCGTCTTCCCGATACTGGTACATAGTCAATGGTGAATTCGGTTATACCACTGCACCATTGACCATTACCGCACCGTTGACCGTGTAATGATGCCAAGAGGGTGGTGCGCTGATGAAACTATCTGCCCTAGGGCGAGTAGTTTTCTCAGCGCATTGCCCTCCCGAATTTGTACATAGTCAACAGTGCGATTGGTTAAATGACCACACCATTGACCATTAACAAATGTTTGGCAGTGCGCTGATGGAATTATCTGCCTCGGGAGTTTCATCAACGCACCACTTGAGAAATTACAGTTCATGATGTACAGTGCGCTGAAAATTTCCAAGCGCACCGCGGACAATGCACGATAAAAACAGACGCACTGGTACCAGTGCATGACTATTTTTTTTGGCGCACCGACTATTTTTTTTTCAAAAAATTATATATATATATATATATATATATATATATATATATATATATATATATATATTTGTAAATACATGTCTCATTTAATAAAAAAATTGTATTTAATATGTGAATCATTCAGCGGCGTCAAAGGAGAGAAGAGAGGGAACAACAGGAACATATGACAGACTAGTATAACGTGGTTCGGCTGTGGGAGGCACAAGAGAGGGAGAGAGATATGTACCCTTAGCCTATTACGGCAGCCACCCATGCGCTCCTAAGGGAGGTAGGCCTCCTGTTGTACTGTACAATGCCCCCCATTTATTTTCACGATTTTATCTTAGCCTAAGTCTAACAACTTTAGGAAATAAAGTTCTTTCCCTTTTTGCTTTGATTTCTTAGTGCTCATCACAAATCGCATACCTTACAAGCCTAAATAATTAAACATATTAAGTTTTGCGAGCTGCAATATGTGCTAAACCTTTTTCGAGTCATATATAACTCCCGTCACAAAAGCTTTAAACACTGCTTTAAAAAGAAATTGCATCGCACCTTGTAAAATAATAAACTTATAACAATTCGGTAAGAGTTGCGATGAGCCGGACCCAACGAATTAATAAAGAAACAATCATAAAACTTCAAATGTGAGATAAAGCGCATCGGCATGATTCCTTAGCACACTTCGCATTTCACAACGAATAACCAAATGCAAGTTTTATTACCGTATGGAAATTGCGATCTGTGATTTGCGCAAATCGCATTTTGTGAAATTCATCGATAATAGAAAACATAACTAATAAAAATAGTTTTGAGTTGCGATATGGAATATTGATAATTATTTCTCAAGTGCGCAAAATGATTCATATCTAATCGACCGGATATAAGATCTATCGACTTAAATTGATCAAATAGACATTTCACGTAAAGGTGTGTAAGATATTTGATTAGTAGAATTATGGGTGATTAACAAAATTTAATGGGAGTAAGGTTTGAAAGATTCATATCTACTTCGAGCGTGTTTTTAATGATTGAATGCCGGATTTGTGATTATATCTCTTTAAATCTATCCTTCTCTCCATTTACCTAAGATCTAAATTTTTCTCTCTTCACATGAATTTAGGAAAATGCTTAACGAAGCAAGGATAACTCGGATGAACAAGAAAAGCAAGGAAATTTCCCAAGCATCATCTACTGAAGACTTAGATATGTCTGCCTTATTTTTAGATACCACTTGTAACAAGGATTGAGGCTGTTCCTCATGAGAGGCAATGTACCAACTCTTCGAGAATGAAAATCCAAGGGTAATAACCAAAATTGCTACAGCAGGCACGTCAGTTTCTTCAGACCCGTCTTATTTCGACGTTGCTTGCTCATTCCTTCACAAAGTAGCAATGAGGCCGAAGATTCTTCCCTATAAAGATATGGTTAAGTGGGTAATTGACCACTTGAATGTAGAATATAGGAAATTTAAGAATTAAAAGGATGAGAATATTCGTTCATTCATGACAGAGGATTTGAGGACAATGTATCACTTACCCATCCCATAATAGAACTATTACAAAGATTTTGTCCAAAGATTTACAAAGAAACATATATACCTGATGAAAGTTATAAAGGAATGGAAGAATAACCAAGGCAAGCTGAAACGAGACAAACTTGGTACGTACCTGATAGCACAAATTCATCCCCCTTATTTCTATGCTGCTGGAACGTTGTGTAGATTAATTACAAAGCCTAATACTACTAGGTTTTCTTTAGACCGGGTCCCGTTAATTGACGCAATCATCAATTCTGTAATTCTGAATTGGGAAAATATCCTGTTTGATAATTTGGCCAAAAGTATCATGGAATATAGAAGTAAAAGAAGTGTTTCCTCTAGGGAAATGCCCCCCTTTTACATGAGTGGCTATGTCATGGATGCAATTTGATTTTGTTTGAGTTTTCTTACCATTGGATGGAAGTGGATGACCCAAGACCCCACTCCAATCCACATTTACCACAGAGCCCTTTGGGAGTCAGATTTTCATCTACATTTTTAAAAAATTTGTCATAGAGTCATACTACCTATGCACCAGATTATATTCAATGAAAAATCCCCTAGGATTTCCAAACAGGCTAGTACAAAAATTTTTCGTATTGTCGGATGGTTTGCTAAAGAAATTTTCACCTACGTCAGAGTTTTTGGGAGTTATGCTTCTCCCCACGTCCTGCCCTATTATGTTCCTAACAAGCTACTTGCTAGAGAAATTGCTTACCAACTTGTAGTAAATGGTATTTCGAAGCAACTCAAAGATGCAAAGAGGGCCATTTGGCCTAATTTCCCTTTGTAGTGCGGTACTTTTGCACTTTTAGATATTGGTCATACCTTCAAGGAAGTTTCAAATGTTAATTTATTGAATTTGGCTGTAATGCTAAAGCGGCCATATGACCCCAATGATGTGATTAAGAATTTTACCACAAAGCTGAAATTGAAGCCTTTTCTGAAGGAGATAGATAGATTTTATGATTTCTTTCAAGGCATTGAAAAGTTTACATATGTACTAAAAATTGCATCAAGTTATCTAAATCAAGATGAGTTTCAAGCCTTTTAAGCATACAAAAACAAGATATTGGAAAGGATTCCTTTGGATTTATTGATTATTGAAGATGTCAACAGACCGACTCCAAGTATTAGCTTCGATAATGAAGCTAAAGACATGTCTGAAGATGAGTCAGGGCAATTAGAACATAATTCCCAGAATTCAGATCATTATGATAATGAATCAGAAAATAAAAATGTGCGCCCATAAAATGTAATTGATAACGTAATCGAATAAATTGAAATGCAAGAGAAAGGAGGAATTAATGGAACTGGATCATCTTCCCAAGAAATTTAGCACAACCAAAATATACCTAATCAGGCAGAAAAATCTCAGCCAAAGGATTTGAAGAATAAATGGGGTAAGTTTTCTACAGCACTGCAAACGTCACAACCAAATCCTAATACTGATCAATCTATCAGTTTTCAGACACCAGAGCATTCTAAAAAATTAGTGGAAACTGCAACTCCGCTACAACAGGTACCTGAAACTCATGATCGAGAGATCATTCCAGCCTACCCTACAGAGAAGATAGTTTTACAAATTGAAGAAATTCCTTCACTGGACGTCTTCTACAGTCCTAGTCATAAGTCTGTAGTCAAGAGAAGAATGGATGATACAGTTTCAAATCTCACAAATGAATTTGTTGACGTTCTATGGAAGGATCCACTAGTTGATCCTACTGAGCATTTAACTAAGCTATCACAGTGTTCAGGGGCATATGCTACCGTCAATATTGAAAAGGCTACTGAAGTTCAACTGTTACTGAAGAAAGGAGAAGAAAAAATACAAGATTTAGAGGGATTGTTAGATCAAGAAAATTCTAACTCCAATAGGAAAATTGAATTTAAAATGTCTCAGTTTCAAAATGATTTTGAAAGATTAACTTTGCAGCATCAAGTGAAAATTATAGAAAAGGAAATGCAACTGGAAGCAACAATGAACAAATTAAAAATCTAGCCACAGGTAGGGAAATTCAAAAGTGAAGAATTGGAAGTGAATACTAAGCTAAAGCAACAACAAGAAGTATTTTTCCAACAAGCTTCAATCACTAGCTCTTATTATGGTTCAAGTGAAATCCCGATCCAGCAAGTGGTTATCAAAAAAATAGAATGTGAGAAAATTGAGAAGAAAATTAATGAATTCATTCAATGGCAAGCATCAGACTCAGGAAAGGAAGATGATCTACCCTAGGTAGATAAATTTCATAAGGAAATTTTATTTAAACATTGGGAAGCACAACTAAGACAAGCAAACAAAGCAGTAGCAAAAGCATCAAGGTTAACAAAGAAATTTACTAAGTTGGTTTGTGAACATATTTTGAAATATGAGCTTATCAAAGAGTCCACATCTGAAGTGCTCTCAAAAATCAAGCCATTAGAAGCACAGTGGAAATAAATGACATAAATTCAAGAATAAATGATTAAAAAAGTAAATAAGTTTGATCAAGAAAATTATTCGATTTTTTTTATCAAAGGCTTATCATCAGTACCAAACCCTACAGTCATTAACTGATTCAACAAAAAGGTCACAACCAACACTTTCATATGCAGTATTCAAGGGCTAGGTCAGATCGAGAATTTTGCAACTAGCTCAACATAAACCCATTATAGATATTTGTCAACTTCGAGGTCAAATCCAAAAGGAGGATCATAGCTCATAGTTATGTTGTTACTTTATTTTTCTAGATTGTAGTTGGAGTTTTCTCTTTACGAGGATGGTTGTTTGTGTTAGCACTCCATAATTTGTAAGATTGGCAAGAAAAAATGACAGAGGACAAACATCAAACCACTTTGGAGTCCAGGACCTAGACTCCTAGACTCAGAGAGTGCTCTCTTTGTTTCTATGATTTATCTTGATAATTCTAAATGATGATATTAGGCAAGTTATAGAAATTATGAGGGTTGTTTGTTTCGATTGATTGAGTGGTTGGACAGATAGAGCTGAAAACCTAATCCATTGGGTTAAGGAGTCATAAAATGCCGAATTGTGCATCAAATTTTCAAAGGCATTCATAGGTCAAGTTAACTATGCAGGCTGGATCTAAATGGCAGTGTGAATATGAGATGGGAGAAAGTAGTGGGTTCAGAAATAGCTTAAGAGCAGTTAAGAATTCTTTAACTATACTTCAGAAGAAAACATTAAGATAACAAAAATAGACACAATTAAGGTGCTCTCTCAACAAATATTAATCTAAATTTTCTGTTTTGAAATCATATAAATTGATGCACAACATGAAAAGACAGAGAAAAAACATTAACACAGAGGAAAAAAATCACCATTAACATAGCTCAAGAATCCTGTGAACGGTCTCTTATTCTTGATGCCCAGCTCAAACAATTACAATGTTCCAATACTTCTTACAATGCAAGTTTCAGCAGGGTCCAATTTTCCAACCCTTGATACTGCTAAGGCATGTAGTATTTATCTAAAGACTAAGTCGGTTACCCTACCTTACTCAACAAACTTTCATTAATTACAAGTTAGCAGAAAATGGACAAGTGTGGCCATGAAAGGCCTGAACAGAAAATCACTGACAAGAACACCACCTATAGAATTAATTTTGGGCAGCTCTTCCTGGATCCAAATAATTCGATGGCTCTTCGTAAGATCAAACAATAAGCTTGGAGGTGGCTGTGATGATCACGAAGAGGAAACCAACGATGGCTCTGACATCTGGCCCTGATTTTCAAAAACTAGTGTTTGGTAATTAAATCTTGTGCAGGGCTTGCCCCTTTTTATTGAATAGTGACTCTGCCGATGAGTTTACTGCCTTTTTCATTTCTGCCATTATAACCTAAAATTTTTGTAAAAATGCCTTGCTCGACTTTCCCCTTACTACTCATGCCCCATTTTTTGAATAAATATTCAATCTTGGCAGCTTCAGCAGTTTTTTAAAACATAAACCCTTTTTTATTTTAACGATTGGTAGGACTTCCTTCTCTCAAGTAAATGGTGGAAAACCCTTTGAACGGGTGGCCAAGTCTTGCTATCATGCTTAGCCCCTTTTCTTCACAAAAAAATGCACAAATCACATCCGCCAGGACTTAATCTTTAGGCATTTTCAATGAAATTCATCGCATCCGCGCCAACATCCCACTTCGCATGACACAACACTTAAGTTTTCCTTATCACTTAAACTTTAAAACTTGCGATGCACGATTTGTGATCAGGCCCCATTGCATCGCACATCGTACTTCGGCGATTATAAAACTTACCTCTCGCGTTTGTCCTTTAAATTTTGCGATTTGCAATTGCGATCGGGTCCCACCTGACATTGCACATCGCACTTCGTGGATTTATCATTTTACCTTTGCAACTTATAATCTTTTTGAAAAGAGAATCCATACAGGTAAATTTGTTTTCGAAATAGAGGAAAAACCTGTTTTGAGGTTTTTAACCCAGAAAACAGGTTATTCCTCTATTTAGAAACTTATAATCTATTAAGATTTGCGATTTGCGATTGCGATTGGGTCCCACCTAGCATTGCACATCGTACTTTGGAAACTTTAACATTTACCTTCCGTGGCCATCCTTTAAAATCTGCGATTTGCGATTGTGATCGGGTCCCACCGGGAATCGCACATCGAACTTCAGCAATTTTAACATTTACCCTTTGCACCTATCTTGCAAAACTTGCGATGTGCGTATTGCGATTGGGCCCCACTGTCGTCACATATCGTACTTTGGAGATTATGTCACGAAATTTTACACTTATGTTTGGAAACTTGCGACATGCGATGAGAGGTAAACGTTTTAAGGGGGATAATGGTTGGCTGCGACAATCCATTATATAAAACCCGAAGTTGTTTTTCGAAGGGGTCCTAAGGTGGTAGGCGGTATTGTGAAAGGGGCGAGTGGGGTGTGAAATAACTATGAGTTGACGCATGGAAGTAGGGCCCAAACTTGAAACTTCCCATTTCAGACCCCCATCATCATTTAAAGTTTGAAGGATAAGGGGGGGTGTGAAATTCATTGAACACCGTCGGATGTGGAGGTGGGGAACATAGATGGTTAGCGCAGATGGGTCGGGGGAGGTGAGGTGAGGTGGAGTCGGGGTATAAGAGTTGAGGGGGTAAAATGAAACTTAGGATAAGATAAATAACAAAGGGGCGGGGTAAAAGGATATGAAACATGGTTGAGGACTTAGGATAAAAACATACCATAAGGTCCCAAAATTGATAAAAATAATCTCTTTTCAGGTCTTCATACAAAAAATTGATTTTTTCAGTTTGATTATAGGAAAAAAATCAAGCATTTTTTAGGCTACCTACCTATAGTATGAACTTTGCATTTTTTATTTTTAAATACCCTATTTTCTTATTTTTTGTTTCTCTTTTTCTTTCTTTGAAAAATACTTCTGAATATTGACATCTATGTACAATATAAAAAAATTTAAAAGAGAAAGTACACAGTCACCTTGACATACTGTAAATTACAGGGTTTTAATAGTGGCTCCAGCTAGGGAAGGCATCTCCTTCGGGGGTTGTTAAGAACACCATAGACTAGTAGCATGATCCATTGGGTTGATCCCACAACTTGTATCTTGATTTGTCAAGAAACTTAGTGACTGGGAACTGGATGATTGTTCCTCCTGACTTTGAATGATAAAAATAGACCAACTGCTTAGCCAACCAGCTTATTAGCATACTAAAATCTGAACTAAAACTACAATTGAACTTATCCACTAAAAGCCATCAAACTGAACACACTGCTGCACCTTGAAAACATGAAAGGTGAGACCAGAACTGTGCTGAAACTAAAGTCTGAAACATACTGATCTGAAAATGAAAAGCAATCTAAAACTAAGATTTGAAATATGCTCAGAGTGTTGAGCTTATTTGCACACCTACCTACCCTAATGTAACTTGGAGATGATATATACACTAAGTGAACTCCTTTCTCCAATGCAACCAATCAAGTAAATGACTACATGATTGATTCTTGTTCACTTTTTTGAGTAGGCTGAAAAAGAAAAAGGGCCACTCCCATTTTACTTTCCTTCGAAAAAAAGTGCTCAAAATTTTCCTTAAACTCTGCAACAAACCATTCCTAGCCTAACATACTCCTTCTTTAGATGATTATAAGAAACCAGAAAAAGGGTCTTGGAACAATACCTCACCCTGAGGATTTAAATAACAAACTTCATCTAGGGCTGCTCCTTGTTCCACTTTTTCATGCTTAGGATCCTTCTGAAAGAGAATATCTACACATTCATCATGGTCATTTGACATGGTATCCTCATTATATACCACTATGTTGTCCTCAAGCAAACCTGATATGTCTTGACTGAGTTGGCTGAATTCTGTTTGAAGGCCATCATTTTGATGAATAGGAGCACTTTATGGCAATAGGCCTGCTTGAGAAGGTAGAAAAACATTAGTATCAACTTGTTCTTCTATTTCTTCATGAGGAAATGCTTTAGTACATAAATCAGCAGTAGAAAAAACATAAATAATCTCTTGATTACTTAAAAATATAGAGGTTGCCTGCATGCTTAGAATTTGATTGATTTCTTCATCAGTTAAAGGAGGAGGGAGTATTTGTTTTCTTTGGATTGAATTTTTTTTTTTTCTTTCTCTTTTGAAGCCTGGTCGTGAGGCTGAATGTCCTCTTTAGCCTCACACCAAAGAGAAGATGAATTATCATTTATCCCCACAGAGAGATCTTGTGGATCTTCTTTCATTTCCTGATTTCATTCATTTTCAACTAAATTCTCTTGGTTTTCATGATAGTTAAATTGAGAATGAAATTCATGAACTGCTTCTAAGAGATCCTCAGGATGCCAATTTCCTAAATTTTCATCAATATTTACAAGGTATTGTATGAGATCCTCAGATTGATCACAAAAATTTTCAATTAATGATAAATATGGAGAATTTTCTTTATAATGATCATAAAACACCTTTTGGAAATATTTTAAAGAAAACCAAATACCAGAGTTCAAACCTTCATACCATTCCCTTGCTTTCCCTTCTAATGTTACCATGAACATCTTCATGAGGCAGTCCTCATGCCATTCGACTTTCAACCTCCATGAGTGTATAGGAAATTTAATGAGATGTAATAAAGCATCATCAACCTTCTCATCTTAAAAAATAGGAAGATTGTTGTCCCAATTTACCTAAGGCATTTTGTGTCAGAATCCAGGAATGTGATCTCAGTCCATTGGAGCATACTTGCGTTGTATTTTTGGATCCATATTGTCAATTAGTTAGAGAGTGGGGTCACTATATATTCACAACCAATTTATATTCTTCTACCAGTGGAGTCTTTAGGTCAACTGAGTGGAGTCGCTAGGTGGATGATTTCAACTTTCTTGTGTCTGGCTGTTGTCCACTATCAACAACCAAATATCAATCTTGGAACATACTTGAATCATACAATATTTTGACTGGGCTTTCCGAGTTCTGATGAAATATTAATCTTTTTCAATAAATCATTCCCCAGTATGGTCGCCATTATGTTAGCACTCCATAATTTGTAAGATTGGCAAGAACAAACGATAAAGGACAAACATCAAACCACTTTGGATTCCAGGACCTAGCCTTCCTAGACTTAGAGAGGGCTCTCTCTATTTTTATGATTTAGCTTGATAATTATAAATGCTGATATTAGGCTAGTTATAGAAATTACGAGGGTTGTTTTTTTTTATTGATTGAGTGGTTGGAAAGATAGAGCTGTGAAACTAATCCATTGGGATATGGAGTCATAAAAGGATGAATTGTGCATCAAATTTTCAAGGGCATTCATAGGGAAAGCTAGCTATGTAGACTGGATCTAACCGACAGTGTGAATATGAGATGGGAGAAAGTAGTGGATTCAGAAATAGCTAACAAGCAGTTAAGAATTTTTTAACTATACTTCAAAAAAAAACATTAAGATAATAAACAAATATAGAATTAAGGTGTTCTCTCAACAAAAATTAATCTAAATTTTCTGTTTTGAAAGTAGATAAATTGATGCACAACATGAAAAGATAGAGGAAAAACATTAACATAGAGGAAAAACATCACCATTAACATAGCTCAAGAATCCTATGAACGGTCTCTTATTATTGATGTCCATCTCAAACAATTACAGTGTTCCAATACTTCTTACAATGAAAGTTTCATTAGGGTCCAACTTTCCAACTATTTATGCTGCTAAGGCATGCAATATTTATCTAAATACTAAGTCAGTTGACCTACCTTACTCGGCAACCTTTCATTAATTACAATTTAGCAGAAAATGGACAAGTGTGGCCATGTAAGGCCTGAACAGAAAATCACTGACAACAACACCGCCTGTAGAAATAATTTAAAGCAACTCTTCGTGGATTCAAACGCTTCGATGGCTCTTCTTAAGATCAAACAATAAGGTTGGAGGTGGCTGTGATGATCGAGAAGATGTAACTAACGGTGGCTCTGACATCTGGCCCTGCTTTTCAAAAATTTGGATTTGGCAATTAAATCTTTTGCAGCGCTTCCCTATTTTTATTGAATAGTGATTGTGCTCATGAGTTTTCTTCCTTTTCTATTTTTTCCGTTATAACCTAACAATTTTTTAAAAACGCCTTGCCCGACTCAACCCTTACTACTCGTGCCCCCTTTTTTGAATGAATCTTCAATCTTGGCATATTTAGTGGTTTTTTAAAACATAAACCCTTTTTTCTTTTAATGATTGGCAGGACTTTCCTTCGCTTGGGTAGATGGTGGAAAACCCTTTGAACGGGTGGTCTAGTGTTGCTGTCATGCTTAGCCCCTTTTCTTCACAAAACATCGCACAAACCGCATCCACCCAGACTTGAAAATATTTAGGCCTTTTCTTTGAAATACATCGCATACGTGCCAACATCTCTCCTCGCACAATGCAAGACTTAACTTTTCCTTAGCACTTAAACTTTAAAACTTGTGATGCGTGCTTTTTGATTAGGTCCCACCGCATCGCACATCGCACTTCAATGATTATAAAACATACCTCCCGTGTTTTTCCTTTAAATTTTGTGATTTGCAATTGTGATAGGGTCCCACCTGACATCGAACATCGCACTTCGCGGTTTTAACATGTTACCTTTGCGACTTATCTTTTAAGATTTGCGATTTGCGATTGCGGTCGGGTCCCACCTAGCATCACACATCGCACTTTGACAACTTTTACATTTATCTCCTACGCCCATCCTTTAAAATCTACATCTCACATCATACTTCGTGGTTTTAACATGTTACCTTTGCAACTTATCTTTTAGTATTTTTGATTTGCGATTGCGATCGGGTCCCACCTAGCATCTCACATCGCACTTTGACAAATTTAACATTTACCTGCTACGCCCATCCTTTAAAATCTACAATTTGGGATTGTGACTAGGTCCCAGCTCGCATCGCACATTGCACTTCGACAATTTTAACGTTTACCCTTTGCGCCTATCTTGAGAAACTTTCGATGTGCACATTGCAATTGGGCCCCACCATCGTCGCATATCGTGCTTTGGAGATTATATCACAAAATTTTTCACTTATCTTTGGAAAATTACGGCATGCGCTGAGAGGTAAAAATTTTAAGTGGGATAATGGTTGGATGTGACGGTCCATTATATAAAACCCGAAGTTGGTTTTTGGAGGGGTCCTAAGGTGGTAGGCGGTGTTGTGAAAGGGGGGGAGGGGGAGTGAAATAACTGTGAGTTGATGTGTGGGAGTAGGGCCCAAACTTGAAACTGCCCATTTCGGACCCCCCTTATGGTTAAAGTTCGAAGGCTAAGGGGGGGTGCGAAATGGATCGAACACCATCAGATGTGGAGGTGGGGAACATAGATGGTTAACGCGGATGGCTCGGGGGAGGCGAGGTGAGGTGGAGTCGGGGTATAAGAGTCAAGGGGGTAAAATGAAACTTAGGATAAGACAAATAACAAAGGGGTGGGGTAAAAGGATATGTAACATGGTCGGGGACTTAGGATGAAAACATACCATAAGGTCCCAAACTTGACAAAAATCATCTCTTTTCAGATCTTCAGAGAAAAATTTGATCTTTTCAATTTGATTATTGGAAAACAATCAAGCAGTTTTTAGGCTGCCTACTTGTAGTATGAACTTTGCATTTTTTCTTTTTAAATATCCTCTTTTCTTCTTCTTTTGTTTCTCTTTTTTCTTTCTTTGGAAAATACTTCTAAATATTGACATCTATATTGTACAATATGAAAAATTTTCAAAGAGAAAGTTCACAGTCACCTTGAGATGCTGTAAATTATAGAGTTCTAATAGTTTGAAACCTCCTCTATTTTTATGTAATAATCTATTTTTAAACATATTTTAGTTTAGTATTTAAACCCTTCTCATGCATCTAGAGAAGGGTCTAGAAATTTGTCAAAAACATTTGCAAATAATGCACTTCTGAAAGTTTGTAAATGCTTTGATGGATTAATGGAACAAAATCTGTTATCTTTTGACATTTGAAGTTGTTTAACTCGTGTTGCACTATTGTACTCTTTAAATTTCTTGAAAGTGAAGAGGAGAAGAAAATATATTGTCAGTTTATATGAGTAGGACTTCGTATATATGGTACTTCTATTCATTTATATTAAGTTTTGCTTTCTAGATTGACAATTATCTTTTTACTTGCATTATATATTTGAACTGTTATCATAAATGAATGTTAAATGCACTTATGTACTAATATTTGTCTATGTTTTCTTATTTGATATATAATCACACATATGAATGCAATACACTTTTCACAATTATTTTAATCAAAAAATTTTGTTAAAATAATCATCTTTACATAATTTTCATCTCTTTCAATTATTAAATATTTTTCCTTACTAATAGTTGGAGGATATCTTTTAAGATCGCATAAAGGAAGAAACACCCCGGGCATATAGTAGAATAGATGAGTGTTAGATAAATGCATGTGATAGATTAAAATCATTTCCTATTGCATGTTGTATAAACAAAACACACCCCAAAATCATCCTTATTTGGAAACTGGTCCCTTTATCCCCATTCGAAGCCACCACACCAAATGAAAAAGGAATTGCTCTAAGGTCCGGACTGGGTGGTTTTCCCCCATGTTGTGGCATCGGAATTCCGAGGCTTCAACATTTTGGCACTATAAGGAGGGAAATTGTGAATGGCAAGGAGATATGATCAATATAAAAGTCAATCTAAGAGTCTCTCTCCCTCTAGATCTCCTTCAACTTCCAGAACATTAGTTAGATCTAAATATTTAAGATTTGAAGTTGAACATCCTTCTCCTAAGCCCCCTAGTGATACTCAACCCATACTACCTCTAGATTTTCATAAAAATTCCCGTGAAGTTCAATCTTTGAAAGAGAGGTTAGAGAGTGTATCCATTTCTGCTGAAAATTTAGAAACTTATCAATCATCTAAGATTAATGTTTCATCCTCTTTACAACCCATAAGAATACTAACTCGATTAGAAACTCAAAAGACAGGAATTCCACCTTTTTCAATTTCCCATCGATACTTCTCAAAGGAAGATAAAGAAGACTGAATTAGAGCCAATCACCATCAAGGTATTATCTAATAATCCACCCCATTCACCTCCATTACCTCCACTCACTTCCACAACTTCCATTCCAACAATCAGTGTTACTTTAACTAGTTCCAGTACTCTAACTACTATTCCTTCAACTAGTTCTACCACTCAGCTTGCCTCTTCTTCAACTCAAACTC
The DNA here is from genome assembly GCA_034641835.2 of Pinus albicaulis. Lineage (NCBI taxonomy): Eukaryota > Viridiplantae > Streptophyta > Pinopsida > Pinales > Pinaceae > Pinus > Pinus albicaulis. The sequence continues at coordinate 264,894,437 of CM076575.1, read as the reverse complement.
AATCCATCACATCCACCCAAGGTCCAATGGTAGGCCAAGTACCTCCACCAAATGTACAACCATGGAACAATCCAGGGGTAGTACAAATGCCTGCCCCTCTTCATCCTCTCCCAAAATGCACTGAAAGATGGTTACCTAAATTTAATCCTCATGATGGTCTTCCAACTGAAGAACACATTCATAATTACATGTTAGCCATTAATTTAAAAGAGATAGTTGAAGAAGATTTTGTTGTAAGATTATTTCCATATACTCTCACATGATCTGCAGGATCCTGGTATTTTTCATTACCTGCCCGCTCTATAACTAGCTGGAATATGTTTGAAGAACAATTTTTAGCTAAGTTTGGAGATGACAGAACCACTACATCACTCATAAATTATTTATCAAATATAAAGGCTAGGAGAGGGGAGAAAATAAAATATTTTAATTTAGTATTTAATAAATTTCTTAATAAAATTCCTTCTACAACAGTTCCTGGGGAAAATTTTCAAATTGAGTGGTATATTTCGTCTCTCCCATCTAATGTAGCCATTTTTGTTGATAGAGAAAAAGTGCCTACATTAGCAGAAAATATGAAGGAATATTTATCTGTAGAGAAACGCATAATCTCTCTTGAAAAGAAGAATTCCCAAGAAGATAGGAAATCAAAGAAAGCATCCTTCAAAGATGATTCAAAAAATAATCCATCCAATGACCATTTTGATGTAGAAGGTCTTCAGAAAGTTTTAAAGACTATGACAAATGAAAAGGAAAATATCAAGAAACAAGTTGCTGAAAGTTCTAGCTCAAAAAAGAATTTCAGAACCTTCAAGAAAAATCAGTCTTGTAATTTTCAACCTCCGAATATCATATCTAATGTTGAGTCTGATCAAGTTATAGATGAATAGCAAACAGAAGAAGACAAAACTGAAGTAGAAGAAGAAGCTGAACTAAATGGAACATTGTGGGATTTTATCCTATCAAAGAAGGAACAACAAGAAGCTTTACCTGTGAGTACAAGGAGCAAAAATACTATTGAAGCAACGCAAGCAAATAAAAAATAGAATAATTCAATGCCTACTAAAGATAAACCAACAAGTAAAAATTCTACATCTAAGACTACACAAACAAACCCTCCTACTTCAGTTGTTCCACCTACATCAAAGACAATGGTAGTCTCCGACACTATTGAGTATAATGTAGTTGAGGATATGAAAAAGGCCAGGGCCAATGTTTCAATTCATGAACTTACTAAGTTAAAGCAACAACAAAAAATCTTACTTAGAGATTTAAAATGCAGTTCTTGCTTCAGCCTTACCTGCCCTAGTAATAGTCCAAGCTGCTAATCAAATGGGTAAACCTCCTTCTCCTTCAACTAAGATAGGTGCTACATATTTTGATTATGATAGGTGACTGATCCATCTCTCATACTTCTGCATTTATTTTAACCTATGATATCTATAATAAAAATGTCCATAATTTTTTAATAGACTCAGGGGCTTCCTCTAACATCATGCCAAAATCAGTATGTGCTAAGTTGAACATAACTCTTCAGATTTCCCCTGTTCATATAGTACAAATTGATAGAAGTAAAGTAGAGGTTGTAGGAGAAATAAATTCTGTCTCTATCAGATTGTAATCAAACCCTAAGGTTGCTCAGATAATTGATATATTGGTGGTTGATATTCCTGAGTTTTACGGTTTAGTGTTAAGCAGAGATTGGTCTGAAAATATTCATGGATATTTTGCAACAGACTGGTCACTTATGTGGCTACCACACAATGGAAAACCAAATGAAATCCGGGTAGACTGAGAGAAATTCATGAAGCATACAGTCACTAATCTTGAAGGGATAAACGATCTAGTAGCATTCAATAATAATATTATTGGAAACTACTTGGTAGAATCATTTCTTGGACATTTAAACGCTCAACCATCACCCTTTTTCGATAATGAAGTTATCTCTCAAATCGAGAAATTTTCCCAGACAGACACTTCGAAATGTAAAACTTTTGTAGATAAACCAGTAGTTAATTCTTTATTTTGATGGCTCTAAATCAAAAGATGGTGTAGGAGTTGGTTGTATTTTAATAAGCCCAGAAGGATAAAAAACCATGTTAGCCTACAAACTTGAATTCGATTGCACAAAAAATATAGCAGAATATGAAGCATTGATCCAAGGTTTTCACAAAGCAATTGATCTCAACATAAAATATTTGAAAGTCCTAGGAGATTCAGAAATCATTGTTAAATAGGTAAGAAATACCATTCATTGTCATTCTGTACATTTAAAGCATTACCAATCATTAGTCTAAGAATTGACCATTCATTTCTTAGCTTTCAATATTTCTTCCGTACCTAGAATACAAAATGCTAGTGTAGATTTATTGGCTAATGTAGCATCCAAATTAATTCCATCTCAAGAATTTAGTCCTGATATATTTTCCATTGAAATGATTTTTAGACCATATGTTCCTGACAATATTACCAAGTTGAGAGTATTTAATAATGGCTCAGATATCATAGACTTCCTTACATCTGAAGGATCTTATGATAATCAAATTTTAGATGAAAATGAACATGACACTCAGATAAATGATGAACAAGATGAAAATCCAATTCCTAAGTTAGTTTTCAAATTAGAAGACCTTTATGATCTAAAATATAGGTTTAAAAGAGCTACTAAATCTAAAAATCAAAGTTCAACCTTAATATTTGAGTTAGTAAATCTTGGAACTAATGATAAACCTCAAAATGTCAATTTAGGTCTTGGTCTATCTTCTGATGAAAGATTATCATTTGTCAAGTTATTAAGGATGTACAAAAATGTTTTTTCTTGGGATTACACTGATCTTAAAACATATGAAACTATTTTTATTCAACACACTATTCCCATGATTTCAGATGAGAAACCTATACAGCAAAAGTTGAGGAAAAATCACCTGAATCTTGAAAATAAAATCAAAACAGTGTTGAATAAACTCCTCAAAGCAAAGATCATCTTTCCAGTTAGACATTCTAAGTGTGTTTCAAATTTGGTTCCTGTCCAAAAGAAAAATGGTGGTATTAGGATTTTTATTGATTTTATGAATTTAAACAAAGCATGTCAAAAGGACAATTTTCCATTACCAACCATGGAACAAGTACTACAAACAATAGCTAGTTCTGAACTTATGTCTTTCCTAGATGGATTTTCAAAATATAACCAAATCCTTATACATCCAGGTGACAGATTAAAGACTACATTCAGGACTAAGTGGGGAAATTACGCCTATCAAAAGTTGCCATTCGGGTTAATTAATGCAGATGCCACTTTTCAAAGAGCCATGGACACAAATTTTAGAGGACTCATAAAAAAATCAATGGTTATTTATCTAGATGACATTATAGTCTTTTATAGACAAGCAACCAATCACGTGAATGACCTAAAGCAAGTCTTTAAGCGATGTAAAAATTATGGAATTTCATTAAACCCAAAGAAGTCATATTTTTCTTTAGATGAAGGATAACTTTTAGGATTCATTGTGTCAAAACGAGGTATCTATATTGATCCTGAAATAATTGAAGAGATTAAAAGAATTCCTTTCTCTCATAACAAGAAAACTATGCAGTTGTTTCTTGGACAGATAAATTTCATAAAAAGATTTGTCCTTGACTTTTCGACAATAGTTTTACCATTGCAAACCATGATTAATAAAAATTCAACCTTTAAATGGGGACACAGCGAAAGAGAAGCATTTGATTTAATCAAAAAATCCATTATTAATGATCCATTCTTGACTACCTCCAATTTTCTTAATCCTTTTACTTTATACACCTTCTCATCAAATACATCTTATGTTGTTGTTCTAACACAACTTAGTGACCAACAAATTGAAGCACCGATATCATTTTTCAGTTACAATTTACAAGACGCGGAACTAAATTATTGATCTGTTGAGGAACAAGCATTTGTTGTCTTTAAAGCTATAAAGTGTTTTATACCATTTATCCTTAAAACTCACACCAAAATAATAGCTCCATTCTATGTAGTGAGACAACTATTGATGCAAAGAGAATTAGGAGAGAAAACAACTAACTGGGTTACTGCTTTACAAGAATATGTGGTAGAAATTAGACCTTATAAAATTGTTAGAGGTCAAGGTTTTTGCAGAATGCTAACAGGAGCATCCCATTTATCATCAGAAGTAGATTCAGGTAATAATGTGCAAATATCAGAGGTAAGCCTCAACGATGTGCAATCTCAATACATTGATCTCAAGTTTTATTTAAAAAATGGATATGCCCCAACCCAACTCAATTATAAAACAAAAAGTGCTTTGATATTAAAGGCCAAGATATATGAAATAATCAATGACATATTATTTAGAAGAAAATTTGATTCTGTATTATTAAGATGCTCAGAGAAAATTGAATCAGAGAAAGTTTTGTAGGAACTCCATGATGGATCAGCTAGAGGAAATTTTGGAGGAAATACAACAACACATAAAATCCTGCATGCAGGTTACTATTGGCCTACACTTTTCAAACATGCTCATGAATATGCAAGAAAATGCAAAATTTGTCAAAGTGCACCTGGAAGACAAAGGAAACCAGCCTTCCCATTACAAATAGTTAGTATCGAACAACCATTTGAGTAATGGGGATTAGATATAATCAGTAAGACTGTTCCTAACTCTTCCAAACAACATAAATATATTCTCACAGCTACAGATTATTTTACTAAATGGGTGGAAGAAATTCCATTCAAGGTAGCCAACTCTGAGAATATTATTGAATTCATTAATCAATTTATCATAACTAGGTTTGGTTTACCTACTTCTTTAATGTTCGATAAAGCATTTTATTTCTCAGGAGCTGTTATGATAGAATTTACAATCAAAATATGTTTTAAAATTAAGTATTCTGCAAATTATTATCCGCAAGAAAATGGTTTAGAAGGATCCACAAATGAAAACCTCATTAGAATCATCAAACGAATTGTTGATCAAAACCAATTAAATTGGCACAAGTCATTAACATTTTCTCTTTGGGCAGACCGAATAACTAAGAAGGCCTCCATTGGCACTTCTCCATTCAATCTTGTTTATGGAAAAGAAGTTATTCTTCCTAGAAATGTAGTTATTCCTTCTCTTGCCTTACTTCAATTTATTGATGAGTCTCCTTCTTCTTCCTTGCAACTAAGACAATTTCAAATTCTCAAACTTGAAGAAGAAAGAGAAAAAGCTAAAGTTACTCATGCACCTCATCAACAGATAGTAAAAGCTTCATTTGATTCAACTTCTGTCACTCCAAAAAAATTTCGAATTGGTGATCTAGTATTGAAATGGGACAAATCACATGAAGAAAATGGTAAACACACCAAATTTCAAAGACTGTGGCTAGGTCCATTTCAAATCAGTAGAAAATAGGATCATAAAATTTTTTATTGCAAGATCTATCAGGAAAAAGAGATTCTTTGCCTATTAATGGGCAGATTTTAAAGAAATACTTTTCATAGGAGGTAACCCCTTCTATGCCGTGTATATTATTTTCTTTTCTTAGGAAAATAAAAATTGCGTAGTATTGATTTTTGGCTTTTCAAGTAAACATATCAGAAAATATTTTTTGATTTATCGCTTATAGAAATAAGAAATGTTAAGGAAATAATCAATAGATTCAAATATCAAATAGAATCTATTTTACTGAAAGATGCAATTTCACTGAAGTTATTTATTCTCTGATGAACTCCAACCTTTATAAAGCATTATTACTGTGTTATCAGTCAAGAAAAGAATATTTAACATAGTAAAGACTCTTTTACAGATAGTAATCTTAAAAATAAAAGAAATTTATCATCCAGAATCCTCAAAAAGACCAATGATTCACCCCATCCAGGAAAACTTATCAATTTTTAGAAAGAAGTTCAAAAAAAAAATTACGCTAAAAATCTTAGAAGATAATAAGTCTCATCAAGAGCTTGTTTACCATGTTCATAGGGAAATAGTTGAACTGACATTACCAATAATCCTTACCAAAACAGGGTAATGACTTGAGATTATATCAAAAGGAAAAGGGGTCTCATCAAGGGCAAGTTTGATCAATTTAATTACAACTAGTGAATGGGATTGCTAATATTTGGTTACCAAGCCAAGACAATGGCTTTTAAGTAAATAAAAGTACAATAGAAAATATCTACAAAAAAGAAAACAAGTTCCAAAAGAGATTTATTATATAAAGTTGGAATTTATTTTTGAAGATTGTAAGAAAGACAGGATGGGAAAATGAATCATTGTTGGGCAAAAGGTAACCCTGCCAAAAGCTTAAATTTCCTATTGGATTAGAGGCTCTACCTGTGATAAAAGATCATATATTTATAAGCTAATCTGAAAGAGCCACCTACTTCATGTTTTTGAGCTAAGTAAAGACTAATATAGATACTCATACTTCTATTTTTAAAGAGAAATTCTTATGAATTATAATTAAGAGAGATTTTAGCTTAGTGAGATATTATTTATTGAAATTCATTCCTGCAACTATTTTTATTTCGAAAAAGTTTTTAGAAATTTCAAAAATAATAATCAGAGATAGCTGGTTCTCCCAAGTGAATCACCAATTGTTGTACTATACAACACCCTCCATTTATTTTCACTAAATGGGGACCGTTTAAAATAAATAGGAAATTTATTTGTTTGATTTTATCTTAGCCTAAGTCTAAAAACTTTAGGAAATAATTTTCTTTCCCTTTTCGCTTTGATTTCTTAGCGCTCATCACAAATCACATAGCTTACAAGCCTAAAAACTTAAACATATTAAGTGTTTCAAGTTGCGCTATGCGCTAAACCTTTTTAAAGTCATATAAAACTCCCGTCACAAAATATTTAAACACCTCTTTAAAAAGAAATCACATCGCACCTTGTAAAACGATCCACTTATAAGAATTTGGTAAGAGTCACAATGAGCCAGACCCGACGAATTAATAAAGAAACAATCATAAAACTTCAAATGTCTGATAAACCACATCGGTGTGATTCCTTAGCACACTTCACATTTCACACCGAATAACCAAATGCAAGTTTTATTACCGTATAAAAATTGTGATCTGCGATTTGCGCAGATCACATTTCGCGAATTCATCGGTAACATAAAACATAACTAATAGAAATAGTTTTGAGTTGCAATATGAGATATTGATAGTTATTGCTCAAATGCGTGAAATAATTCATATCTAATCAAACGGATATAATATATAACGTCTTAAATTGATTGAATATACATTTCACGTAAAGGTGTGTAAGAGATTTGATTGGAAGAATTATGGGTGAATAACAACATTTAATGGGAGTAAGGTTTGAAAGATTCATATCTACTTCGAGTGTGTTTTTAATGATTGAACATCAGATTTGTGATTATATCTCTTTAAATCTATCCTTCTCTCCATTTACCTCAGATAAAATTTTTTATTTGTTCACTTGAATTTAGGAAACCACTTAATGGAGCAAGGATAACAAGGATGAATAAGAAAAGCAAGGAAATTGCCCAAGAATCATTTATTGAAGACTCAGATATGTCTGCCTTATTCTCAGATACCACCTGCAACAAGATTGTGGTAGTTCCTCATGGGAGGCAATGTACCAACACTTCGACAATGAAAAGCCAAGGGTAATAACCAAAATTTCTACAACATGCGCGTCAGTTTCTTTAGACTCGTCTTATTGCGACGTTGCATGCTCATTTCTTCACAAAGTAGCAAAGAGGCTGAAGATTATTCCCTATACAGATATGGTTAAGTGGGTAATTGACCACTTGAACATAGAAGATAGGACATTTAATAATTCAAAGGATGAGAATTTTGATTCATTCACGACATAAGATTTGAGGACAATTTATCATTTACCCATCCTGCAACATAACTATGAAAAAGATTTTTTCCAAAGCTTTATAGAGAAACATGCAGACCTAATGAAAGTTATAAAGAAATGGAAGGATGACCAAGGCAAGATGAAACGGGAAAAACTCGGTATGTACCTGAGACCACAAATTCCTTTCCCTTATTTCTATGATGCTGGAATGTTGTGTAGATTATTTGCAAAGCCTGATACTACTAGGTTTTCTGTAGACTGGGTCCCGTTAATTGACGCAGTTTTTAATTCTTTAATTATGAATTAGGAAAATATCATGTCTGATAATTTGGACAGAAGTATCATATAATATAGAAGTAAAATAAGTGTTTCCTCTAGGGAAATACCCCCCTTTTACATGATTTCCTATGTCATGGACACAATTTTCTTTTGTTCGAGTTTTTCTACCATGGGATGGAAGTGGACAACCCAAGACCTCACTCTAATCCACATTTACCACAAAGCCCTTTTGGATTCAGATTTTCATCTACATTTTTACAAAATTTGTCAGAGTCATACTACCTATGCACTATATTATATTCAATGATAAATCCCTTAGGATTTCCAAAGGGGCTAGTACAATTTTTTTTCTTGTTTCCAGATGGGTTGCCAAAGAAAGTTTCACCTATGTTAGAGTTTTCGGGAGTTATTCTTCTCCCCACATCCTTCCCTATTATGTTCCTAACAAGCTACTTGATAGAGAAATTTCTTACCAACTTGTAGTAAATGGTATTTTGAAGCAACTCAATGATGCCAAGAAGGCCATTTGGCCTAATTTCCCTTTGTAGTGTGGTACTTTTGCACTTTTTGATATTGGTCATACTGTTAGGTTCCTATATTACTAGTTTAGTCTCGTATTGTTATTAGTATAGCCCCCTTATTGTTATTGTTGTACCATTGTAACCCTAATATTGTTATTAGTGTGCCCCTAAATTGTTATTGTTAGGTCAACTAGGATTATATTGTAGCCCCATGGACTCCTATATATAGAAGGAGGTTTTGGTCATTTGTAGCATACAAGAATTTTTAATTTGTATAATGTATTGGAGGTTTCCCCCTCGAAGTGGCTATTTTCTAAGGCGTTGATCTCTATTTTCTTCTATTTTTGGAGCTGGTTTCACAACATTTGGTATCAGAGCTTTGGATTCTAGGGTTTCACTGCTCCAAGTAGGTCATCGTGCCATTTTAGCTATAAATTTTTTCTACAAAGGTTCGAAAGCTGAAATTTTTAGAGCACGAAGCCAAATTCTGGAGGAACATCGTCACAAAATTGCAGAGCTTGGTTCATGATATTTTCGGAGATATGATCTGTGGAAGTTATGGATTTTTGCAAGCTCCTGAATTTAACCTAAACAGGTCATCGCAACATTTCCGCTATAACTTTTTTTCTACGAGGTTTTAGAAGCTGAAATTTTCACAGAGAAAAGACGAAATCTTGAGGAACGTCGTGGAAACATTTCAGGGGTTGATTCACATTATTTTGGGAGGTAGGATATGTGGAAGTTAGGGCTTTTTCAGGCTTCCGAATTTCATCTCAAAGAGGTGATCGTGGGAAAATATTCACAACTCTCTCTCTGAGCATTAGATTGGAATTCTATAAAGAGTGGCCGCAAGTACACAGATTGTAGATTCCTATCTATCATGTTGAAAGCCGAAGGAGGAAACAGTGACACATGGCAAGTCATATAAGTTTGATCTACTAATCTAGTCCATAATTAGGTCATTGTGGGAGATTGGACATAACTTTGTTTTGAAGAATCCAAATCAGGTCAGAGCTGTTACTGTCCCGTTATTTAGTAGATTGGTAGACCAAATGCACAGGGTAACATGAAACTAGACTTTGGAGTCCTAGGACCTAGCCTTCCTAGACTCAGAGAGGGCTCTCTCTATTATATGCAAAGGATGTGAACTTGTTTACTTTAGATGGTTGATTTTAGGCTAGTTGTGAAGTTTAGGGTTTTGTTTTTTTGGTTGGGTTGGGTAAAATTATCAAGGGGAATAGGTGGAATGATATGTCATCAAATAATTAGTCTATGGAGTCTATGAAAGTCATGTATATCTCAACAATGAGTCAGAGTGCATCACAGGGAAAATCTATTGTAGTCATTGGATCTTTTAAAGTTATGTGTGAAGTGAAATGGACATTAAGTTAGGAAAACAAGGTAGGGAAAAGGGCAGTTAAGAATCCTTTGTCATATAACCATAAAACATAAGGTCTCAAATACTAATAAGAAAAATATAATAATCATGAGATAGGGTAAACCATTAAATCAATGACAATACTTAAACAAATAGACATCCAAGATGAACAATTTAGTGAAACACAGAAAGCAATAAATCTTATCTAAATTCAGTGAGTTCACCTAGAAAGTTTAAAAACATATAAGATGACAAATAACATTAATCAATGAAGAGGGAACTCCTAGACATCATCAATCAAGTTATAAAGAACCTTGAGGAAAATTGATAAGTATGGACAAAGGGCAAGATCAAAACAAGACCTCCTTGACTTAACCTAACAAGTAATACTTCAAAGAGAGATTCCAAAACAGAGTTTAGATAGCATAAAATAAGCAGGGTTTTCCATAAAAAATATTTTAAAACTAGCATATTAATCCATTGATGAAATAAAAAAGCATAAATAGGCCTAAGGAGCAACTAAGAATTCCTTAAACACACCCAGCAGAGGAAAACATAAAGACAGTAGCAAACAAGAGGACTAAGGTGCCTCAAACAACATTTCTAGCCTATACTTTTCTGATCTACTGCAACATAGAAAGATGGACATAATGATAAACAAGGAAACATGAAAAAATTAGAGACACATCACCATTCACCAAGCTCAGGGATCCTGCAAGCAAGCTTTCATCATCATCAATCAAAGCATGTCATTCACAAGATCCATAACACCAAATTGCTATTCAACCTCAAAGAACCATGTATTTCTCTCAAAACTCATCAAAAGGAAACATTTACAATGAGTCTTAAATTATATATTTAATCAGCAGGAGGAGAGAAACCTAATAGAGTATCTAGAAGCCTATTGGCTAATCAGAAATATCACTATTGTCCTTGAGACCTTGCAAGGCCTAAGGCACAAAATATCTAAAACAAAATATATTTTCGGGCATTTTTAGCAAAGAAAATGATATTTGAGGTCCAACAAGCCTCCTAAAACCTTCCAAGTGTACATTTTTGACTTTCCCTCTGCTAAAGGTGCAACATTGTGTTTTAGGAGGAATTTCCATGCCAAGGGCATAACACAGGAGCAGGAAAAATGGGTCATCTTGCAACAGTGTTTTGAAGGCCTTCCTAATGTCGGAAAAGGATCCATGATGGCCCATTGGAAAGACCTTTGAGTCTAATTTCCATTTCTATCCTTGGTTCTCTAATCCAACCTGTGAAATATATTCAAAAATTAAAAATTCCAAGGCTGGTAAAGGTGCAACAAATGTCCTAAAAAGCAGGCAGAATGGTGAAAATTTGGGTGTTTTCGGCGCTTTTGGAGGACCAAAACAACTCCAATTGTTCTGAAAATTTGTGAGCATGCTATGTTTGAGATGAAGATTCCAAAAAGGTGATCCTTTCCTCCTAAATATTCTCTAAGAAAAAGCGTAGCACCATGTGTGCTACCCCCTTGGCCCTCAAAATTAGCAAAAAAAAAAAAAAAAAACTTATCAAAATTCTCCCAAATTTGGTGGATGAGTGCCTCATGGGTTTTGGGAGACCTGTAGAGAGGCTTGTGCCAATATTGCAAGCATAGCTTTGCCTTTTTCTTCTTTTATTCTTGAATTTGCATGAGGGCTTCGTTCAGTTTGGCACTAGCAAGTTTTTTTTTCATGGCATAATGTTTGGTCATCATTTTCTGGAGAGCAAGGCCCCTCTTTATATTCTTGAAGTACTTGTGTTAATTCTTGTAGTACTGAATGATATATTGTGCCATCTCAAAATCCCTCTCCCACTCCCTGATTTGGGCATCTTTACTTTGGAGTAGTAGTCTAGTGGCCATCTCCTCATCTTCATTATCACTATCTAGGTCAATGAATTGTGGCTTTTGAGTAGTTTTCTTTCCTCCCTTACTTTTCTTATCCTTTTTCATCTTCTCTTTGCCCTTGTCAAGCCTTTGAACTGATGTAGACAGCAAGGTTCCTTTCCTTTTGGAGGCAACAAGCACTTGCCTTGATCCTCTTTGATATGTGAGAGGGGGGAAATAAAATTTGTTTACTAGAATTCTCTTACCATGACTAACTTCAAGATTTCCTTTATTTTCATCAATTATCTCTGTATTTATGTCTTCTGCATTGTGTTCTTGGCTTCCCTCTTGAGAGTCACTTGCACTTTCCTCCATGTTAGCATCACTGTCATGATCTTTACCAATGTCTTCAACATTTTGACTCTCCTTTTGTTTCATAGTGTCACTACTGTCATTATATTTTAGGCTATCAGCCATCATGGTGTCTTTATTACCTTCATGATTGTCATTAGCCTCTTCCTGATTTTTGGCCTCTGCGTAACTATCCTCCTTATCACTGCCCTCTTCCTCCTCTTCATCATTCTCTGTGTTGTCATTTTTAGAGGTGTCCTTGTAAGCTTATTCATTACTGTTTTGAGCATTTTCATAATTTTCATCCTCTTCCATATCTTCTTCATTGTCATTTTGTTTTACACTTTCCTCTTCATCAAAGTCATTGTTGTTCCCACTATCATGCTCACTGTTTTCATATTTATCACTGTCAAGTTCACTGGCTCTTCTTCTAATTATGCCTCTGTCTCTTCTTCAAATTACGCCTTTGTCTCTTGACTATCGTTCGTTTCTTCCTCTTCATTTGGCTCACTACCTTTTTCTTCTTCATTGTTATTCTCATTGCATTTGTCCTCCTCTCCAGTTTTTCACTCACTGTCTTTGTTTTCATCATCCTTTACATTATTTGCCTTATCACTGCTTTCTTGTTCTAAGCTGTCTTCTTCTTCATAATCTGCCCCTGTCCTTTCATCATTCTTATTTTCTAGTGGGGTCACTGCTAGAGGTACCTTCATCAGTTTCTTCATTTTCCTAACACTCTTTGTTGTCCCCTGTAATGTCCTCATTTTTTTCATTTTGATCACTGTCATCCCCTTTTATATCTCCTCCCTTGTCATCTTCTTCTTCATTGCATGCATATGTTTCTTCTTCACTATTGGGCTCACTGCCTTTGTCTTCAAAATCTGCCTCTTCATTACCTGCCTCTTCATGGTATTCTTGTTATAAAATGTCCTCTTTATCATTTTCATTTTCTTCCCCAATGTCCTTTGTTTCTTCTTCATCATCACCACTTTCTTCATTTTCATTTTCCTCTCCCTCATCACTTGTTTCTTCCTCTTGACAGTCATTTTCGTCTTGGCTGTCATTTTCCTCTTTGTCACTGTTTTCCTCTTGTCCTTCATCACTTTCTTCTTGTTCTAATGATTTAGGAGAAGGTGAAGGAGGGAAGTTCTCTTGGGGAGAGGATTCATGTGTGGATGAGGAATCATGTTCAGTGGGGGTTGATGGAGGAATTGAGGAAGGTGGATGAGATGATGAGAGTAAACTTTGTAGAGGAAGAGGTTGTGGATTTATGAAAACATCATGGGCGATGAATACTTCCCACGGGATACCCTGTTTCTCTAATTGATGAAACACAATCATCTTGATAAGAGAATGGTGTAAAATACTCTGCATTTGTTGTGAAGGATGCCTATTTTGCACAATGTATGACATCTTATCAATACTTCTATCAAGGTAATAAGGTAAATGCAGTAGCTTGGCCTTAGTGAAATGCATGAGCAGTCTTATATGGTAGGAATAGAGCCTAGAAAACCTACCCTCACAGGTGAAGTATTTCATGATGAATTTCATTGAAGGCGCATATCTCTACAATAGATGTGAAAAGGGAAAAATAGTCTTGCAATCAGCTTGGTACCTTGGTTTCAAGAAAGGCAGGTAATCGCTTAAGTCCAAATTCACCAGTTTGAACCATTTTTCTCCCATGCAAGGTATCCCAGTGGCCATAGCAATTGTATTGGTGGAAAAATCAAAATTTACCTTGACTAGGTGTACTTGGTGGTTATGGAGGTTTAGGATGAAAAGTCTGGTCAACTCAGGGTGACTTTTGACTCTTTGTACTTTTTCACATAAATCAAAACATCCTACCTCTTTGAAATATGCAACTGTGGTAGGGGAGGATGTCAACTCCTTGGTGCTTAAAGGCTCAAACTTTTTTTCTCTCCACCCTTTCTCTATGGTCCCCTAGGCCATTGGCCTCCCTCGCCACCATCAACAATGCCTTCTCTAGGCATTTTATCCTTACTCTTGCTTTAAAATCAAAACCTTGTAGCTGCTTGTGAAATGATATGAAGAGGGTGAGTGGGATGGTGAGGAGACACTAGTGTCAAGGCTAGTTATGAAAATGGAGATGTTATTTGGTAGAAGAGCCACTTATTAGCATGGAGACCAAACTTATCTCTTCCTTTAGGGTTTTTCTTTTCATTACATTTCTTGCTAAATTTCACCTTTAAAATAGCACGAGAGGGGGTAGAGTATCTAAATACCTTTTATAAAAGCTTCGGAGGTGCCAAGAAGATAAATTTAGGAGTTTTGAGCAAATTGGAGGCTTGCACTGGCTTGAGATGCTTCTTGGTTGAACGCGCAGCACAGGAGCGCAACACTCGGGCTCCTGCACGTGTTGTTGGTTCGGCCTGAACGGCCCAGCACGTAGCACCCGGGCAGAGAAAACAACCTTCTACACGACTGTCAGGTCAGGCCTGAACGACCCAGTGCATAGCAGCTTGGGCTTGTCGGGTGTCGGGCCTCTGCACTGAACGGCCCAACGCGTAGTAGCTCGGGCAGAGTGGTGTCGGGCTTCTGTGCTGAACGGCCCAGCGTGTAGCAGCTTGGGCGGAGTGGTGTCAGGCACTCCTGCACGTGGTAAATTCGTAGTGGCACTATTTAGTCAATTCAGTGTCCTAAATTGATAGCATAATTATCGACCAGGGCTTGTAAACTGATGAGGTATAGTTGCACTATATGTGCCTAAATATCCTTATTCTTATTTCATTGTTTTCAATATTTTGTTGATGTTTTTGGATTTTGTTATGTTTATATTTTAGTATGATAATCTATGTTCAGAAGAATGAAATCAATCTATGATAGAAAGGAAATAAAAGAGAACCTTGGACTCAAAACAGAGTGTAATTGTGACTTATGTTCCTAGTGGTGAAAAATAGAGCATTCTAATCCATGGATGTCGTAGCTTGCAAATGAACATGAAATGTAACTCAAGACATTATAATTCAACCTAATCCTCTTGATTATAATTTTGTTGGAATAGTTTATAGAAGAGATTGAACTCCAATGTGATGAGGGTCTTTCTAAAGATAGACAATAACTTAGAATATTGTAGTGCAATCCTGTTCATATATTAGAGATATTTTGGAACAACTTGAGAAGAAAATTGCTACAATATGCTAAGGATCTCCTATGAATATTTAAAATTCTTATGTCACCACAGCTAGGTCTCATTCATCAGCTAGAGATTTATTGGAATATTTCATTGAAAGAGACTAGATATAATGAAATAAGAATCTTCTAAACAACAAGTAACCCGCAGTATTACAATTAGATCTTTTCTATGATTTAGAGATTTGTTGGAACGGTTTTAAGAAAGGACTATTTGTAATAATATGAGGATCTTCTATCTAATTGCAGAGTAGGAAATATAACCTAATTAACTTATCATCATACAACGAAATCTCATTCAGTCAATAGTGATATGTTGGAAAAGCCTTTTAAGAAAAAGAATGGCTATAGGATAATGAGAATTTAAATGACAAAAACTAAAGTGCTAGTAACTCAAGATGTCACAATTAAATCCATTCAATGAATAGAGATATATTGGAAAAATTTAAGAAAGGACTAAATATAATATCATGAGGATCTGTTAGTTGAAAAAACAAAACAAGACATGATACTAAAAGATATAAACTCAGAAAACTGCCTAAGTAAGAAATATAACAACACAGATTTAAAAGTTACTTATCTATAAAGCACGTGGAAGCTTCCTTAGATAACAGGGGCCCTCTGCTATCAAGTTAGCATGAAAATATTTAACTCCTTGAGTTTTTCTTCAACACAACATCAAAGTTATGCTTCTTCTTATTATCAAAAATGCTTCCAAACATAGTATTACAATATTGGAAAATAAAAGTTAACTTGTTTCCTCAGTCTCACCAAGCTAAATTTATAGGCAATTACATAACTGTTATTGAATGAAAGTAGGCACAGGTTTATTCTAAAGTCAAAATCAAACTAAAACTCTTTTCTAGGACTCATGATTTGCTAAAAGAAAATCAAGAGTCCTTATCCTTATAGAAATCTGCTTCTTGGACTCTTGGTTTGACCACGTGCACAAGCATCTCCAGATTTTGATTCAGCCTTCGTGGATGACAAGGAACAATGTAGGAAAGATTTATAATCTAACCATATACTCCTTTTCTTTAGATGACACCTGTAATATGTTCAAACACCAAAATGGCTATGGAATGTGTAACTAGCTACAGAATGACTGCATTTTGTAGCTAAAACTGCTTAGAAATCATTAAGACAACAAAACCACAAAAGTACAAGAAGTTAGTCATTGCATGTACTCCTTAAGTGATTTTAATCATTCTTATTGATCTTTTAGGTATATAAATGACAAAAGGAATGATAATATAAAGTGGAATTTGGCAAAGGAGAAGACACTTTTAGGGCTCAACATACCCCCACTGCAAAACTTTAGCATGTCCTCATGCAATTTCATTCCATTTGTACTGATACCTCTGCAAGAACATCTAACCTTCTTTTTCTTCTTCTTTTGGTAGTTAATTCCATCCTGGGTTTCCTCATGAGTGTTTTTAACTTTAGATTAATAAGTTCCCTGTTCAATTTCCTGTTCCTTTTCTTTAACTTCTTGTTTGCTTTATATAACCCTTCCATTTTATGAGAGAGAGTACTATTAATGCTACATTTCAATTTAACTTGCTCCCTTAGAATTTAATTTTCATTATTAATATGGTTATTTAGTATCTTCAATTCATAATTGTCTCTTTTTAATTTTTCAATTGGAGGTTCTTGTGGACTGGGGGACCTTTCTCTGTTCTCTGAGGATTTTCTCTCTAATGATTCCACATGGTCATAAAAATGCTGCTAAGTTGGATCTACATCTGGGGTTCCTCTACCAGAGTTTCCTTCATATTGGTATACAGGAGATCTGTCAATTGGGGTCTGAATTGGAACTTATTCTTCTTCAATGCTGATGATTTCAGTTCCCCTAATGCATGTCTTTTTCACCATGCCCTTAAGCCTGGAACTTCTCCTTAATTTAGGTGGATTTTCATATTTTACATTATCTTATTCAACATTTTCATTAGTTAACTCCCTCTTCCTTTTATTCTTGAGTTGTTTCCTGATTTTTACCAATTTCTTAGAGACTATTTTATCACTGTCTTCTTGTGTTAATACATTAGGCTTGATTTCAACAATTTTAACATCCTTTCCTCTCTTACTTCTTCTCACAGATTTTTCTTTGGACAATGTTTCTTTGGGTTCTTCAAAATGATTCCTAAGAATTCATCCCAATTATCTCCTATCTTCTTCAGATGAAACTCAATTGACATTTTAATTAAGCCATGATGATGTAAGGTAGTCTCTAAGAACTAAAGCCTTTTCTGGACATTTGAAGACATCCTTTTTAAACTATTGAGTAGGAAAAATGGCAGATTTATTTCTTCATCTAGAAAATTCATCATGAGCCTAATGTGATAAACATACAAAGTACCAAATCTGCCTTCACAGATTATGAATTTTTGTAAGATAAATAGCATATTCCTCCATTTATTCTTCAAAGCTGAACTATGAATACCTTTCTTAAACATTGTAGTGTCCATACCTGGGATTTTCAACATTTGTCTCCAAGCGTTATTGTGAAATTATTTGTTTTTAAACCATCGTTCTCCCTGCCTTGGCAGCTCTGTTGCTTCTTCTATGAAAGACTTTGTGATGGAGAATTTGAAATCCCCAATCTCCACTTCTTCTCCATTGAATGATCTGGAAAATGACTTTGTGATTTCTTTATGAAATCCATTAAATTTCTCTATAAAGCTCATCCATCCAGCCTATTCTAATAACCCTTTGATCTGAGAGTATCCTTCCAAATACTTAGTTCCAATTGGCCTTGACCTGACAATAAGCCCCATTTCTTCTTGATGAAAATTGCTTCCTTTCTCTGGCTTCAATTCACTGCTCTATTCCTGTTCTTAAAGCAAAAGCAACTGTGAAGGGTTGTCTTGTCCTAAAGTGACTTCTCTGTAGATGAGGGTTTGGCTGTGGAAGAAATAACAATGAGTGAGAGTGAACGGAACAGGGTAGTGGTAAATCATAAGGATAATTAGGTATAAGAGTTTGTCATGGAATGAATGACCGTGAAGAAATCTTATGAATATTTCAAAAATCATCAATGAATACTCCGGTTTGATGACGTGACCTAATAGGTCACTTCTAGGTCCTAACCGTTATCTTTCATTTAATGATGATTTGGTATGGAGCGGGGTAAAATGGATTTGTTTAAGGAGGGTTTATGATAGGAGTTTGATCAATTCGAATTATAAAATAACTTAGGAAAACATATGACCTAACCATATTATATCTTTAATGATTTTCTATCAAAAATAATTTCCTACAATTTTACCTTAGCCCTTTTTGAATTTTTGCTGCTTTGATGTGCTTTGTCTTTTATCTGAAGAATATTAATCCTTTAGGCTCCATAATATCCTTTGACTCATCCTCTATTTTCTGAAGTGGATTTTGCAGAATCAATTAGCTGTAGAATGGATCTAGCTGTAGAATAGGTAGCTACAGAATGTACCTGTAAGAACTCTGAAATATGAAATGGAATGAAGTGAAATGTGGATGGAATGAAGTATGTAATGGAATGATATGGATTATGAATATGAAATGGAATGAAATATGGATAAAGTGAGATATGGACGGAATGAATGAAATGGACCATGAATGTGTAAATTGAATCTGCAACTTATGGTTTTATGATACTTAATTGCAGAAAAGAACAATTTTTGAAAATCTAAAGTGTCAGAAGAACTCTGATTTTCACTTTAGATTTTCTATATAAACATGCCAATCAATGATTGGTTTTCATGTTTATACCCCTTTTTTAATTATATATATATATTTTTAATTTTTTATTTATATTGAGGAAAAATACAATTAAGTTAGTGAAGAAGAAGGATTCTTCTTCACTAACTTCATATCAATGTTATCTTGAAATTTCTTGACAAATTCCTCTCTTGAAAGTGGCTTATGATAAAATTTTAGTATGTGTCCATTTACAAGAAAGGCTACCTTTCCTTCATCTATTGTCCTGATTTTTATTGCTCCATTTTCAAAGATTTTCACAATCTCATATGGTCCAAGCCAATGAGTTTGAAATTTACCTGAAAAATCCTTGAAATTTGAATCAAATAAGAGAGCCCAGTCACCTTCTTTAAATTTATTTTCCTTGATGTTCTTATCATGCCATCTAGTCCTTTGTTTTTGGACTATGCTTGTTCTCTGGACTGCATTTTGTCTGATCTCATCTAATTCATTAATCTGCTCCAATCTGTGCTTCTGTGCTTCTATTAGATCTAGTCCCAACTGGACTGCTATTTTGAAAGTTTGGATCTGAAACTCTATGGGAAAACAAGACTTGTTTTCCATAAACAAGTTCATAAGGAGTGTGACCTGTTATGTTTCTTCATGTAGTTCTGTAGGTCCACAAGGCTTCAGGAAGCCTTTTTGCCCAATCTCTCCTATGTAAATGAACAGTCTTTGTTAGGATTCCTTCAATGACTTTATTGGTAGATTCCACTTGCCCATTTGCTTGTGGATGGTAGGGAGTAGATTTTCTGTGTCTAATATTGTACTTTTCCACCATTTTCTCCACTAGTTTTGATGTGAATTGAGCTCCTTGATCTGTAACAATTTCTCTTGGGACACCAAAAAAAGTAAAAATATCCTCAAAAAGAAAATTAACTACAGATGCTTCAGTAGCAGAAAGTAATGGTTTGGCCTCTACCCATTTGGTAACATAATCAGTGCAAACTAATATATATTTCTTTTGTCTTGATGGAGGATTAATAGGTCCTACAAAATCCAAAGCCCATTTCTCAAAGGGTTCAATGTGTACCTGAGGTTGCAGTGGCATCTCACTTGAAGGAGAAGGTTTCCCTACCCTTTGGAAACCATCACACCTTTTAACATACTCTTTAGCATCCTTAAAGAGGGATGGCCAATAATATCCTAAATGAAGGATCTTATAAGATGTCCTCTTATCAGCAAAGTGTCCACCACATGGTTCATCATGACATGCCTTGAGAATCTCAGACATCTCATCTTCTTAAACACATATTCTGATGGTGAAATCTGGACGTGTTTTGTATAACTCATTAGCAATCCATGAATATTTTGCACTGTCATAAATGATCTTTCTTTTATCTATTGTATTCATAATTGAAGGAAATTTTCCTAAAACTAGATAGTTAGCAATATCAGCAAACCAAGGAGTTTGAGTGGTAATTGCAAAGAGATATTCATCAGGGAAATTATCTTCAATTGGAGTACTGTCTTTAATGTTTTGGAGTCTAGATAGGAAATCATCCACTGTATTTTTTTTTCCAGGCCTATCCAGAATAGTGATGTTAAAATCTTGTAAAATCAATAACCATCTTGTGACTCTGCCATTAGTAATTGATTTGTTCATTAGGTACCTAATTGCAGAGTGATCTGTGTGAAAAACATTTTCATAACCTATTATATAGTGTCTAAACTTATTTATGGCATGAACAACAACTAAGAACTCTTTTTCAGTTACAGTATAATTTAACTCTAAAGGAGTCAAATTTTTACTTGTATAGTAGATGGCATAGAGAATCAGGTCTTTTTGTCCCAATACAGCTCCTAAAGTTGTATCTGAGGCATCTGTTGAAATATGAAAAGGTAATTTCCAGTTAGGTCCCCTTAAAATAGGTGCTTCAGAGATTTTTGTTTTCAAGGTTTCAAAGGCTAACTGGCAGTTAGAAGTCCAATAAAATTCACAGTCCTTGGTAAGTAATTTGAAAAGTGGAGATGCTATCTTGGTAAAATTTTCTATGAATCTCCTATAATACCCTGTAAATCCTAGAAAACTCCTAACATCTTTTTGACAACTTGGAGCTAGTAGTCTGGAGATGACTTCAACTTTTGACTTATCAACTTTAATCCCTTCTCCTGAAATGTGATGTCCTAGAACAATCCCTTCATTAAACATCATAAAACACTTTTCATGACTTAATGAAAGATTTTCCTCTTTACATATTTTTATAACTTTTTCCAAGTTTTCTAAGGCTCTTCAAATGTGTTTCCATAGACTGTGAAGTCATCCATGTATACCTCTACACAGTCATGTATTAGATCTGAAAAGATTCCTAATACTGCCTTTTGGAATGTTGCAGGTGCATTTCATAATCCAAATGGCAATACTCGGTAGGAATAGGTACCCCAAGGACAGGTAAATGTGGTCTTGTCTTGATCCGCAAGTGCTACTTGAATTTGGTTATAGCCACTGAACCCATCCAAAAATGAAAAGTATTTCTTTCCTGCTAATGTGTCTAACACGTGATCTATGAAAGGTGAGGGAAAATGGTGTTTAAGAGTAGCTTTGTTTAGTTCTCAGTAGTCAATACATACCCTCCATTTTCCATTCTTCTTGGGTACAATCACCAAAGGAGAGACCCACTGACTATCTGAAATGGGATAAATAAAATTGACATTTAACAATTTCTACAATTCTTCTTTAACAATCTTCATAAGGTTTGGAGTCATCCTTCTCTGAGGTTGTCTGATTGGTTTACAATTTTCCTCTATATAGATATGATGAGTTCAAGTCTTAGGATTGATCCCTTTAATGTGAGTGTACTCCCAAGAATATGTAGAAGAGTGTCTCTGTAATGTTTTGACTAGCTTTTCTTGTTGAAACTTCTCTAGGTTTTTGTTTATGTTTAAGGATTTTCCTGGGAATATTTCAATTGTAGAGCTGCCAAATTATTCCATGGAGTAAAGAGACATCTGTCTTGATGATAAGAACTCAATGTTATATTCTTCCTAAAATTGTTCATATTTAAATTCTGAAGAAGATTCATAATTTTCCAAAGTATTCAGAATCTGATTGTCTTCACTAATTTCTGAAATAGTGAAGAGAGGTTGTATATCTTCTTCATCATCAATCCATTGAGTATCATCTAATTTAGTGATTGTTTTTGCTGGAGGATACAAGGTAAATTTCTTGGTTGAAATTCCATTAGAGATGTACATATCACCAGATCTACAGCTAATGAAAGCATCAACTGTAGCTAACCAAGGTCTTCCTAATATAATAGGATGTCCTCCTAGATCATTTTTAGGAGTTAGGATCATGAAATCCACAGGATACTCCCAAGAATCTAAGGACTCTGGAATGTCTTCTATTATCCCATCTGGTTTGATCACATATCTATCTGCTAATTGTAGCAGTGTGGGTGTAAAAAGAAGATTAGGAAGTTTTAGTTTTTCCATGATTTGCCTACTCATGATATTGATTGCTGCTCTTAAATCAATGAGTGTATTCTGAATTTCAATTCCATTGATGTGTATTCTGACAACTAGATTTCCTGGGTCTAGATACTTTGGAATGGAAATCTTACCCATCATTATATCTGCTATTTTTCCTACTAGTTTTATTTTATTTGTCTCTTTTATTCTTTTTTCTGTTTTTTTCATACTCAACTCCTTTATTTTTTTTGTTAAGATTGGGATTTCCTTGATATCTTGTAATAATGGAATCTTAATACAAACATTCCTTAATTCATCTAGGAAATCATAGTTGGCATCATTATTTGTTTCTCTACACCCCTATCAATTTGTAATCTTTTTGGAAAAGGAGGTGTAGAAGTAGATGTTGATCGCTGATCTAATATAGGAGTTGAAATTATTGGCTCTTTTTATTTTGATTTTTCAATGTTTTGGTCTTGAAAAGATGTGCTTTCCTCAAGATTGTTATTTACTCGTAGAGAATCTTCCTCAGAATTGTTTTGCTCTTGTATAATTACAGAAGGTTTCTTCTTTTCAAGTATTCTTCCAGACCTAAGCTGAACATCATTAAGGTCTAAAGGAGTAATCAAATAGGTTGGAAATTGTTGACCTTCTATCATATATGTATTCTGAGGATTTTTGTTGTTGGGGTTTGGTATTGGCTGGGTAGGCAATTGATTTTCTTTTTGAGGAAATGGTAATGGAAGTGGTTGATTTTTATTTTGGTTCTGATTTTGTGGACTATGTTGAGGATTTTGTTGGGGATTTTTTGTGGGGGAAAGTTTGAATATGTTGGATATGAGGGATAAGAAGGTGGATATTGATAATACTGGGAGAACCTTCCATATGGATTTTTTGTTCCTTGTGCCCAAGGTTTAGATTGATTTTGTAATTGGGGCCAAGGCTGTTGCCAAGAGTTCCAATTTGGTGGGAGTTGATTGTACATTTGACTATTAAACCCTTGTGTTTGAGGCCCCTGCCAAGGTCTTCTAGAGACAAAGTTAAGAGATTCTGTGGAATTTGTGGGTGTTTCTTCTTGAAAGATAGCCTTAAGACCAGGGAGTGAGGGACAACTCTTGGTCTCATGTTTTTCTGAACAAATTGCACAAGTCTCTATTACTTTTGCATCTAAAGGACACTCTCTCAAGGCATGCTTCTTCCTACATTTGGGACAAAAGATTGCTAAAGCATCTGTTTCAGCTTTTTTCTTGTTTTTTAACTTAAGGGTGTCTATTTGTTCACTATGACTCCCTAGAATGTCAGATGTAAATTTATCAAGCATATTACCTATTTCTGCCCTACTTATTGTTCCAACTGTAGATTTACTTGCCCTTGCAAGAGCAGGGTCTCTTGGTCCTTTTAGAGTTTTAGATTTTCCTCTTGAAAGATTGATACATAATTCAACTATATCAGGTAATGGAAGCTGAGATATGTCCCATTTTCTCATCATATTTAGGATATCTATCCATTCATCCCTAATTTTTTTCAACAAGAGAGCCTTAAAAGTTTCTTGATCTAAGGTTTCCATTTTTTCCCTCTTGATGTTATAATTGAATCTTTCCAACAAATCTTCTAGATTTTCATCCTCTTTTTGCATCATCTTGAACACTTCTTCCTTATGATTGTCTGGTATGCAATAATCCAAGCATCTATCTAGAAATGATTTCCTCATTTCATCCCATGTCCTAATAGACCTATTGATTAAAAGCATAAACCATTTTAATGCTGCTCCTTTCAATGTTGAAGGGAATAGTTTAAGTTTCTGAGCATCTTGTAGATAATCATAGGTTCTACATAGAACTTCAAATTCAAATAAGAAGGTTTAAGGATCCTCACTTTTCAGTCCATGAAAGTTAGGAAGAATAGAAGGTGATATGTTTTTCATAGTTGCATTGGTCTCTTCATCTACTATAGGGAATCCAAAAGGACTTCCAGTTCCCCTTCTACCTCTGCCTCCTTCTACATTTCCTCTTCCTCCTTCTACATTTACTCTACCTCTTCCTTTACCCCCTCCAAATAGTGTATGTTCTCCATTAAAGACTTCTCCTTCCCCTTCTTCTGCCATGATAGACTCCTCTAAACTGATATAAGGTTCAGTTGGAAGAGCTAGTTGTTCTAATAGTTCTTCTATTAAGGGTATATTGAAGAAATAACCCTCTTCTTCCTCTTCACTAAGGATTTGTAGTTCTTCTGCTGGAATATATTCCCCTGTAGAAGTGAAAAAGGTTACCCCTTCTGTAGGAGTCCTTGGATCTTCTTCCTCTAGATTTGCTTTAGTGGATGAAGTGGGGGATCTTCCTGATGGGATATCTGATCTTGAGACTTATGGAAGCCTATGACCAGTATAGTATGGAATGTGAGTTTGGGTTGGAGGTGTGCTACTTCTTGGTCTATGTGGTGTTGACCGGATAAATCAATCTTGTGAACAAGGCCGATCTCCCTAGTATCAGAAGACAGTCTAGCAACAAACAGACAAACAAACCTATCTTTCTCTAGACATATGTGATTTATAAATAAATGCTACAAAGGTGTTAAGATCTTACCTTAGATCCAGTTCTTGTTCGTACTAATCGTCCTCCAATAGCTCGAAAGAGTTATCTTTGAAGACCTACAATCACAAACAAGTAAACATTAAATAGCACCTGCATAGTAAATATTATAAATCATGCCTATCATGGTGATCAAGGAATCCATAAAATAAACAGTTAATTAACAACTTATTGAGAAAAAAAAAATTATTTGTATTAACTTCAAATAATAGAAGAACCTTACAACCTTTTCAGCCTTGATGTTGAACAGGCCTTCTCGGGGTCCGAAACAGGAATCTCCTTTACTCTGACAAGCCTTGCACTCTTCCAACCGAGATACATACAGGTATGTAATATTTCCTCATAAAATCTCAGGTAAAGGAGTCTAAGTTCCAACAACACTTTATCTCAAATAACACTAAAGCTTGAACTCCTTTTGAGGCTGCCCAAGGCCTCTTTTTATAGTGCAAAAGAGGAGGTTATAGTTCCAATTATGAAGGGATAAAGTCCTCCTTCAAAGGGATAAGCTCCTCACATCAAGGGGTTAGCTCTTTAAGGCAAGGGATACATGAACCTCAAAAGAGCCATTCTGCCACCGCAAGATTCCTTCCAAAGGCTTCTAGAAATTACTGAAAGTGAGCTTTTTGAGTTTACTTGCGCCTTTTTAATATTTTATAGGGGTCCACACCCTTAGCATAGAGAAAGTGCATTCAGGTACGCAGAAGTCATGAACATTAGGTGCAGGACCGTAGGTAAGATAAAGAGAAAGTGCGATACCAGAGTTTTAGAGACTTTTGAGAGCTTTTCTATTATTTTTAAGGCTTGACATTAGAAACTAATATTTTAGACTTGCAAAGGAGGAAAGTATGAGTGATAATGAGCTCATACAGATAGCAGAATGTTAGGATGACAATTTTCAGTACAAAAGATTGCCCCCTAAAGTGCGAAGTCTGTAATAGATGAAGATAGAGTCTGTCATATATGAAGAGTGGAGTACTTTGTCATTTCAAGGATCATCCTATGGACACCCCAGTCATAACCTGTAAAAACATTCAATGCAAAATATATATATGTAGACATATCATTGCTGAGGTAGGCATTCCCATACTCAGATCAAAACTAACTAGAAAACTGATTTAAACTATTCTGATACAGGAATGATTTTTAATACATCAACAATATAGACATGTGTAGACACAGTATGGACGCAGCCATCTGTTTATGAATAGTCCACTGTATAAATGAATAACAAAATTCCTCACAGCTTGGATGGTAGAAATTAGATCCAGGGTCTTGATTTCCATTTCCCGAACTAGTACGATTCTATCCATGTGAATGAATGTGTCAAAGTCGAACATGGCAGAAACCACTTGATTACCAGTCAATAATGTAAACTGTTAAAAAGTGTGAGAGTAAACACCAGTGATATCAATGGCCCTCAAAGTACTCAGTGCAATCCATGAAATATGAATGAATGAGTTGAAGTCAAACATGTCACATAATCATTCGATCGAAGGTCAATGACGCAACCTATTGTCGAAGGCGAGAAACCTACCATTGAGGCATGCAGATTTCAAGGTACTGATGATTTCTAGATCAACTTCCTAGATAATTAGCTATCGTGGATAGAAAGTGATCCGTTGTAGGCAAACCCACAACACGAAATCATAGTTCAATTTTTGAAGAAATATATTGGAAAGGACTGACTCAAGGATGGTCAAAATGGAAGACAAATATTTTGTAGATGAATGGTTTATATGAACTGACCTCTTGAACACATAACGACACTACAGATGGCTTGGTGACAATTGACCCAAGTCTAATACCCAGAAACTGGCTGAAGACTTTTAATGTGGTTTGATTAACTATTAGGCAAAGGATTTTCCCAACCCAGGTGAACAAAAGTGTCATGTTCAAGAGTGGTTAACGGATTTTCGAATAATCAAAATGTAACAAACAGGTTCATTTTTCTCTCTTTTCCCCCACCATTTCTAGCAAGTACCTCTTTATTTTTGACAAGCTTGAGGAGGATAACATTTGTTTGTTTATAAGCTCATCCTTTGAATGAGTCCAACTTAGTTTAAGATTCAAACCCTAAGAAGGAGTGGTTCGTTCCTTATTAAAATTGAACAAGTCCTTTACTGTTAAATTTTAACGACTTGAGTATAGGAGAAACTCGGTGTTTTTCAATTTTAGGGAGTCAAAAGAAAAACTTAAGAAAACTCCATGGGTGTACTTTTTTGTAAATTTAGTCTCTCGAGCCTGAAAAAGGATAAAACAATGCAGGAGAGAACTCTGTTGACCGTAATTAGTCAGCGTATACCTTTTTCGTAAATAGTCCATTTCAGTCCGTAAAAGGGGTAAACTTATACTGAAAGGACGATCATTCATTTATTTTAATGCGTTCGAATAATCAAGTGCTCGAAAATCTTTTCAATTTTCGAGAGTTTGAAAAGAGCTTAAAAGAGTACTCCAAGTTTTCACTTTTTCGTAAATTTTTTTGGAAGAGTCCGAAAAAGTGATAAAAGTATGCTCTTCGTTGAAAAAAAATCAATTTTCCCCGAAAAATTCAATTTTCTGCACAAAAACTCGAAACATTACACATACCTGTTTTAAGATAAATAAAAATGTTTTCAAAAATTACCTTTTTAAAGTGAAAAATAAACAAATTAAAAATTTATTTATTCGAAAAAACTTATAAAAAGGGCTTTTCTAACTTCATTTTTACCATTTGAGTTCAGAGTGAAAAGTGAGGGCTTTTAGGTAAAAAAGTTCTTGTGAAGATTCTGGAAAATTTGTCTGGCGAAATTGAGAACCTTCAGCTCTAGGTAATCCACGTCCTCCTTAACTTGCATTTTATTCGTTTACATTTAGTTTTTAGGCTTTAAATTTAATTTTTTAAGGAAAAATAGGTTGAAAAAATCACTTGCGGGGGTCCGCAGGTGCAACAAGTGGGCCCTGCGGACCCCAACTTTTTTATATGTAGAAAAAAGTCCAGGGTGCGCAACTATTGCATAGCGCCCGTGCGTATCTATGCACTGTGTATGAGAAAAGGGTGCAGACCCCACACAATGAAATTTCAAACTTAAATTTCTCAATTTCTGCCCAAAATTTTTCAAACAAGATTGTTCTAATATTTATTTTTATGCATTGTAGGACATTCAAAATGCTTACTTGGAGAGAACACGAGCATGAGGATGTAGATGACACCACAATGAATCATTTTCCCACGATGCAGGCATTGAGAGCATGCATTTTTTATAAGTTCTGGGCCATACAGGGCATGAGGGCTCAAGTAGACCTCCTAACATGGCTGGTAAAAAAATGGGACAGTCAGGACCAGTGTTTTGTTATTGGCGGCCACTGGCTCAAAATTGAGCTAGAGGATATATATTTTTTGACTGGTTTGTCTAAGAGGGGTGAACAAATATCTCTGTTTGGGACTAGGCCAGGTGGCCAGTCTGTTGCTAGTCTTCGACTAGAGTTTTGCGATGATCGAGAAGACCCCAAGGATAAAATGATTGAAATTAAGACTATCATCTGACCTGAGCTTAAAGTCATTTCATTCACTGTTACTAGATTATGCGAGAGTGCAGCATTGAATGTGGCTACCAGTTCCCAGATGTGCATTTCCATAGACTGTTTTCGAGGCACCATTTTTAATTTCTGCGAGGCTGTGTTGGCCAATGTGAAAGGCCAACTTACCAGAGCAAAGAATGGAAAGCTAAAAAACTTTGGGTATGGATCCATTTTAGTCACCTTTTCTCTAGAGAGGATCCCCATGTTAGCCCCGCATCACATTCCTATCGATGCTGGTCGACCTCGAGAGCCTAGGATGGTTCGTTGGGTTTCTTTGATGACCCGTCACACTGAGGGCATAGAGGTTGTTCGATTTCCTCCTACATATTTTTGTTGCCTGGAACGTCAAATTTTTGTTATAGAGGACTTTTCATACGTCGGGATGGACTTCTGCGATGATCGAGACATGGCTCTCCCAACAAGAGAATAGTGGGATGATTCAGGTAAAAATCATTTTCAAAAATTTCTAAGTTCTATTTTTTTGTATTTTAATCATCCAAAACTAATAATCAAAAGTTTAAATGTAGATGTGGGCCCACGATGACCAGCCACTCTCCTGCCTTAAGAGAGGAGACATCTAGCTGTAGCAGCACCAGCCCCACAGGGCCAATCAGCAAAGATCTTGACCGATTTGGAGCATCATCTATAGCGCTTGACTCTAGACATTCCAGAGACCGATATAGATGATATTCCACTTAGGTTACAGAGATATGTGATTGGTGTCCCAGGACCTTTTAGGAGGTTCTTGTGTAGGGTGGCCCGAGCAGTGGTTTCTTATTGTGATCATCACCAGGGATAGGATGATCAATTTGTAGACTCATAACATTTTTGACCTTTTGTATTATCATTTTTGCTGATCATAAGGTGTTTTTCAACCTATGATTGAAGATGATGTATATTTTGAAACATAGTTCTATGCTATGATATATCATTATTACCGGCTATCTTGTGTAACATATTATCGAATGTTGTGTAATTTATTGTTTTGATTATTTCAAATGTCTATTTATCATACTAGAAGAAACTACATCTGCTAAAGTATTTAAATGTCTTGGAATATGCTGATATTCAATGTAATCAAATTCACGTTCCAAGAGACGAACTCTTAAAAATAACCATAATAGCACTGGATTTCTAATGGCATAAACCCTGTTAAGCTGAAATACAACGAGTTCAGAATCAAACCTAACAATCAAACTCTGAATTCCAAACGATATGGATTCATATAATAACTCAATCGCTGCACTATAATATGTGATGTTATTCATTGTTTGATCAAGGATTACCCCATGCATGGACACTAACTCATCATAGGGCGAATAGATAACCCAAGTTGTGGAAGAAATGTTCCATGTACTACGACAAGCACCATCATCAAAACCAATGTAGGTTTGAAGAGACTGTTAGTCATCAGTATTTTTCACCTGTTGTTGATGATTAGATTCCTAGCTGAGTTTTCTAGAAGCTGATCTTCATATGTCAATTTGTCATCTAGAAAACCCCCAAACAAATTTTTGCTTTCCTAGCCCTTCCTGTCAGCCTATGATCAGAGCAATCTTCAGTTTTCAAAGTCATGTCTTGTTTCAGCAAAATATCCCCGTCTATAGCTGTCTTGGTCTTATTGGTCTACTATCATTTTCCCCTTGGTTCTCATGAAACTCACTGTCCAATATTTGACAAAGTGTCTCCCTTCCTATCCTTGATATTCTTATCAAACACAATCATAATAAATGAAAATTGGCCCTAAGTTAGGTAGTGGCGCTTTAGAGAATCCCTTCCTCGAAAAAAACAGCCTGAGCTAGAATCATTTGTTCAATACCAACCAGCCCTGAATTAGCGCTTAATCTGCAAGAGAAAACATTGATATACCCTAAGTCGGGCCACTAATAAGCCTTGATGTCTTAGCAGTGCATATGCCACAAGTCAAACTGATATTAGGTGGATTTACAGTGTTTCAATGTCTTTTTCAAGAGCAGAAGTGTACCAGTGTTCCAGAAGGCATTATTAAAATTAACATGAGAAGACAGTTTCTTCTCATGTGGTTTTGAGCCTGGGATGCAAGTACTAGTCAGAAAGGTATTTCAATGAGCTCCTGCAAACACAGTCAAAAGGTTAGTGACTTATGACTAGCAAGTAATACTCTGCAGATACAGATCAGGTTGCTTCTGACGTCTAAAGATGCATAAAGGTATTTTAACAACAGGATTACATATCTCAGAAAATTGCCCCTAATGGCATATTGTCAATTTGTCACTTTATATTTACTTAACTGTGAATAGGAACTACAAGGAAAGATGACATAGTTTGACAAAGGGATGAAATAGCATCACTGTGTAAAACCTCCTCCAAACATGAGAAGAGGGTTGGTGACTGTGTAAAACCTCCTCCAAACATGAGCAGAGGGTTGGTGACTGTGAAAACCTCCTCCAAACATGAGCAAAGGGTTGGTGACTGTGAAAACCTCCTCCAAGTATGAGCAGATGGTTAGGTCATTGGTTAAGACCTCCTTTATTTAATAAGCAGAGGGTCAGGAACAGAGGTGTAGCCTCATTTAAGGGCATAAGGCTAACAAAGCTACAAATATCCTTAAAAACTTGTTTTACATCGTTTTCTCCAATGGATGAAACCACTAACACAACAGTGGTCTTTTGAGAATTGAATATATGGTTTCACTGTTTGAAAGGTAGAGTTTGAGTGCAGTGGGAAAAAATTGGATGATTATGAGTGGAAAAATATTGTTAAGAAGATGGCCAAGCAGTGGTACTGTAATAATCACAGAGGTTTGGTTTTTCTTCTATCAAAGATCTCCTTCAAAGACAACTTGCAGCTAAAATGAACAAAATTTGGACAGACTCATCAAATGTAAAGAAAGGGTATGGCATGTGTTTTAAATTCAGAGAAAACATTCAAATAATCAAGCCATATCACTACCACAGTCAAAGGCCTTTTATGAAATATGTGAAAAAGCCTTGCTATTCCATATTATTGCATTAAGGATATCTAAAGACCTTTTTCCTTGATGAATATATATAGGTAAAGCCATGGGTGAATACAAATAAGGTTTTTCATCCACAGTCAAAGGAAAATATCCAAGGTTGCCTGACTGATTTGATCAAACTGCACAATAGCCCTAATCATCATCAAAACACCAGGAGAGAAGAAATTTTCAAAGTAAGTTTTGGAGTTGTGAATTATCTCTTTCCAAGATGTGGCATGAGGGTGTCGAAGGTCTCTTTTTCTTATGTTTACAAAGGGTTTCCTCCAAAAGATACAAAGTCACATTTTTTGAGAGGGCATTGCTATATATCCAAGTTCTTTTCCCAAAACATAGGCAAAGAACAATTTCATGATCAAAACCATACTTCTTGTCTAAAAATTCAAAGGGTATACAATGCTTAGAGAGACAAAGGTCACAAGCAAAGTCACCTAGAGAAAGAACAGTTGATTTGTCAACTTGAAGATGGTCTCCCTCACAAAAGGTAGAGGGTCAGTTTTCTTAAGGTTGTCACCATGAAAATTTGCTCATAAAAATGGTTAAAGAGATACTCAAAACAAGTTTCATGTTATATCAAAGGACCCTCATCGGCAGATCAAGGCTCTTTTATAAAGGCTTAAGAGAAATACAGCTCAAGAAATGGTAAGACAGAGGTTAAGGAGCACCCAGGTAGTTTGTTTCAAAAGGTGTTCTGACCAAAAAGAGATGAAATTGACAAAGTGAGAGATATTTTTGTCCCTCATAGGTTAAAGAAGAAAAACCTCCTTCATTTTCTACATAGGTATCATGTTTTGTGAGAAATGTAAAAAATACAGATGTCACGGGAGAATTTCTGCACCAGGATTCACCATTTTGACTAGTGTTGGGACAGTAAAATTTTGAGAAACCAAATAGATACAAAATAAAAAAAATCAAGAATATTTAGAAATCATACTTCCATAGCTTTCCAACGAGCCATCTCGGGAAAAATTCCGACAACAGGAAGGCATCCAAAAGTAGCTTGCAAACAACACTATGTATTTCTGCACCAGAATTCACCATTTTTTACCAGTGTTGGGACAATAAATTTTTGAACAAACAAATGGACATAAAATGAAACAAATCAAACATATTTGGAAATTATACTTCCATATATTTCCAACGAGCCATCTTGGGCCCAATTCTAACACCGGGAAGGCATCCAAAAGTGGTCTGCAAACAACACTATGCATTTCGGCACCAGGATTCACCAGTTTTGACCAGTGTTGGGAAAATCAATTTTTGAACAACAAAATGGATAAAAAATGAAAAAAATAAAGCATATTTGAAAATTAGACTTCCATATATTTCCAATGAGCCATCTTGGGCGCAATTCCGACACCGAGAAGGCATCCAAAGGTGGCCTGCAAACAGCACTATGCATTTCTACACCAGGATTCACCAGTTTTGACTAGTGTTGGGAAAATCAATTTTTGAACAAAAAAATGGACACCAAATGAAAAAAATAAAGAATATTTGAAAATTAGAATTCCATATATTTCCAATAAGCGATCTCACACCCAATTCTGATACCAGGAAGGCCTCCAAAATGGGTTGCAAAAGTGCACGACACGTTTGAAAAATTGCGCGGTGCGCCTGTAGGTATTAACAATGTGTTTTTCTGAAGAGTGCGGTGTGCTTGGGTTTTTGCATGGCGCGCCTGTGCAGCCAAGGGTTATCTTATAGATTTATATGAATTAGTGAAGATAACACAGTCTTATATAAGAAAAATAGTTTTTTTTTTAAGATCTTTTTGCAAAGGGGTTGTTTATTGAAACAGTGAAAAGGAAAAGGGCTAATGTGCAAATTTGAAAATCCTTTTTGTGCTATGAGACAACTAATGTTGCACACTGTTGATAGAGACAAAAATAGAGTTTTTTAAAAGACTTTCAAATCAGTTTAAAGATTCATCTTGACAGTGGTTTCAAAGAACACCTTGTTTACCAAACCAAAGAAGAAACAATGATAGAAGGGTAATGTCCTGGTTGAAAGTTTGAAAGGTTGTTTAGAGACAGTGAAAGGAAGAAACATATCTTGCTTTGTTTTAACATACCATGTTTTTCATGATCAAAGAAAACAATGACTTCAAATGAGTCCCTTTTTGTTTCAAATAAACATAGAGAGACAGTGGTTAGAAGATGAATATTTTTGTCAGTTGAAAAGAGTATTTTAAACATGGTTTTCAAAAGTACCATGATCATCTTAAAAAGAGAGAGACAATGATTAAAGGATAAGGCTTTGTGGAAAATTGAAGGAAGTCTTTTGTGTTATGAAGAATTAAAGGTTTGCAGTCTCCAAAATCAGACAAAACAAAGTGTGTGCAGAGGGTTTTTAAATCAATTTGAAGGAGTCTTTGAAAACAATGATTTCAAAGAATACCTTGTCCATCAAAACCACAAAGAAGCAGTGATATCACAAAGGCAAGATGGAAATTGGGAGAAGGAGTTTTATAAATTGAAAGGGGTTTTTGTTCACCTTTAAGAACAGAGATTTCAAAAGGGGCAGTGTTTGAGGAAAAGGGTTTTTTTTGTACCAAAATAAAGGGAGACTTCACTTCAAAAAACCACAAACATATTTTGTTAAGAACCTTTGTTCCAAACACTGTGATGAAAAGTAATTTTGTATTCATTTTGACAAATACTTATCTACTAACATCAAAGAAACAAATTGATTTGCAAGGAGTAAAAGGGGTCTTGATAGAATATTTTTTCCAATGATCATTTCAAAAGTTGGTCTTGGTAAGTCAGTGAAGAGTATCAGAAGCAACGGGCACTACAAAAAGCCAAATTAGTTTGCCCAAAGGAATTTGAAGGATGTACAAGAAAAACTCAAAATCGCCCAAAGAGGGCACTCAGTGAGAAAAAAGGAGAAAGACACCTCTAGACTTGAAATTTTGGCCTGAGCTTCTAGACATGTTTCTAAAAGGCCTTGAGAGACTTTCTCACCAAAATTGAGCAAATTTTGACATGTTCTTGTTTTTCGACATTTTTGGGGCTAATTGCATAAAATCATGGGTGCCACCATTTTGGTTTGGAGCATCCTCAACTCTTGAAAGGGGTACCATTGGATGCATAAAATTTAGGGGCATCTACTCAGAAATTTTCAGAGCATTTGAAGTTGTTTTGGTTCCCCAAAGATGCAAAAGACACTCACTTTTTCGACACTCTGCCCACATATCAGAAAGGCCTATTTTTTGGGTTTTTTTTCACTCAGATCAGTGTTTGACAGACTTCTAGGAATCCGATTGGGAAAATTCAAGTTGCTCCAGAAATTAGACATCCAGAGCTTTCCAACGAGCCATCACAGGCCTCATTTCGACATCAGGAAGGCCCTCAAAAGTCAGCCGAAAGACAAGAAATTTTCTGCTGGTGCGCCCTTAGTGCTTTTTGGCCAAAAAAGGCAGTTTTTTGAAGTAGCCTCTCCAAATGTGCGTTAAGCTATTTTGGGACATTATCGGTCATAAAAAGTCAATATAATTCCTTTTTTTAGCATTTTTTAGATATTTTCATAGATATTTTGTGCCTTGGGCTTTGCAAAGCCTCAAGGACAAAATCAGATATTTTTGATGGGCCAATGAGATTGCAAGTTGAACTTGGAGGTTTTCCCTCATCTTGGCCTATATATTCCAAAGGATTTCATTGTAAACAAGGCTAAACTTGATGAATAGAAGCAATATATGGTCATATAAGATTTGGAAGAAATACTTGTCTCATGCTTTTGGATAGTTTCTTGGATGTTCTTGGATGATGAAAGAGGATTGTTGTGGGATTCCATGACTTGGTAGAATGGTATAGTGTCTCTCTCTCTATTTTGTTTCCTAGTTTTCATTCATAATTCCATGTTCTTGCTTGCTATAAGATAGTAGAGAATAGATTTGAGACATGCCGTTGGAGGCACCTCAAATTTCCTGTTTCTTTATAGCTTCTATGTTTTCTTCATTCTTAGTCATATTAAAGAATCCTTGATTTCTCTTTGACAACTGAAGAATATTGTTTGCTTGTTTCATTTATGGTTTGATGCATGCTAAGTATGATTCACGATATGCCTTGCTTACTCATGGCTAGTCATAGCTCCACCTCTGAAACCTCTCTTTGATTGGTTAGATTGTCATTTGTTGAACCAAGGAGGTCTTGTACTGATCTTGCCCTTTGCCTAAAACTACGCAATCTAGCTTCAAGGTGCCCAATAGCTTGAAATACTATGTTTAGGCGTTCCTTCATAGTGATTTGAGTTGTTTGTTTGTCTTAAATGTATTTCTCCAAAGTCTGATAGCCATTTCCTAAAGTTAGAGAGTCATATATCTCTATGCATGGCTTGAATGTTTATTTCTATGCATTGATCAGTTTATAGTTACATTTATCATGATTAATGGTTAGCCCTACCATGTTTATGTCAGCTATTAAACTATTTATGTTTGAAATCCTTCGTTCTTCACAAATTTAATGTCCATCTCACTCCATTTTACCCCAAGATCCATTTTACCTCGAATCAAATCGGCCCTTCAACAACCTTGTATCACCACCTGAAAGCTTTCTTGACCTTTTCGACCCCATAGCCCAGTTGATCTGACATCTTTTTTACCTATGTTAGTCTTTGATCAGTGCATCCCTCACAACCGGAAAAACAAAATAAAAAACCTACTTCATAACTAGCCTAAAATCAAGAACACAATAAGCAAACACACAGATATCCCTTACACAAATAGAGAGAGCCCTCTCTGAGTCCAGGAAGGCTAGGTCCTTGGGCTCCAAAGACTGGTTTGATGTTACACTGTCATTTGGCTTGCCAATCAGCCAAATCACGGGACCCTAATAGAGATGTCGACGTCTGCAATATCAAGATTAAAACCCAGATAAGAAGGAATAGTGATAAGAGCACACTCTAAACTAGGCACGCTTTTCTAATCTAAGACACACCAGCAGTAAAGAAACTAATCTAACAAAAATCTCCACTCCGAATTTTAAGCATAATCTCTTCAGATAAAGCCCATTGCTAGGTTTATCTAAGGAGACCCCATCAAAATCTATCAGTTCATAGGCCCCTTTTTCCAGCTTTCGCTTAACAATGTAAGGACCATGCCACATAGGTACAAATTTTCCAGCCCCTAGTTTATCGCTTGCTTGATCGTATACTAAAACTAGGTCTCCTTCTGAAAAATTGTGAGATGTAACATTTCTGTTGTAATGAGCTTTTATTCGCTTTAAATGAGCTTCGTTTGCTAATGCAGCAGTGCGTCGATATTCATCTAGCTGAGCTAAGTACAAAACACGTTTCTCCTCTTCAGAAGTAGCTAGGAGTAATTCTATGGCTAATTTTAATGATGAAATTTTGCATTCAATAGGTAACACAGCTTCCAAACCGTAAACCAGTTAAAAAGGAGTGAAACCAATTGATCTTTTTACTGAGGTTTGATATGCCCAAAGTGCTGAAAATAAAATGGAATTCCAATTCGACGTATGAATAACAATGATTCGTTTGATCATAGTGACTAAAAATTTATTGATAGCTTCAACCAGACCATTAGCCTGCGGGTAATATGGAGTAGAACTATCATGGCGCGGGCCAAGTTGATTTGTCAGTTCAGTCATC
Organism: Pinus albicaulis; assembly: GCA_034641835.2. Taxonomy (NCBI): domain Eukaryota; kingdom Viridiplantae; phylum Streptophyta; class Pinopsida; order Pinales; family Pinaceae; genus Pinus; species Pinus albicaulis. The sequence goes on along the minus strand of CM076575.1, from coordinate 264,857,210 downwards.
ATGATATTTCAAAAATCACTTCCATGATCCGTAATGATAGCTTGAGGAACACTGAATCTAGCAATTATATGATTGAACACGAAGCAGCAATCTTGCCATCTGCTGAAAATGTAGGCATTGCCTCGGCCCACTTCGTAAAATAATCTACTGCTAAGATAATATATGCATCCCCCCCGGCCGAGTGAGGGTTACATGTAATAAATTTGATACCCCATTTTGCGAAAGGACCGACAACAATTATAGGGTGAAGAGGAGCGGGTGGTGCACACATTTTACGATCAAAGACTTGACAATTGTGGCATTTACGGACTGCATAGATACAATCTTTGAATAAGGACGACCATAAATAACCAGTGTGCAATATCTTTTGGGCTGTGGCATACCCAGACATATGACCGCCACATGCTCCAAAATGGTAGTCATTTAGAACCTTCTTATCTTCTTCATGAGTAAGACAACATCGGAAAATATAATCCACTCCATGACGATAGAGTGTATCACCAATAATATTGTATTGTTGGGGTTGGAAACATATTTTCCGTCGCTGAGATCGTGAGATTTTAGGCCGAAAATATTGGGTTTGGAGATAAACAATAATATCCCCATGCCAAGGATCAAGAGTACTGATAAGAAACAAGGATTCGTCCGTAATGGGCTGTTCCGCCACAGTTTCAGTATCAGTAGATGGGAAATCACACATCATTTCGGCAAAAACCAAAGATTTCTTTGCCTTGGATTTTTCAAATTCCAAGTCAAATTCCTGCAAGATAACTATCCATTTGGAATAATTTCCCCCTAGCAATTGTTTAGTCAAGATGTACATCATAGGGTTACATTCATAAATTACTGTGGTTTTGTGTAATAAGATGTAGTGACGAAATCTTTGGACAGCTTGAACAACTGCCAAGGCCAATTTCTCCACATGCATGTATTTCATCTCAGTCAGATGTAGATTTCGACTAAGATAGTAAATCACATGTTCATTGTTGAATTCATCTTCCTAAACTAAAACCATCCCAATGGTGGAATGAGAAGCGGCGAGGTACAAAAAATAATCCTGGTTGTAATTGGGAGGATGCAGTAACGATGCAAGGGTCAACGCGTTTTTGAGTGCATCAAAAGATCGATTAGTGATCTCATCCCAAAAGAATGGAACGTCTTTTTTTAACAACCTGGTAAAACCCTTTGTTAACTCGGCGTAGTTAGGAATGAAATGACGTAAAAAGTTTGCTTTCCCCTGCAAACTTTGGAGTTGGTACAGAGTCGAAGGAGGAGGTAGATTGACAATAGCTTCGACCTTCGACGGATCAACACGAATGCCTGCTTTCAAAACAACAAATCCCAGTAACTGACCCGATTCTACACAGAAAACACATTTGTGTGGATTCAGTCTAATTCGATAATGCCTACATCTCATAAAGATAGCTCATAAATTATTGAGATGATCGGCCCTACGTGATGAATGGGCAGGTAAATCATCGAGATAAGGATGCACAATGTGCTTGATGTCATGAAATGCATAAGACATAGCCCTTTGAAAAGTTTCCCCAGCGTTCTTCAATCCAAAGGGTAGTTTGCAATAAGAAAATGTTTCCCAGGGACAAATGAAAGTTGTTTTAGGTTGATCAGCAGGGAGTATGTTTATTTGATTGTAATCAGAAAAACCATCCATAAAGGAGAACATTTCTCTACCGGCACAATCATCAATAATTTGATCGATATAGGGGGTTGGGAAATTTTCTTTAGGACAAGCACGATTAATATCCCTATAGTCAATACATACTCGTATCGTTCCTTGTTTTTGTTGACAGGTACAATATTTGATACCTAATCGGTCAAAGGGATTGGATAAATGAAACCTGTGTGAAGTAATTTTTCAACTTCGACTTTGATAGTAGCAGCTTTTCTCGGATGTATTTGACGTAAGTGTTTTCGGATAGGTTTAGCATCCGGGTAATTTTTAATTTCATGGACAACAATTGACGGATCGATTCCTGGCATTTCTTCATATGACCAGGAAAAAACGTCATAAAATTCTTGAAATGGGGCTTTATAAGTTTGGATTTCATTATCCGTACAACAAGCACCTATATGAATGTTTTAAATTATTCCTGGTTTAACTGAAATGTCAATAGGAACCGTTCGAGAGATATTTTCCAAATTTAACTTAGAATCAGAATGTTACAATGGATTTTGTGGTTCTTTGAAATATTCAGCAGTAAAAATAGAAGAGAAATCATTTTCAAAATGATCCATCTCAGGTAAAAATGAAGATCGATGATGTAGATCTTCCCATGGTAAATCATAAACAGACAAAAATTCACGAATCTGCTCATCAGTATGAACAAGATCAGGAAATGTTGTTATAGTTGAGCCAGATATAGAAAGTGATTCTTCATGGATCACATTCATTGGATCAGTTTCGGTTGAAGAAGGATCAGAAAATGACTGTACAGCCTAATATGCAATTTCAAAGGTACTCAAAGGCATCATGCCATCAAATGAATTCACCTCAGAATCGGAAGGTACGATCCAAGGATCATAAAAATTAATAGTATTTGATGAAATCATATGAATATTTGCAATAGGAGGCGATATGTTAGGAGCAGGAAAGGAAAAAGTTCCTAGTAAACCAGAATCTTTAATCAAACCTACACCGACATCCTTGTAAGGGATAGACGTTTTACCGATGTGCTGGATAGTTTCTGTAGAGGTTGGATCGAATGAAAAATAAGTGAGCTGGTCTATTGTAACGATCTTTCCTTGATGTGGAAACTTGATAAAAGACCGATGAAACAATAGCAGTCATAGCATAAGACCAACTGCGATCCAGGAGAAGGTTGTAATCTAGAGGGGCATCAACCACCTCCACATCTAGATTTATGGTTTTGCCTTCGACCCCTATAGGTAAATCCTGCAAAAGTGACCAAAAGGATGGAACCCTGGGCCATCAAAAGCCTTTAGAATTGTTGGAGACTAATTGAGTGTAGGAGAACCAAGCGATTTCCAACACTGGATCGACATAATACATGTAGAAGCCCCTTCATCATTCAGAGTCTGAAAGACAGGTCTGTTTTTGACTAATACTGGAATCTGGAAAGCCATTTGATGAGGTAGGTGGGGTGCACTATTCTCTAAATTGAATATTATTAGGTTTGAATCCTGAATATCGACAGCTCCTATGGCAGAAAATAGTAATTTACGTTGTGCTGGGCACGATTCCAGCACTTCCAAAGCCGACATTGCTGAAGGGGAAATAGTTAAGTCGTCAACAATGTTGTAATTATGAGCAGCTCTCGCATGTGGATTGAAAGATGATTTACAAAGTACTCCTTTAGCAGGCGGTTTGATTACTAAGTCTGAGTTGGGTTTCTCGATCTGTAGCGGATCAGAAATAGGAGGAGGTGTAGTTGATGTGTTTGAATTAGAAGATCCTACTTCTTTACCACCAACAGGACTTTTACTACCATAATATTGCGATCGCATCACAATCCTGACATGAGACATCATCATAATGGGTTCTTCTGAGGCGTTCAAGGTAGAACCAATCATCTTACTATCTTGAGTAGGAAAAGGATCCTTCAAGACAGCAGGTTGTTGAGAACCTTTAACGAATTTTGAAACCTCTGCTCGATGTGAGCATTCTTTAGTAAAATGATCCTCGTCGCAAATGAAACAAGGATAGCGAGGTTTTCATTTTTCATCATTAGATTCATTTTTATCTGTTTTATCTTTTGAATTCTGTTTGTTTTTATTCTTCCCCTTCTTTTTACCGCCAGATTTAGATTTGATCGTAGTTGACTCTACGACATGAATGTCAGCAGAAATTTCAGTGAAAGACTCTCCTTTTGGGAATCAGGTAAATTTATTATAGGAGAAGAATTATTCAAAGATTTTTTCTTGCTTTTAGTACTAACTAAACCAATCATACCATCAGCGGCATAAGACCCTGAAGGAGCTGTAGTTATTTGACCGTGTTTTGGAAGATCAGGTTTTTTTCATGTAAAGTACCTGACTGCGTGTAAACGAGGTCAAGGTACTGAGCTTGAGCAATTTATTTCTCCTCAGTAACAACTCCTCCCTTAGCTACATCTTCAGTGATTTTGGGTAATAATTATTTAACGAACCATTCCACCAAAATTTGATCTGGAATGAAAACTTTCACTAAATGCCTTCTACGTCACCATTCGTGAATATGATCAGAAATATATGTGGACGTGGATTGTTTTAGTGAAGTCAATAGTTCCGTGCCATTTTCGTATCTGACAGGCAACTGAAAATGAGTTAAGAAATTAGTTTCTAATTGATTGAAATTATTAAGAGCCTCATGGTAACTCAATGTACCATTTAGCAGCAAGACCAATAAGAGTTCGTTGAAAAATATGTAAGAGAATTGAATCATAAATTATTGAATTAGACGCACATCAAAGGTGATAAGTCATAACGTGATTTGACGGATCCTCTCCTGACTTACCCTCAAATTTCAGTATATCACTGGGCAACTTATGTGGCATTGGCAGCCAATACAGATGATAGTAAATTGGATCATTCGTAAGGCGTGAAAAATTAGGTAAATCCAAAGTTGCAATAAATGGTAACTAACAATTAGGGTAGCGAAAACCTTGAGTAATAAGAGTAGTTCCAGGAGGAGGATATCCAGGATAATTGGGAATTGGATTTGCATTAGGAATGGTATAATCTCCCGTGAAACCAGGATTAACTGGACCAAATTGGGGCTGTTGAGGCTATTGATAAGTATAGCCAAGATATAATTGATACTGATAAACTGGGTTTTGTGCAACGAGACCGAATTGATACTGTCCCTGGTACGGTTGATATGTGAATTATGGTTGACTCGTGACAATCGTACTTGTACCAGCTTTTCTTGTAGGTATCTGGACCGAAGTCTGAACTGTAGGTCCTGACTGGGGTACAGAGACTTGAGGAATTTGCACAGATGTATGGATAGAAGAAACCAGAGCTACAGATACTCCAGAAACAGATGTTATAGGTTGAACAGATGTTGTAGTAGTTGCAGCAGTTTGAGGCGGAGTCTAAGGTGTACTAGGCCCAGGCTGCTGAACAAAACCAGGTGCAGGGATTTGAACAGTAGGCTGGACAGGTTGCTGGGTTGGACCAGAAACCAAAGGTTGTCCAGGTTGACTAGGTAACTGCACATTAGGTTGCATATTCTATTGAATTTGGGATGGATCCCACACCATGTCCATTCCAGGGTATTGTCCCGTAGAAGGTTGTACATATGAAGGACCATAGCCTGGTTGAACGTAGGGTTGATAATTAAGTGGTAAATTTCCAACTCCTTGTACAAATGATTGACCAGAAGGCAGTTGAAAACCTTGAGTTGGGTACTGACCTTGAGGTATGTACTGTCTTGAAGGTTGATAACCTTAAGGTATGTACTGTCCTTGAGGTTGTTCTCCAAAATAATATTGTCCTATAGTTTGTCCTAGGAAAACATTACCTTGAAATTTCCCCCCAGGTGGTAATTGAATACCTTGAGGTTGCCCCCCAGGCAGTAACTGACTACCTTGAGGTTGCCCTCCAGGCGGTAACTGACTACCCTAACCCCCCAGGCAGTAACTGACCACCCTAAGGTTGAGGATTTGGAATATTACCAGACATCATAAATATTTTCTCTACGTTCGACGTTTTAGTTTTAATTCCATTAAGACCAGATGATAATACCTATTCAGTCGGTCAAGGAGTTGCTCCTGAGAAAGTACCAGAGAGAGCCTAGTACCCCGAAGGAATAGAAGGAACACCGTTTAAAAATGTTTCCGGTGTTTGGAAAAACATAGATGACTCTCCTGACATGATCGATGAAGGATAATAACCTTTGGGCGTAAGATGAAAAGGAATTCAAGGTGGTGAAAAAGCAAGACCCGGGTTTTCTAAAACATTTTTCAAAGATAAATACCAAGCATCACTCCTAATAGGGTTGTATAAAATGGATTCACGCTCCCTAAGATTCAAAAACTATGGGGATTCAGGAAGAGTTACTTCTTCATCTGGACTGGCAAGTTCTTCAATAGAAATGAGGCTAGATGGAAGATCTTCAGTGACAATATTTCTTACCATAGGTGAACCAGGATCGCTATAAGTTGGAGTAATAAATCCTGAGGATGTTTCCAAAATAGAAATTTCAATGTCAAGCTCAGAAATGTCAGGTTCTTCAGCTAATTCACTGGAAAGAGAAATACTACCAGTAATTTCAGAAACTAAAATCAGCTCTTGAATATGCTCTGTTGTGGGTATTTGATGATCAGAATGAACAACTATAGATGAAATCCCAACTTCTGTTGATCTAATTCTACCACTACTAGATGATACTAGAGCACGCATCCCTTCAAGTTGACTTGGTGTATACTCAGGGGGCTTCCCCTGAAGTCTCCGGGACTATCTCGGTAATTCTGCCACGATTGAATATCAATTAATCACATGCAAACAAAGAAAATTTCAATAAAACACCTAAAGTCTCTAAAGGAACAAACAGCTGAATCGCGTGCCTAAAAAATCTAAGAGTTCAAACCATGCACAAACAGTAACTTCTCGTACTAAAAACACTAGTTGGTGATGAAATCCAACTTAGTAGAAGTTTAATACAGAAAGGGCAGTCAGAACAGTTACCTCGAAAACCTACTTAATAAAACATACTGGCACAAGTTTCTTCACAAAACCATCTCGAGTGAAGAGAACCCCCCAGAGAGTCCAAGTGAGTCTAGTTGATGTCTGCTCCAGGTACAGTGAGATCTTTCCTTCACCGTCACCTTAGGAAATAATCTTAAGCTTATGGACACTAAGGTTACCAACAGTAACAAATACAACTGGGGGAATAGTCTACGATCTGATTCCGCGCGCAAGGGCAGAGTAACAAAGATCAATCCCCTTGAAGGCTCCTCGACATGGTCAATCTGAGGTTTACCAACAAGTGACCCCAGGCTCCTTGACAATGGTTAATCCAAGGTTTACCAACAAGTGACCCCAGGCTCCTTGACAATGGTTAATCCAAGGTTTACCGTTTGTAATGCGTGCATATCTTCTATCTTTCCCAATGAAAACAAATTGGTTGTCTCAAAGGTTCGGACATGATCTCGTGATTAAATCCTTTAAGAGAAGGTTCCCGGATTGTACCAATTACAATTGGATTTATTTCCTACCGCAAGATTTACCTACTTGTTTGTTTTTACTATCTTGGAGAGTTAATTACTCCCTACTCCAAGATACTAGCCTAAGCTATATTGGTGATAAGAGCCCTAGAAATAGAAAAGATTACTAGTTCAATTTTAATTAAGAATTTTTTTTATGGGTTGTTCTTTAAGTCAATAGGTATGGAAATGAAACTTTGATGGTGTGAAGACTCGACTTCCAAACACACTAAAAAAATGCACCTAAAATGATAAACAATTCGTTTTTATTTCAATGAAATTCTAGCTAAAGAAAGAGTTCGAGAATGCAATTTCTTTAAAAGACAATTCTTTCTTTGAACATGAAGAATAAATGAAAATAAAATCTTTTTGTTTTTTCAATAAGAACTCAAAACGAGACAAATAATCAATGCTCACAATAAATCTGTTTCACTTTCGAAACTCGAAACTACAAAATACAATTTTTCTTTCAAAGAGATCTACAAGTTCTAAAAAAGCAATCAAAACTATGAAAACTAATTTTGATATCTAAAAAACTTTGAAAATCTAATTGAATAAAAGCTTCAATTTTTTTTCGAGAATGTTTTTCTTAGTTGTTCAGTAAACTAAGGATTCATTTGCACAGAATAACACATAAATAAAAAAACATCCAGATATGTTTTCTTTTGTAAAAATGAAATTCAAAACTTATAACAAAGTTTGTTCAAAGATTTTCAAAGAGAACACTAAATATATTCCTAAAAAAGGATGGATTTTGCAACCAAGTTAGACTCATCAAGAAGACAAAAAGACACCAGTGTGATCTGAGGTATTTCAAGCTTCTGATCTTTGAGTCACTACAGAGACAAAATGAAAACCAATCCAAGTATGCAAAACTTTTAGAAAATCATCCAAAACAAAAATACTATTGGAACTTGCTCACAAGAGGTTTTTGACAGAAAAGATACAGATCTGGGTAGACACTAAAATTCCTAGAAAAATATAAACTTAAACTGGAAGAAGAAATCTGAAGATTTTCAAAAAATTTAACAGGGTTCACAGGCCCCAGAAGCAACAGGTGCGGTCTCACACTGGTTACTCAAGAAAAGTGCGGAAATGCCCGCACTGTGTATGAAGACAGAGTGTGGTCCCCAAAAAAAATCAAGAAAAACAGAAAAGACTTCAAAAAATTTCAAAGAAAAGTAAACCTAAGCTACCTAGGCAAGTATACATCAATCAAAAACCAGAAAATTATTTTCTCAAGTCAAAACAAAGGAAAACCAAAAATCCAAATTTTTTCCACAGTATGGTCGCCAATTTGTTGACCGGATAAATCGATCTTGTGGACAATACCAATCTCCCTAGTATCAGAAGATAGTCTAGCAACAAATAGACAAACAAACTTATCTTTCTCTAGACATATGCGATTTATAAATAATGCTACAAAGGTGTTAAGATCTTACCTTAGATCCAGTGCTTGTTCGTACTAATCATCCTCCAATTGCTCGAAAGAGTTATATTTGAAGACTTGCAATCACAAACAAGAAAACATTAAATAGCATCTGAATAGTAAATATTATAAATCATGCCTATCATGATGATCAAGGAATCCATAAAATAAACAGTTAATTAACAACTTATTGAGAAAAACAAATTTATTTGTATTAACTTTGAATAGTAGAAGAACCTTACAACCTTTTCAGCCTTAATGTTGAACAGGCCTTCTCAGGGTCCGAAACAGGAATCTCCTTTACTCTGACAAGCCTTTCACTCTTCCAACCTAGATACACACAGGTATGTAATCTTTCCTCATAAAATCTCAGATAAAGGAGTCTAAGTTCCAACAACACTTTATCTCAAATAACACTAAAGCTTGAACTCCCTTTGAGGCTTCCCAAGGCCTCCTTTTATAGTGAAAAAGAGGAGGTTACAGTTCCAATTATGAAGGGATAAAGTCCTCCTTCAAAGGGATAAGCTCCTCACTTCAAGGGGTTAACTCCTTAAGGCAAGGGATACATGGACCTCAAAAGAGCAGTTCTGCCACTGCAAGATTCCTTCTAGAGGCTTCTAGAAATTACTGAAAGTGAGATTTTTGAGTTTACTTGCGCCTTTTTAATCTTTTACAGGGTTCCACACCCTTAACACAGAGAAAGTGCGTTCAGGTACACAGGAGTCATGAACATTATGTGCGGGACCATAGGTAAGATAAATAGAAAGTGCGATACCAGAGTTTTAGAGACTTTTGAGAGATTTTCTCTTATTTTTAAGGCTTGACATGAGGAACTGATATTTTAGACTTGAAAAGGAGGAAAGTATGAGTGATAATGAGCTCATACAGATAGTAGAATTTCAGGATGACAATTTTCAGTGCAATAGGTGGAGTGAATGGAGTTGTGGGAATTAAATTTCTGCCTCTTACAAATCTACCCCTAGAAACTCTTTCTCTACACATATCATTTTTTTTGGGAAATAGGAAATAAGGCTACCTAGTTATACCTCCCCGGAAATGGTGCCAAAATTTTTAGTCAATTCAGTGTCCTGAATTGATAGCATAAATTATCGACTAGGGCTTGTAAACTAGTGAGGTATAGTTGCACTATATGTGCCTAAATATCCTTATTCTTATTTCATTGTTTTCAATATTTTGTTGATGTTTTTGGATTTTGTTATGTTTATATTTTAGTATGCTAATCTATGTTCAAAATAATGACATCAAATCTATGATAGAAAGGAAAGAAAAGAGAACCATGGACTCAAAACAGAGTGTAATTGTGAATTCTGTTCCTAGTGATGAAAAACAGAGCATTCTAATCCATGGATGTCCTAGCTTGAAAATGAACATGAAATGTAACTCAAGACATTATAATTCAACCTAATCCTCTTGATTAGAATTTTGTTGGAATAGTTTGTAGAAGATATTGAACTCCAATGTGATGAGGGTCTTTCTAAAGATAGACAATAACTTAGAATATTGTAGTGCAATCCTGTTCATATATTAGAGATATTTTGGAATAGCTTGAGAAGAAAATTGCTACAATATGCTAAGGATATCCTATGAATATTTAAACTTCTTATGTCACCACAGCTAGGTCTCATTCATCAGCTAGAGATTTATTGGAATAGTTCATTGAAAGAGACTAGATATAACGAAATAAGAATCTTCTAAACAACAAGTAACCCACAATATTACAATTAAATATTTTCTGTGATTTAGAGATTTGTTGGAGCAATTTTGAGAAAGGACTATTTGTAACAATATGAGGATTTTCTATCTAATTGAAGAGTAGGAAATACAACCTAATTAACTTATCATCATACAACCAAATCTCATTCAGTCATTAGTGATATGTTGGAAAAGCCTTTTAAGAAAAATATTGGTTGTAGGATAATGAGAATTTAAATGACAAAAACTAAAGTGCTGGTAACTCAAGATGTCACAATTAAATCCATTCAATGAATAGAGATATATTGGAAAACTTTAAGAAAGGACTAAATATAACATCATGGGAATCTGTTAGTTGAACAAACAAAACAAAACATGATACTAAAAGATATAAACTCAGAAAACTATCTAAGTAAGAAATATAACAACACAGATTTAAAAGTTACTTATCTATAAAGCATGTGGAAGCTTCCTTAGATAGCAGGGGCCCTCTGCTATCAAGTTAGCATGAAAATATTTAACTCCTTAAGTTTGTCTTAAACACAACATCAAAGTTATGCTTCTTCTTATTATCAAAAATAGTTCCAAACAGAGTATTACAGTATTGGAAAATAAAAGTTAACTTGTTTCCTCGGTCTCACCGAGCTAAATTTATAGGCAATTACATAACTGTTATTGAATTAAAGTAGGCACAGGTGTATTCTAAAATCAAATCAAACTAAAACTCTTTGCTAGGACTCGTGATTTGCTGAAAGCAAATCAAGAGTCCTTATCCTTATAGAAATCTGCTTCTTGGACTCTTGGTTTGACCACGTGCACAAGCATCTCCAGATTTTGATTCAACCTTCATGGATGACAAGGAACAATGTAGGAAAGATTTAGAATCTAACCATATACTCCTTTTCTTCAGATGACACCTGTAATATGTTCAAACACCAAAATGGCTACGAAATGTGTAACTGGCTACAAAATGACTACAATCTGTAGCTAAAACTGCTCAGAAATCATTAAGACAACAAAACCACAAAAGTACAACAAGTTAGTCATTGCATGTATTCCTTAAGTGATTTTAATTATTCTTATTGATATTTTAGGTATATAAATGACAAAAGGAATGATAAGATAAAGTGGAATTTGGCAAAGGAGAAGACACTTTTAGGGTTCAACATGCACTACACAAGTGCACAACGCCCTGTGGAAATTTTCAAAGATGGCACACATAGGTGTTGAGCATTGGAAAAGGTATGAATTCACCATGCATTTATTTATATTTTTCCTTTGAATATAACTCTTTTAATTCTAGAAAGATGATATATTGAAGGATTATGATAGAATTGCAAAGATTAATGTTTATTGTGAAAATTGGCTAAAAATTGTCTTTTATTCTCAACAGGAAACAAATGAAGGGGGAAACCACCATTCGAAAGGCAAAGCTAAAGCAGGAGTAATTGTTGTTCCTCCAGCAAAGGGACGTATCCAAACAAGAAGGATGAAATTAGTACGCATAGCTAAAGTAAGGCAGGGAACAACACGACTATAGCCTAAGAAGACCAAGCGTTAGCTAAAATAAGAAAAAAGAGTGAATCCCTCAAGATATTTCGATCCTGAGGGATTGTTTTTCAAAGTCTATCATTGTTTCTTGTATTGTCCTCCGAATTGTTATAAAAGGCAGTGCCTGTAGAAATCAGACAAAACGATTAATATTGAAACTCCTTTTGTAACTCTGTAATTTCTCATTGACTCTTGTGATCAGAGAGCGACTGTTGTAAACACTATTATTCCTGATTAATACATGATCTAGTTTCCGTTCCATTTCTTGACTCTGGAGTAGCCCAACAGTGTTTCATTGGTGGCTAAGGGCCAAACCCTGGTGGATCCATCTGTTGTTTGTATTATTATCTTTCAATTATTGTTGTGTGACAATTTGCATTTATTTTCATTACAGATTTCAAGTTTAATAGTTTATTGCTTAATTGCTTCATAATATTGGTGTGTTACATTGGTGAATTGCGTTGTCATTCATTTCTAATTTAACAAGAATCTTAATCCTCGTATTACTTATCTTGTTATGTTTTAACAGAGCTTTGTTGTTCAACAGTTGCTGTTCTATTCTATTTGCTGTTCCGTTCCAATTGCTGATTGTTGTTCAATAGAATTTGCTACTCAATTTCATTAGATAGGATTTGTTGTTCAATTTTCTTAGATAAAATTTGATGTTCATTTCTATTGTTGTTCAATTCCAGATTTGTTGTTCATTTCAGTTAATTAGTTTACAGTCTATTTCATTCCTGCAAAGAGTTGGTTTTTCTTTTGAGAACTTGCCTAGTTTACTTTCATTAGCAGCATTAGTGATTTAGTTCAATTTCCATTTCCATTTAATTGTTTTAATGTGAGATCATCAACTGTAAAGGACATCTGGTTATTTCTTCCTTCGTTCTCAGATTGATTATCTTGTTTTCATTTAATTTCAATTACATCAGTTGCTAAAGGAAAGAGTTATCATTACTGCATCCTTGACTGATGATTGCTGGGTGAATGATTAGATTTCAGAGCGTTCAAGTTCATGTCATTGTAGTTAGATTTCATTTCCAAGCATCCGTTTACTCTTGTATTTACAACACTGTACTAAATATTGCAAGGCATTACTCTTAGATTGAATTGCAACCTTACACTGAGTACACTCTTGAAACAAAAATTCGTACCTAGATTGATGATTAATGTAGGATAAATAGGTGTTAAAAATACACCTTTTATACCTCAACATTTTGGCGCCATTTTCGGGGAGAGTGTATGCCATTTATAAAGAGTGATGCATATTTTATTTTTTTCTGCTAGGGAAGAACTGGGTATTAAAAATGGAAGGTAAGAACCTGCGTACCGAGAAAGGAACATACTTGTTCATCGGCCCGCTTCACAGCATAATTGAGTAAAATTTTTTAGGTGGGAATGAATTCTTGCATTTTTTGAATGAATAGAAAATCTAAACAGAACAAAATTCCTCCTAAACCTGAAAAGCCTAAGGGACCGGTGACCCTTGGGCGAACAACTTTCATCAACGAAATCCTAAAGATAGCCGAATCTCAGCCATCAGTAGGACCTAGAAAATTTACTTCTAGACAACCTACTAGTTCCCTTCAGGCCACAGAGTCACCATCTGTAGCCTTTGATGAGGTCCATAGCCAAACAGAAGAAATTGAGCAAGATCCCCAAGAAATTGAGAATTCTCGCCTAATTTCTCTGCAAGAAGGGAAATCTAGTAATCTCCACGAAGGAGGAGGAGAAACAGGGGAAACAGAAGAACCAAATTCTCCTCTTGAAGTAATCCAAATAGTGAGTAGCCCAGATAAGGGAAGTGTTGTCAACATTTACCAAGGGAGTGCTATCAAGGTCATTCCTTCTATTCAGCCTAGGAATAATTCCCTAGAAATCCCAGAAGGATATTGGCACATATTTGATCAAATGGCCCACAACTAGGAACCACCTCAACAAACTTCCAAACTGAAATATCCCATTGTGGACACTGTAGTTAATGCACCTATGAAGGCCATTCCTCTTCATCATATTCCTACATTCCATGGCTTAACATCAGAAGACCCAGATGCATTTTTGTTTGAATTCAATGTATTATGCAGAGGGTGTGACTATACCACTGATCCCTAAAAATTAAAATTATTTCCTTCCATATTAAAAGGAGCAGCTCTACGATGGTTTATGGGGTTAGGTGGAGGTGTTATAAATGACTGGGATCAGATGAAAGCTGTGTTTCTAAAGAAATATCAGGATTATTGTAGGTCTAGCGAATTAAAAGATGAAATATTTCAGATGATAGCAAAACCTAATGAAACACTTGAGGAATATGTAGAATGCTTTCAATACAACCTCCAGAGATCACCCTATGCATCTTTACCCTTACCTGATAGTGCGTTAAAAACTACATTACTTAAAGGGATGAAGGAACAATGGGTTGAAACATTAAACATCATGGGCAAAGGTAATATATATCAGGAAAATTTTGCTAACATTATTGATTTATGTATCAGGAGTTCGAGAGGCAGCACAAGGCTAAAGTCAGCAGAACGTGATATGATCACAAGGGATTGTAAGACCTCTGGTGAAAGTATAACCTGCGCAGAGATTGGAAATCTATTAGAAGATTTTAAAACTGATATTCTAGGGACTCTGAAAATGTAGTTAGAAATCATGCAAGCTAAAAAAAATCAAGAAGAAGCAGAAAAAAATTTGGCAATATTCTGCCCTAAATGAAGAAAGAAACACAGCCATAAAGAGTTCCCACTGGATATAATCAAAGTCTATTCCATCTACACAAAATATCACTCCACATAAGGTTGCCCCTCACTCCCTAGATTGAAAGCAGTCTACAAAGAGGCAGAAGAAGAATCAGAAATGGTATGCCTACTCAATCAGCGCCAACAATGGCAGCCACGAAAAACAGGTATGCCAATTGATCCATCCTCTTCTTTTCGGTCTCCTCAGTATAATGCTCAACAATATAATGGAATGTGCCAAAATCAGCCATCCTTCCCCAATTGGTCACAACAGCCATTTCCTACATCACCATGGCCAAATAAAAAAAATCAAACCAATTGGCCAAAATTTCCTTACTGTCCACCATTTTGGAAAAATAATACTTATCCAACACAATGTTCCCCCTCCACCTCGCAGAGTCAGACCTGTCAGTCAAACTGGAAAAGACCGAAAAATCAGCCAGTTGGAACGATCCCTCTCCCTCAACCTACACTGCCAGCACCTTATACATTGCCACAAAATCCCCAGACCAACTTGAGACCGCAACTCCCAGCCCAACCCAACCCAAACCCTAATAATAGGCCGGTTCAGTCTGTTCACATAATGGAACCACCAGAACTAGAAACTGAATTAAGGGAGTGCAATGACCTTCAAATAAGATCTGGGCGCATAATAGAAACAGAGGTAGACAAAAATTTTCAAGTTGAAGACCCATTACCTGCAGAACAAACAATGCACAAGGAGAATGTGGTTAAACAACAAACTCAGGAGAAACCAACCACCTCTTCTCCACCATTCCCATAACGACTAATCATACCTCGCCTAATAGAATATCCCGATTTTGATCTTCTGGGAGAACTAGAAAATTTTTGTATAAAAATCCCTCTCCTCCAAGCTATCCAAGACATCCCTATTTATGCAAAAACCATCAAAGAGATATGTATAAAAAATCCAAAGAGGAGAACAACAACTAACCCAACTATCCAAGTAGTCGGCACTCTATCTGACTTATTATCAAGAATGGAAGCACTTGTAAAGTATGAGGACCCAGGAAATCCTATAGTGTCGGTGAAAATCAATGGAAAATCATTTCCAAATTCCTTAG
Source organism: Pinus albicaulis (assembly GCA_034641835.2). Lineage (NCBI taxonomy): Eukaryota > Viridiplantae > Streptophyta > Pinopsida > Pinales > Pinaceae > Pinus > Pinus albicaulis. Next base: position 264,841,531 of record CM076575.1, on the reverse strand, counting down.
TTGATTTTGGAGCTGCAATTAATATCCTAACAACCACCACTTGTCAAAAACTTGGCATTACATCATTAGATCCAACAACAACTTTATTGGATTTGACTGACCAATCGGTAGTCAAGCCAGAAGGCACACTACATGATGTAATTGTATCTGTAGACTCCTGGGATTACCCTACTTACTTCCTGATTATTAACCCCAAAAACTGGCTAGATGGACACCCGTTGATCCTAGGTAGACTTTGGCTGGCAACTGTCGATGCTTACATTGGCTGCCGACAAGGCAGGATGACTATAACTAGAGGAACTATGTCAAGAATTTAGCTTTATATCCCCCAGCCCAGCCAAGCCTATCAATAATAAAAACAAGGAAACAACCTCTATCATACCTCATGGAAAACATTAGATCTCCATTAACCATAGAAGATGCCCTCGATTTTAAAGACCAAACAGAGGATGACATTATCAACAGTTTCATCAATAAACCAAAAATCAGATCCCATTTGCAATGTCACACGATCAAGGAAGCATTTGATAATAAAGAAGAAGAAGATCCCTTGAAATACATTCATGATCAATCAATACCCACCACTATTGTGTACAATAGCAAAATTATAGAAATTAAGCTAGGAAAAACCCTAAACATTAATAAAAACCTGACTGCTGAACAAGAAAAGAAGACAGTCCAACTACTAAAAAAATATAAGGGAGCTTTTGCATGGGATTATCCAGACATGAAGGTAATTGACCCCCAGTTATGTACGCACCACATTTATACAGAAAAATATGCTAGACCCATTCGCCAACCCCAACGAAGATTAAACCCTCATCTTAAAGATATTGTGAAAGATGAATTACAAAAATTGTTGGATGTCAACTTTATTTATCCAATATCTGATAGCAAGTGGGTCTCTCCATTAGTAGTGGCGCCAAAGAAGAATGGAAAGTGGAGAATATGTGTAGACTACAGAGAACTAAACAAAGAAACCCAGAAAGACCACTTTCCCCTTCCTTTCATTGACCAGGTATTAGATACATTAGCAGGAAAGAGATTCTTTTCTTTCCTAGATGGCTTCAGTGGATACAATCAAATTCAGATTGCCCCTAAAGACCAAGACAAAACTACTTTTACCTATCCTTGGGGGACATTTTCTTACAAAGTTTTACCCTTTGGCCTATGAAATGCCCCTGCTACATTTCAGAGGGCTATTCTCAGCATCTTTTCAGATTTAATAAATGAAGGGCTTGAAGTATATATGGATGATTTCACACCTTACGGAGATGATTTGAGCCAGCATTAGAAACTTTGGAAAAGGTGTTACAAAGATGTACTGACACCAGGCTCTGGTTAAGCCATGAAAAGTGTCACATGATGATGACTGAGGGACTCATCTTAGGTCACTATATCTCAACAGCTGGAATACAGGTAGATCCAGCTAAAATTTAGATAATTTTGTTAATACCTACTCCTACCACACAAATAGAGGTATGTAGCTTTCTCGGATTTTCTGGTTATTATAGAAGATTTATAGAGCATTATTCTCGAGTAGTTGCACCTTTATATGCATTAAAAGGGAATGTTGATTTTATTTGGACAGATAAATGCGACCATGCTTTTGAGGATCTGAAAAAGCTTGTATCAATAGCCCCAGTGCTAAGGGGCCCAAATTGGGATTTTCCATTTCAAATTTCATCTGATGCCTCAAACACAACTATTGGAGCAATCCTTGGACAGGAACAGGATAAAAAACCATATGCAATTTATTATATTAGCAAAATTCTATCTCCTGCTGAATTAAACTATACTGTGATTGAGAAAGAATTTTTAGCCGTAAAACATGCTGTAAATAAATTTAGACATTATATAACTGGGTATCCTGTAGTTTTATATACAGATCACTCTGCCATAAATTTTTTAGAAAATAAACCTGTTACAAATGGTAGAGTAACAATATGGTTGATTCTATTGTAGGAGTTCGATATCACAATAAAGGATCGACCTGGAAAGGAGAACCCTATAGCTGATTTTCTTTCACGAATACCAAAACCAACAGATGCAGCAGCAGTCGATGATCACTTCCCAAATGAACATTTCTTTGTTGTTACTGCTAGAACCCTATGGTATGCTGATGTTGCACATTATTTATCAGTAGGTAAATTACCTAAGCATCTAACGCCCAATGAACGAAAATAGATAGTACAACGTAGTACCTGATTCTCTTGGATTGGGGGCTACCTGTTTCATACAGGAGCAGATATGCACATTAGGAGATGCATCCAAGAGGACAAAATATTTGATATTCTGAAAGCATGCCATGACAAGCCATGTGGCGTACATTTTGCAGATCGCAGGACTGGTCAAAAGGTTTTACAAACAGGCTATTACTGGCCTACAATTTTTAAAGATGCTAAAAATTTTGTACAAGCCTGTGATAGTTGCCAAAGGGCGGGTCGCCCTGGACAGTCCGACGAAATGCCTTTGAATCCACAACTAGTAATCAAGCCATTTGAATGTTGGGTGATCGATTTTTTTGGTCCTATTAACCCACCATCAAATCAGAAAACATACATACTAGTTGCAATAGAGTATATTACAAAATGGGTTGAAGCAAAGGCACTTTCAAGAGCTACAGAGGACTCTGTAATACAGTTCCTTTTCCAAATATTTGTGCGATACGGCCTCCCAAGGGACGTAATTACAGATGGAGGACCGCAATTTGTAGGTAACAAAATCGCTGTAACATTAGAAAATTACCACATCCAGCACAAAATCACAACTCCATATCATCCACAGGCAAATGGCCAGGTAGAGAGCACGAATAAAGTGATAGAATCTATACTTACAAAAATAATTGCATCACACAGACATGACTGGGCTTATAGATTGGCGGAAGCCTTGTGGGCATACCGAATAACATGGAGAAATACCACTGGGTATTCACCATATCAATTGGTATTTGGAAAGGAACCCATCTTTCCAATAGAATTTGAAATTCAGACATTAAGAACAGCCTAGAAGGTGGGTTTAGACTTAAATTAAGCCGAGGTCAGAAGATTACAAAAAATCAATGAGTTAGAAGAAATTAGGCTCTTTTCTCTTCAGCACACTGCATTAATTCAACAGCAGAGAGAAAAATGACACGACACCCTCATTAAAGAGAAAATCTTCCACGAAGGAGATTAGGCACTCCTATATGACTCCAGGTTTCAAGATTTCCTAGGAAAACTCGAGACACGATGGCTTGGACCCTATGAGATACAAAAAGTGCATGATAATGGCACCATCACATTAACTACCATTGATGGATCTGGACATTCTTTTAAAGCAAATAGTCATCGAGTACGACTTTACCATAAACCGCTTAATCGGGAATCCTTTTACCAGCAATTACGGGAAGATTCTACCATGCATATTCTTGCTGAGGGAGATAAATCCTCCTCAGCACCCATTCATTGAATAATTCCTTTATTTTGAAACCTATACATAATATTTTCTTTTTACTTTGCTTATTTTTGGTACGGAGTTTATTTCTCAAGCTGTTCCTTTTAAGGAACAGTTGCTGTTCCTTTTAAGGAACAACAACAGTTCCTTTTAAGAAATAGCGCGTTCGTGTTTTTCTTTTTTATGTTCCCTTAAAAAGGAATAGCAATTTTGCTGTGTGTTTTTGCTGTTCCTTTCCAAAGAAACATCATTTTTTGCTATTTCTTTAAAAAGTAACAACAGTTTATGCCGTGTGTTTTTGCTATTCTTTTCCAAAGGAACAACAGTTTTTGTTGTTTCTTTAAAAAGTAACAACAGTTTATGCCGTGTGTTTTTTCTGTTCCTTTCCAAAGGAACAACAGTTTTTCCGCCTGTTTTTGCTGATCCTTTTCAAAGGAACAACATTTTTCCCGCTTGTTTTTGCCGTTCCTTTCCAAAGGAACAACATTTTTCACAGATTGTTTTTGTTGTTCCTTTCAAAAGGAATAAAATTTTCGTAGATTTTTTTTGCTGTTCCTTTCAAAAGGAACAACATTTTCGCAGATTGTTTTTGCTATTCCATTTAAGGAAAAACATTTTTTGAGTGTATTTTTCTTGTTTTAGAACAAAATTTTGAGGACTTTTGTGAACTCTTCATGACTCTTTTAAAGGAAAACATAAAATTTATGCAAATACACACAAATTAGATGTTATTGGAATCAACAAATCAAGAGAAATTGTCATTTAAAAAAAAAAAAATTGTAGTGATAAGAAAAAAAGGAAAGGATAGAACTATCTATATCACTTTCACTAAAATTAATATGATCGATTATCTTTATCATGTTGGTTCTTCCCTGAATCTTCATAACTCTCTTTGATTTTTATTTGTTGAATAAGAATAAGGGCATATTTTCTCTATTGAGATGTTCAGACTTCTTCCACCATCCCTACTCTTAAGGAGTGTTGAGCCATCCTCTATATATAAGCAGAGAAGTGCTATAAGAAAAGAAAGAAAAGAAAAATATCTATATATGATTACTAGCAATACTATCATATGGTAGATGGAGGATAGGGGGTCTCATCAAGAGCCAACCTACCATGATCATAAAGAAGCAGTGAAGTGGAATTCCCACTATGGCCACCACACCAGGGATATGATCCAATGGACAACTCAGAAAAAATAAAAAGTCCTTGGAACAAGAGGTCTCATCACGAGCCGGCCTGCCCACCTTTCACTCCTTCCTGGTGAATGGCATTGTGATTCATTTGGTTCCCAAGCCAGCACAATGGCCTCCATCATGACATCACACAACACTTCCCTAAGCAGGATAATGGTTCCAAGGGTGAAAAAGAAACTTTGTCAAGGTTATAGACACCTGTGGGAAACAGAGCTCTGCTGATGACATTGGAGTCATATTTTTCACAAATCAATAGTAATGTTAAACCCTTTTCTTATATCTTTATCTAATATCAAATGAGAGTATGATCCTAAATCCTTTGTTCGGAACCTATTATGCGTGAAATTTATTTATAAATCGATCATAATAGTTTATGTGGATAATGACCGCATAAGTACTTTTTACATCAGCTGTCCTTTTCCCTTATGTTAGAAATCATTACATAACGTTTCCATATCTATTCACAATTTAATAATATGCATTGATTTCAGTAATGTGATAATTTTTTGATCATATCATAAGTATGTATGCCTTTCAATGCTATAAAATGGCTGTGCAGTATGTTGCTATTCTATTTGACGGTCAAGGATGACCTATTATCTTTCAGGGGGGGCACAGATGCCTTTTAATGCCTGCATGCGAGTCGAATCCCTATGTTCATCAAATTCTTGGAAACAGCAAGAGTTTAACGGTATTGTGCTGATATACACAAGGTTTTGTTCCATTACATTTTTGTGTATTTGTGAAGAATTAACATGGTGCAGACAGAATGGGAGGACGAGCAATACGTAGTGAGCCATAGGTGCTAGCAGTTTCCAACGCTGCACGAGAAATTCTAGAGAGAGTAGGATGGATTACCTACCTCACATGACTGCAACAACCGCATGAAACGGTAGCCATTGAATTTTTGTAGAACTTGCAGGAAGGTTGTTTCATGGTTAGAGGTAGGAAAATAGCAGTAACAGACGCAATAATCACCAAGGTATTTGGTATGCCAGTGGAAGGACCCATATGGACCCATAAAAAAAGTGAAACTTCAAGAAGCCATGAATCTTTTTCGGGACGAAGGGAAAACCTTGGTCGTCAAAGGGAAAGGAGTTCAGCTGGCAACTTTGGGAGAACCATGGACAGAACTAGTGAAAGTAGTACAAAGCTACATCACATGCGATGGAAGAAAGGATGTGGTAAGACCACGCCACCTTAAGTTACTAGAAGTATTAAAACAAAAATGTGTTGTAAACTTGCTTGCATACTTAAATCTCTTATTGCATGATGTTGCCCGGAGCATAAGAAAATCTGGTCATATAGTGACAGTGGTAAGCCACCATTGTTTAATCAGATTGATAGTGAGTTACAGTCTTGCCCAACAGTAGAAGAGTTGGGAAGAATTGATATTCTCAATTGACGAAGGAACAAATCTACCTACCCCAAAACATAAAAGAGTTACTAGCACAACAACAAAACCTTTAAAGCACGGACAATCCTCCAGGATTAGGAGAAGTAGGGGAATGATAGGAAGTCTTCAAGGTAGCAGTAGCCAACCCTTAGAATTTCCCATTTTGGAATATGAACAACCCCTACAACTCGAAGAAGGAAGTCATCACACTGGTGAAGAAGAAGGAAATCAGGAAGAAGAAGAAAGTCACCACACCAGTGGAGGAGAAGAAAGTCACCACACCAGTGGAGAAGAAGGAAGTCATCACACTGGTGAAGAAGAAGGAAGTCACCATACCAGTGAAGAAGAAATAATTCACCACACCGGTGAAGAGGAAGAAAGTAATCACACCAGTGAAGATGAATGAGAGGAAGCATAACCTCCCAAAACCACCATTGCAAGTTCACCACAGAGCCCATTACAGGAAGACCAATTGGCCCAAATTTTGGCCAATATGAGTGAATATATACAACCTCACAGTCCACTTAACCTCAACATCGAGATAGACCAATTGTAGGAACAAGTTGTTATCAACAAAGATACGGCTGAGGAAATTCCCGATGAAGAAAACCCTCAGCGAACAGCAAAACCAACTAGGGTTATTTCCCCCAGGAAATGTAGCCAGGAGAATGTGAACACTGAAGAAGTGTTCCAAACAGCAATCGAAGGCACGGCCGTTGAAGAACAATCCCTAGCTGAGCAATTAAGTACAGATAAGGGAACAACCATTCCTCCTAGGAGGAAAAAGAAAATAAACAAACTTGAGAAGCTGTGGAGGGAATGGAAAAGGCTCCAAAAACTAGTAGAATGACTGAGACAGAGGATTAGGATTCTAAAAATGGAGAAAGCCCCTAAATGAACCCCAAAAATGAGGAACGTAGCCATCAAAGCAAAGCCCCAGAATGCAGAGACCATGGAGACCCAAGCCGAGCCCAATCAAGAAGATAAGGAACAGGAGGCAGCTGTTCCAGATGCAGCTGTTCCAATCGAAAGTGTGCAGGGCTGCAGTAAATTTTTTTTGTTAATAGACCCTACTATAGAAAAACTCCAAGAGGAGCTGGCATAGGCTCAACAGGCTAGAGAAAAGCTTGAAGAGGAGACCGTTCCTAAAAAGAAAATACCAAGAGTTACAACAACAATTAAGGAACATCCATGCATCAGAGGCTGAAGCCTATGATAAGTGTCGGAAGGTAGAAGAGAAATTTGAAGAGGTAAGGAATAGATTAAAAAATTTTCGGAATCAAATGGATACTCTCTGTTCCTTATACATAGATGTTCTAGCATGTAGGTTCCCTGCCAAAAATTATGCTTTGTTTTTATTAGAAAGATATTTGTAGTTAAAAATTAAGGCTGTTAAGGTAGGAAAACCTATAGAATTAAACATTATAGATGATTTTATAAGTTGCTGCAAACTATATGGAGTAAAATTCCAGCGTCTACTCTGTGATTTCTATTTTCACAATTTTATATTAGCTGGGGAAATGGAGACAAATCCTAGCCCTTTTGTGGGCGATATCCAATTTCAAGCATTTATTTCATTTGCTGTCAACCAGTTGAAATGGCTCAAGACCTATAATACTTTTCAGAGTCAAGAAAATGGGTTAGACCTTTGTGTTAGGGGTGAACCGAGACACCCATTACAACTATGGGCTAGGTAGAAGAGTCTAATGACAAAGGAGGGTGTGATCCAAACATTGGGACCCTTCCACAAAGCAATTGTCTTGGATGGGATAGAATATTTTCTATCTATCAGAGACCAGGCCTATGTAGCAGCTAAAGTCCGATGGAATATTTCCAATCGGAATATTCAAGACAAAGAGCCATTTAATTATAGAAATTTTGGATTAGCTTCTGACCGCTTGGTTCTCTATAGTAACCTCATCTTGAGGGAAGGCCCATACTGGCTAGGTTGTAGGTTTCGAAGTCCCATTATATGGTATCCTGCAACAGAATATAAAGCCAAATACGAATTACTTGAAGGACAGACAGGGCACATATTTGAAGCTTTAGCTGCAAATCATGGTTTTAGACCTCTTAATGAAAAACCCTCTCTAGCCTATTCTCTAACTACTTTACATGTAAACTATGGTTTTCATGAGGACATGAAAAAGGGTAAGCAGGGGGGTGTGTTGAGCATTGGAAAAGGTATGAATTCACCATGCATTTCTTTATCTTTTTCCTTTGAATATAACTCTTTTTATTCTAGAAAGATGATATATTGAAGGACTACGATAGAATTGCAAAGATTAATGTTTATTGTGAAAATTGGCTAAAAATTGTCTTTTATTCTCAACAGGAAACAAATGAAGGGGGAAACCACCATTTGAAAGGCAAAGCTGAAGCAGGAGTAACTGTTGTTCCTCCAGCAAAGGGCCGTATCCAGACAAGAAGGATGAAATCAGAACGCACAGCTAAAGTAAGGCAGGGAACAATAGGGCTACAACCTAAGAAGACCAAGCGTTAGCTAAAAGAAGAAAAAGGAGCAAATCGGGATCGATGTTCAAAGTCTATCGTTGTTTCTTGTATTGTCCACCAAATTGTTATAAAAGGCAGTGCCTGTAGAAATCAGACAGAACGATTATTATTGAAACTCCTTTTGTAACTATGTAATTTCTCATTGACTCTTGTGATCAGAGAGCAATTGTTGTAAACACTATTATTCCTGATTAATACATGATGTAGTTGCCGTTCCATTTCTTGACTCTGGAGTAGCCCAGCGGTGTTTCACTGGTGGCTAAGGGCCTGACCCTGGTGGATCCATCTGCTGTTTGTATTATTATCTTTCAATTATTGTTGTTTGATGGTTTGCATTTATTTTCATTACAGCTTTCAAGTTTAATAGTTTATTGCTTAATTGCTTCATAATATTGGTGTGTTACATTGGTGAATTGCATTGTCGTTCCTTTCTAATTTAACAAGAATATTAATCCTCATATTACTTATCTTGTTATGTTTTAACAGAGCTTCGCTGTTCAGCAGTTGCTGTTCTATTCCATTAGTTGTTCCGTTCTGATTATTGATTGTTGTTCAATAGAATTTGCTACTTAATTTCATTAGATAGGATTTGCTGTTCAATTTTCTTAGATAAAGTTTTCTGTTCATTTCTATTGTTGTTCAATTTCAGATTTGCTTTTCATTTCACTTAATTAGTTTATAGTCTATTTCATTCCTGCAAAGAGTTGGTTTTTCTTTTGAAAACTTGCCTAGTTTACTTTCATTAGCAGCATTAGTGATTTAGTTCAATTGTCATTTCCATTTAATTGTTTTAATGCGAGATCATCAACTGTAAAGGACATCTGGTTATTGCTTCCTTCGTTCTCAGATTGATTATCTTGTTTTCATTTGATTTCAATTACATCAGTTGCTAAAGGAAAGAGTTATCATTACTGCATCCTTGACTGATGATTGTTGGGTGAATGATTTGATTTCAGAGCGTTCAAGTTCATGTCATTGTAGTTATATTTCATTTCCAAGCATCCATTTACTCTTATATTTACAACACTGTACTACATATTGCAAGGCATTACTCTTAGATTTAATTGTAGCCTCAGACTAAGTACACTCTTGAAACAAAAATTCGTACCTAGATTGATGATTGATGTAGGATAAATAGGCGTTAAAAAGACACCTTTTATACCTCAACAACAGGCCCGTAGCATGCGTTTTCAGGAGCGTAGCGCAAGGGATTTTTTTGCTCGAGGTCCGCCAGAAACTCAGAATTTCACCTTGAAAACCTCTCACTCCTTTTTTCAAGTGAAAAATGGTGTTGAGTGATGAATGTGGTGCCTTTATACCCTTGGAATTAATAAATGAAAACTAAAACCCCACTTTGCTAATGTACTGAGTTTTACTTTGTCACTTTGTCACTGATATCTTCTTTTCTTTTGCAGGAGGTGACCTAAACATAAAAATGATCCTTTGGTGGGTGATTTTGAAAATATAACTTTCTTCCCCCTCTTACTGATTTTCACAATGACATATATATTTTGTCCAAGACTGTAAAACATGCCCTCCATGTCTTATTTTGGCCACTTCTGTGTTTCTCATGCAGGTGCCCTGACACAAATTAATTTTGTTTCCTTTGTCATTCTTGGAATTTGAAAAGCTTTAGTTATCCAACAGGGATTTCATGGTTGGCATGATTTTCCATTTTGACACTTTACCTCATGCTTTCCTTATCTTGACTCTTTTGAAGACCTTTGACTGTAATTGAAAACTTAGGTTACCTCACACTGATATTATTTACAATTTCTCCCTTAGGTGCAGTAAAACAGTGTTACCTTGACAAACCATGTAAGTCATCCTCTGATATCATTTTTCAACTTCTTCCTGCTGTCATCAAGGAGGTCTCTCACCTTCATTTCTTGTTTCAATAAATCTTCAATTTATGCTCAGTGGCGCTGATGTACCTCTCTCCTTGTGATCCTTTGCATGGACTCCTTTCTAGGAAACACATTTTTTGCCAATCAATTATAAAAACCCTGATTCTCTTTGAAATTAGGCATGCTATTTCTCCTTTGTTGTAAATTTCCTTTAGTGAGGACTTGGTCTCTCTCCTTACCTTTTTTCTGCCGATAACCCATCTCAATCATTCCTACGGAAATGTCTAAGGCAGACAGCTGTCTTTTGCGGAAGTTGTGTTTTAATCAAGGAGGTTTCTCTTGAAGGTTTTTTTGACCATTTGGACAATCATATGCTGACCTTCTTCCTCTTTGATTTCAGCCTCTTGGCATAGGAAAAAAAAAGTTTAGAATATCAAAGCAATGCTATGACCTGTGAAAACCCTAGGTGACTTAGTGGGAGGCTTTTTGGACTTGGCTTTTGGCTAAAAACTTTCCTTAGGGTTTTTTAGGTGTAAAACAGAGTTTTTGACAAAACCTTTGCATTGGACTCCTTGCTAGGCAACACCTATTTTTCCAATCAGTTAGAAAAACCATGATTCTCTTTGAAATTAGGCATGCTATTTCTCCTTTGCTGTGAATGTGCTTTAGTGAGGATTTGGTCGCTCTCCTTACCTCTTTTCTGCTGATAACCCATCTCAATCATTCCTACAGAAATGTCTAAGACGGACAGCTGTCTTTTGCAGAAGTTGTGCTTTGATCAAGGAGGTTTCTCTTGAAGGTTTTTTTGACCATTTGGAAAATAATAAGTTGACCTTATTCCTCTTTGATTTTAGCCTCTTGGCATAGGAAAAACAAATATTTAGAATATAAAAACAATCCTATGACCTCTGAAAACCCTAGGTGACTTAGTGGGAGGCTTTTTGGACTTGGCTTTTGGCTGAAAACTTTCCTTAGGGTTTTTTAGGTGTAAAATAGAATTTTTGACAAAATATTTCCATTGCAGACCTAAAAACTGATGGTTTTGATTTATCTAAAGACCCTAGAAAGATAGCTTGAAACCACCAATGCTTGAGGCACTTGGTGAATAGGGGAAAATGTTAGGCTACTTGGCAGTCCAAGGTGTAGGTAGAAGGGTTAGGCAAGTTAAAATAGAGTGGTAAGGTCAGAGGTGGAAAACATAGTGAAAATCAGTGGTAAAAACCTCATGATTGGTCTTCTGGGAGTGATAGGTTGACCATGCCTTGATAGAGTAATAGAACAATGAAAAATTTATCCTAAGGATAATGAAGGCAGTGAGATTTCTAGAACTCACAATATTCATGAATTTTGTGTCTAGAAATCTGGCATTTAGTCATCTATAGAAAGAAAAAAATTACTGATGACTAACAGTGGCTCCACTTGGGGAGGGAGGCTCCTTTTCAGGAGGTGTCCAGAACATCAGATCTCTGGCTTATGAAGACTAGTGCCTCATCCATTGGGCATATTTTTCTTCTTTTCTTTTGCTGATGCTTGCTTGAAGTTGTGATCTTAATAATATGAAAAAAATGATTACTCCAACTTCATGTCTACCTACCCATCTTATTTTGCCTAGCATTTTCTTTTCCTTGGGTGTAATTGGATTGGAAATCCCTTGAAATTTTCTTCTTTTGAAAACAAAAAAACTATCTACTTCTACTCTTATTACTTCCAAGATTTCAGATTATGGTAATGAACTCTTTTTATTCTCTACCTACTCTAACTCACTGTTAAGATTAAGCAGTATGGCAAACTTCATTCTCTAAGCTATTGACATGAAATTGAAAACATGATTTGAACCAGTATTATACAATCTGATTCATCATGGGTTGTGGCATTAGTACAAGCTGCACACAAACATTATTTTCACAGAAACAAAACTAGAAGGTATGAGGGTTGTGTTTCATCATTAGTTAGTCATTCCTATCCTTCTCCTTGGTTCAGATTTAAGCGTGTGGAACGAGTATCTTTTATTATTAATATATTTCCTTTTGACAAGTCAAGCTTAAATGATTTGATCAGCATTATTTCACTAACCTATCAACAATAAATTGAAAACATGCTCAACCAAGATTAGGAAAGATGACTGAACAAGACCTTCTTTTTGAACAAGTAGTGGAATTTAGGCTTGCACACTTTCAACATTACTATTTTTTGGGCATGGGGTTGTACCTCTTTTCAAATCTGCCCTCTTTTTCTTTCTTTCTATGTTTTTATGTTTTTGTGACTTTTCTCATGTAATGTTTATGTACAATGAATGAAAAATTTTAAACTAAGGGTTTTTACAGCAATGGTACTTGAGCATCCTGTCCTCAAAAGGATATCCTAACATTCTTTTTCCATTCATCTCTTGTAAATAAAAATCATAGTTACCTCCATTTGAAAGCATGGTATAAGGATTTTTCCAAAAAATTTCAAACAAGCCATGCTCTCCTTGGTATTTCCTCTTTGAGTCTTGCTTCCAAAACTTGTTTCTGTCAAAGATTCTCCTTAGTTAAAAAAGGTACTCTTTATTAGCTTCACAACAAATGATGATGTCATCAATGTATATCATAGTGAAGAAGTTAAAAAACAGGGGCCGTGGCTCTTTGGAAGGTGTCTCCAGCATTCCTTAGCCCTAGAAGCATTTGGTCAAACATGTAGTTGCTCCAAGGAACTTTGAAAATGGCTTTATGCTGATTGATCGGAAGTGGTATCATCTTATGATAACCTGAAACACTATCATGTAATGAAATATTGTAAGAAGTTCCTACCCTTTTTATAGGATGATTTATCTTGGGATAAGGGTATTTGTACTCCATGGAGGTTTTGTCTAGGGGCCTAAAGTCTATACACAGTCTGTATCCTTTGGATTTCTTTTTTAGTGACACAATTTTTCCAAGGGTTTCAATGTTTCTCTTAGAAGGAGACCTCTTTTGAATAATGCCTATGTCACAAGGCTTTAAGCTTTCATCCCTATATACAAAAGCATCCTGAAACTTCTTGCATAGCCTTATGTATTTTAGTTTTGTGTGTAATGACAAGGTTCTAGATAACTTAATCATTTTGGGCCTTCCCAGGCTGCCTACATCATACTCCTCTATATTGGTTCCAGTAGATACCCCTTTAGGGTCCATAACAATATTTTTGAGAGTCAATAATTCTTCTGAAGGGAAAAAAACTCTTTGATGATGAAGTGTCTATGTAAGGCAAAAACATAAGACTCTTTTGATCCAGATTCCCAAAATTTTATATTATGTGAGGGTATTTCAACACTTCTGGATTAGAAAAACGGGAAAGTTCTGTTTTTGAGGTTTGTTCTTTATTTGAGCAACCTGATTTAGATGCTAAAATAATTTTTGGTTTTGAAATTTCATTTTTCAGTTTGCATAAAGTCAAGTTCAGTTTTATCATCATGTGGTTGTTCAGGGCTGTTATAGTGTTGACTATTCAGTCCCTCATGCAGAGACTGGTTTGACTATTGTAGTGTGTCTAGATCTGTCTCAACTTCACTTACGTGCTCATTGATAGAAAATTAAATATTACAGAGCAATGAAACACATAAAATATGCAGAAAACACAAGCACACAAAACGCATAAAACCAGAGAGACACAGATATACATGGTTCACCCAGTTTGGGCTACGTCCACCCCGAACAGCCAGTCCTTCCTTTCTATTATCCAGCGAAATAGAGACACAACCTATGGCAGATCTGCTGTAATATCCTTTGTTCTCTCTCACAGTCTCCCTATCTGTTTCTCGCTCTAAGAATACACATACCATACACAGCCACAATACAATCCCTCATACAAGCGAGGGGTTGAATTCTAGGGTTAAAAACCTTAAACTAAACATAACTTCTACCATCAGATCATCCACCTAATGGACGGCCCAGATTGACTAGAAATTACTATACTTTTACAAGGCAATTTTACATCTGTTTTTAGCTTCAAGGGCGCTAACCCCAAAATCCCCCGCCAGGGGGGGGGCTCCATAAAGTCGCAGCCGCGCCCCCCCCCCCCCCGAACCCCCCAGGTAGCGTTTAATTTCGGGCAGCATTGTTGCCGCATTAAGATATAGGGTTCCAATGCTGTGATACAAAATAAACAAGATAATCAGGATCCACACCCAACAATCTCCCACTTGGAGACTGATTGTAGCAACTCCACCGCTGCTTCATTTGCTGGACAATGACTCCTCTTTGGACCTGGTTGTTTATCATCTTCATCATCATCCTTGAAGACCAACTTAAACTAAGCATATTATCAGTTTATCCCTAGTTACAAATTTTCTTAGCATATCTGCAGGATTCTAGCTATTATGTATGTTTTCCAGCTTCAACTGTCCATCTTCCAATACTGACCATATGCAATGGTACTTGAGCTGTATGTGTTTAGTCCTAGAATGAAACGCTGAGTTCTTTGCAAGATGAATGGAACTTTGGCTATCACTGTATAACGTGCCCATATCATGCTTCTTACCCAATTCATCCATAAACCTTTGTAACCAAATCATTTCCTTACTAGCCTTTGAAGCAGAAACATACTCTGCTTTTGTTGTTGAAAGTGAAACAACACTTTGGATTTTTGAAACCCAATTGACAGCTGCTCCACCTACAGTAAATACATACCCTATAGTGCTCCTCCTGTTATCTCTGTCACCTGCCATATCTGCATCAACATATCCCTGTAGAGCAATGTTTGAACCACCAAAGCATAATGCTTGATTTGTGGTTCCTCTCAAATATCTGAGAATCTGTTTCATTTCCATCCAATGTTCTTTTCCTGGATTGTTCATGTACCTGCTTACAACTCCCATTGCATGTTCAATATCAAGCCTTGTGCAGACCATTGCATACATTAAGCTTCCAATTTCTGATGCATATGGAATTTTAGACATATAATCCATCTCTTCCTGGGTCTTGGGGAACATCTCCTTACAAAGTTTGAAATGGATGGAAAAAGGTGTACTAACTGGTTTTGTATTCTACATATTAAATATTTTAAACACCTTTTGTATGTACTCATTCCGAGACAGTGTTAATTTGTGATTTTTCCTATCTCTAGTTATTCTCATACCAAGGATTTGTTTTGCAGCTCCCAAATCCTTCATTGCAATTGAATTTGCCAATTTTCTTTTGAGCACATTTATTTCTTGCATGTTAGACCCTGTAACAAGCATGGCATCTACATACATTAACAATATAATATAGCTACCATCATTTTGTTTTTTCAGATAAACACAATGATCAGAGTGACATCTAGTATAACCTTGTTCAGACATAAACTTGTCAAATTTTAGATACCACTGTCTTGGAGCCTGTTTTAAGCCATACAAGCTCTTCTTTAACCTGCACACTAATTTTCTTTCCCTTTGACCTCATATCCTTCTGGTTGCTGCATATAGATATCTTCCTCCAAATATCTATGGAGAAATGTTGTCTTTACGTCTAACTGTTCAAGATGTAAATCTTCCACTGCTACAAGACTTAAAATAGTTCTGATTGAGGTCATATTAACAACAGGAAAAAATATTTCATCAAAATCAATACCTTTCTTCTGTGCAAACCCCTTCACCACAATTCTAGCTTTGTACCTCTGTTTTCCTCCATCTTCTTCCTTCAACCTATAAACCCATTTATTTTGCAATGTAGTTTTACCTGCAGGCAACCTGACTAAGTCCCAAGTTTGGTTATGCATTAAGGACTCCATATCTTCTTCCATGGCTAGCTCCCACTTCTTCCTGCTTTCAACCTGCATTGCTTCTTCATAACATTCAGGTTCACCAGAATCAATCAACAATAAATAATATAATGAAGGAGAGTATTGTTTAGGGGGTCTACTTATCTTGGTAGATCTTCTAACACCACTTTCAGGTGTTTGAGGTGCCTGTTGCTGTTGTTGTGGCTCTTGATTATTATTATTTTCAGGCACCTTTACCTTTTCTATGATATCATCAAGAACTGTGTATTCTTTGTTTTCTTTTTCCTGTTTCTTTTCTTGCAACTGATTCTTATACAATACCTTTTCATTGAATATTACATCTCTACTCCTAATGATTTTATGATTTTCATAATCATATAAGCGATAACCAAAATCATTAACACCATATCCAATAAAGGTACATTTATTTGATTTTGCCTCAAGATTTGTTCTATTTTATTTATTAATATGGACAAAGGCCTCACAACCAAAAGGATTTAAAAAAGAGTAGTTTACCTTTTTACATGTCCATGCTTCCTCTGGAATACCACCATCCAAGGAACTTGAAGGCCCTCTATTTATTAGATAAACAGTAGTATCTACAACATCTTCCCAAAATTGTAAAGGAAATCCTGAATGCAACCTCATGCACTTTGCACACTCCATGATTGTTCTGTTCATCCTTTCTGACACACCATTTTCTTGTGGTGTTCTTGGAACTATCTTCTCTCTGCGAATTCCATGCTCTAAACAATACCTATAAAACGCTTTGCTACAATATTCACCTCCATTGTCTGATTTGAGACACTTCAACTTCTTTCCTATCTCAATCTCAACCAAAGCTTTCCATTTCTTGAAAGTATCAAATACATCAAATTTATTCTGAATACAATAAATCCAAGTTTTTCTAGTTGCATCATCAATAAAAGTAACATAATAACAAGAGCCACCAAGAGATGATACCTGAGCAGGTCCCCATACATCTGTATGCACAAGCTCTAATTTTCACTCTTCTTTTCTTTCCTAACTCTGAGAAATATGAGTCTCTTCTATTTTCCATAAATGAAATTCTCACAGAAATCCAAATCAACATTCTTCAAACCCGACAACAAATTTCTTGAGTGAAGAATCTTCATCCCCTTCTCACTCATGCATTCGAGCCTATTATGCCATAATGCTGCATCTGCTCCTTTGGAGGTTAAATAATTAACAAAGTTAGAAATACCACTGCATAAATACAATGTACCAACCTTTTTTCCTTTTGCTATTACCAACGCTCCTTTGGTGACCTTCCAAGTTTTATCTGTGAAAGTTGTCACACAAATTTCACTGCCTAACTGCCCTGCTGAAATCATATTTTTCTTCAGATCTGGAACATGCCTTACCTCCTTTAATAGCCATTGGTTTCCATTATGTTGTTTTACAAGAACCTTACCCATTCCAACAATTTTACAGGGTTTATCATCAACCAAATGGACTTGTCCAAAATCTCCTTGAACATAGTCATGAAAATATTTATTATTAGGTGTGGCATGGAATGAGGCCCCTGAATCTACAACCCAAGAATCGGTAACATTTTCGATAGAAAGAATCAAAGAATATTGTAACACATCACTTGTCACATTTTCTTCATGATTTTTTTCTTGCTATGTGTATCCTTCTTTTCCCTTCTGAGATCTACAGTCTTTCTTTAGGTGTCCTTTCTTTCCGCATTTCCAGCACACTATCCTCGATCTAGAATTGGATCTACCTTTCCTTGATTTACTGCGATATCCCGGGATCTTTCCTCTTTCCATTCTTCTTCCCCTAGACTCTGCACTCAAAGCATTACCCGATGTCTCACCGAATATTTTCCATCGCATTTCCTCGCTAAGCATAGCACCGACAACATCATCAAAATTTAAAGTACTAGATCCAGAAACAGAGCTACTAATGGCCATAACTAAACCATTCCAGCTTTATGGAAATGAGCACAAAAATAATAGAGCTCTAACTTCATCATCAAAGTTTACCCCTACAAAACTTAATTGACTGGTCTTAAAATCATTTAAATGTTCTACAACAGATACACCTTCCGACATATTCATATTAAATAAACGTTTCATAAGAAATACCTTGTTTGAGTCCGAGGGTTTTTCATATAGTTTCACCAACACCTTAATCAAACCCTCTATTGTTGTTTCCTTCGAAATATTGAAGGCTACCGATGCTACGAGGCACAACCATATTGTTTCGAGTGCCTTTCTATCAAGAATATCCCATTCTGCGTCTTCCATAGTTGTCATCTTCTTTGTTTTTCTGCTCAATGGTAGGTACAAATCTTTCTGATGCAGATAATCTTCCATCTACATCTTCAACAGCGGGAAGTTTTGGCCGTTAAATTTATTGACCCTAAATTTGCCATCTTTCGCCATTGCTCCCACTCGAACTAGGAACCCTTCTTTCCTGCGAGTTTATCAACCAAATAGACCTTCGTCTCTGATACCAGTTGTTAGAAAATTAAATATTACAGAGTAATGAAACACATAAAATATGTGGAAAACACAAGCACACAAAACACATAAAACTAGAGAGACACAGATATACGTGGTTCACCCAGTTTGGGCTACGTCCACCCTGAACAACCAGTCCTTCCTTTCTATTATCCAGCAAAATGAAGAGACACAACCTACAACAGATCTACTGTAATATCCTCTATTCTCTCTCACATTCTCCCTATCTGTTTCTCGCTTCGAGAATACACATACCATACACATTCGCAATGCAATACCCTCATACAAGCGAGGGGTTTCCTTCTAGGGCAAAAAACCCTAAACTAAACATAAATTCTACGGTCAGATCATCCGCCTAATGAATGGCCTAGATTGACTAGAAATTACTATACCTTTACAAGGAAAATTTACATCTGTTTTTAGCTTCAGGGGCCCTGCCCCCAAAACCCCCCACTAGGGGGGGCTGCATAAAGTCGCAGCCGCCCCCCCTAGAGCCCCCAGGCAACGTTTAATTTAGGGCAACGTTGTCACCCCATTAAGGTACAAGGGTCCAATGTTGTGATAAAAAATAAAACAGATAATCAAGCTCCACACCCAACGCTCATTAAGGTCCTCCTCATTACACAAGATGAAAGAATCAAGATCTGAGTGAATGGAAGAGACAGGGGTGTTGTTTGGTGTATCTAGGCTACTTAACATATACTTCATGTGGGATTTCCAGTATAACCTCCTGGTTTGGTTGAAAACAAGGATGGTAGCATATGACATGTCAAGTTGGAGGTTCCCCTGAAGCTTGGCCACCCAAGATCTGGATAAAAGCATACCATACTTGGGGGGAATGTCAAAAACAACTATGTCCATGACTAGGCTCTTAGTAGGTATTTTTGCTAGATTGACAAAAATATCCTTTATTAGGCCCAAACATTTGGCTCTACTCAAATCGAAAGAGTATAAGTCTTTTTAAGGCTTGGTTATTTCTAGGCCTAATCTCTCCATCCCAACTTTTAGGCATGAGGTTGTGAGAGGCACCAGAGTCTAGCATGGAATTATGTAATATTTTGTCATGTATATTTAGGCTGACATAGAAAGGAGGGACAACTCCTTCTTGGTATTTTTCCTCAACTTCGGGACCAAACAACAGTTCTGGTTTGTCATCAGTCAAGTTTAGAGTGTTTGTATCGTTTCCTATGTTCAAAAATTTCAAAACTTGAGACCTGTACATATCCTGAGTTACCAATTCAGTGAGAGGTATGGTTATCTTGATTTTAGCAATCTCTCCTTCAAAACTGAAAGGTACTTGTGTTTTTTCTATATTTACATCAGTTTTATCAGCCATGAATTTTTCTAGATTTTTAGTTTTCTGATTCTGATTTGGGGCTTTAGAAAAAATATTTTTCTCAGGGCCACTAGTGGAGGCACTAGGGCAGCTTGTGTCACCACTTGGTTGGCTATTTTTGTCTCTATTTGGATCATTTTTCTTAGCCATGGTGTTGGTATTGTCTATTTTCCTTTTAGGAGTATTTTCCAGGAGTTTTCCTAACAACAGTGTCTAAATTGTTCTTTTTGGAGTTTTCTTGGTTTTTCTTACTCCAAAGATCATGTTGCCTATGGACTTCCATTATTGCATTTTCAAATCCCAACTTGTAGTCGTCAGAATCCTCATAGTTTGTTTCAGTTTGATCTGGGGAAAATAATTCTTATTCTTCTTTTGTGAGAAAAACATTATCTTCATTATCTGAACCTATTAAGTTTACATGGCCTTCTCCAGGTTCTACATTCTCTCTTCCCTCTTCATCAAGATAATTGTCTTGGAAAGGAGGCCTAATATGTTGGTCATTGTCTCGTGGCCTATTTTCGGGAGGGTCTCTTCTGAAGTTTTAAGTTCTATTTCTGTTTTGGGGATTTGGTTGATTTTCCCTAGGAGGTGCTCTTTCATTCAAGTTTATCCTTTCCATCATTCTCTCCATGGTTCTAACTAGGGTTTCTATCTTGGCATCGGAAGAAGAGGTTGAGGATATGGTTTCATCTTTGTAAGTGACTCTTTTTTCCAACCTCATCCTAGCTCTCTTTTTAATTAAGTTGGCTTTTGCATTAATAGCTGCCCCTAGCATTTCTTCTAAATTTGTGGGGTCCCTCTCTCTTAATTGGTATATCATGTCTGGATCAAAGCCTTCAGGAAATTTCACTAGTGCTAGGCCTTGTGTAGGTTTCATGTGAGGGGGGGAGGCATTGTATACACTATTAAATATGGTGCAATAATCTTTCACATTTTCCCCTACATTCCTCTTAATATTTTTATACTCAAAAATGATTTGAAGGGGGTTTTTCTTGATTTCCCACTTGTTTATGAAATATTGGTAGAGGGAAGGGAGATCATGTATGGTGTTAGGAAATAAGCCTTTAAACCATTTTTTGGCTTCTCCTCCTAGGCTTTGTGAAAAGATCCTCATTTTAATGGTTTCCTCTTCTAATTCCATGTAGTCAAAGACATCATTAATCCTATCTACATGATGTTGGGAAGTGATGGATTCAACTCTGGTGAAGTGGGGAATTCTAGATTGGTAGTCATTTGGTAAAGGTACCAAAGGTTGTGGTAACACCAGGGGGGCATACCAAGCTGCCATGATGGGAGCTGATGGAGGATTTACAAGAGGATGGTTTGTGAAAGGGGGTGTAAGATGAAGTGGAGTGGTTTGTACAGTGGTGGTATGGATGGGTGTGGTGGAAGTACTTGGACCAGCTGACTGATTCTGAGCATATTTGGTATGGAAAGAGCTAAAGTGATGGAGAAGCTGAAATTCAGGTGGTGTGGAAGGAGAGGCTTCTCTACTAGAACTCTGCTGCAAATCTACGGGCTCAAGGTCAATATGGTCAATATCAGTTTGTGACTTGGTTCTGAAAATGTTCTTTGTATGGTGCAAGTCAAACTGGGGATATTTTAAAGCTATAAGATGTTCAGGTATAAAGCTTGATCTATGAATAGTCCTAACATTGGTTAAGTTTCCATTTTTAGAAGTTTGCCACAAAATATTTTCTGGGTCATCAACTATGGTAGGAGGATTTGGGTCTGGACGAGATCTGGTACTGATCATGTTATCACCTAAAAATAAATAAATAAATTTCAAAACAACATTGTGTCAATTCTGTATTTGATCATGATTCAAAATTGGGTTTATAAGTCAAAGTAGGATTTGATCAAGGGTAGGCTAGATTTTTATAGTTCAAAGCCCATCCTTAAGTTCAAATAAAGTATTTTTCGAAGTCCCTTCATGTCAAATATCCAACATTTTCATTTGTGGTTCATTTCCCAAAATGTCGAATCAAACCTGTGCAATTAGCCCAAAAACCCTGTTTTTGTAGTGCCACCCATTGAAAAAATTAGTTTTGCACTACGAAAACGCTGATAGTTACGTAGTGCAAACATGAAAAATTGCACTGCAGGCGCTATGAAAGCACATATTTATAACTGTCTTATCAGTTGAGCTGGAAAATTTCAAAAACCATTGGGAAAGGGTAGGTTAGTGGTATGATGAGTTAGATAATGATGAAATTCAATGTACTTACCCACGCTGCAGTCATCATTGTCATTATGGGTATGAATGAGGCATCATTCGGTTATGAGATGACATTTTAAATTTCAAAATATTTCCTAATTGGTCATTCTATTGTGAAACTATCTCCTT
Organism: Pinus albicaulis; assembly: GCA_034641835.2. Classification (NCBI taxonomy): domain Eukaryota; kingdom Viridiplantae; phylum Streptophyta; class Pinopsida; order Pinales; family Pinaceae; genus Pinus; species Pinus albicaulis. Next base: position 264,819,250 of record CM076575.1, on the reverse strand, counting down.
TGTCCTTCTTCCATTCATCTCTTGCTTCAGTTATCCAATTTGGTTGGATAATAGAAATAGCACAAAGAAATGCTTCCACCTCTTCATTCTTTCTTGAGAGTGCATCTGCAACCACATTTAGCTTCCCTTTTTTGTAGATTATTTCAAATTCATAACCCAACATCTTTGTGACCCATTTTTGCTACTCTTCTGAAGATAGTCTTTGTTCCAAAAAGTGTTTAAGACTATCATGATCAGTTTTTACCTTGAAGTGTCTTCCCATTAGGTAAGTGTGTGCTCAACTTAGTGTTCCTAAATTGAGGTCATCAATTGTCAACCAGGGCTAGTAAACTGTTGAAGTGAGGTGCACTATATGTGCCTAGGTATCTGTTTCTCACTACGTTGTGTTTAGTGTTTTTATGATGTTTTTGGTTTTGTGGTTTTATGTTAAGAAGGAAAAGAACTAAATGTTGAAAAAGAATAGTTGTTGGTCACACTAAAAACAGAGCAAAACCTATACTAAAGAACAGAAAATGCAAAGTTAGATAATGACTCGTAGCAAGGAAATAAATCACAACATGAACTCAATAACTCATAACATGAACTCATCCAATTCATTCATTAGAAATATGTTGGAATAGCTTGAGAAAAGGACAAGTTTAGTGCAAATAAGGTTCTCCTAAGTAAACAATCATCTTACAATATTACAAAGAATCTCATCCATGGCTAAAATTTTATTGGAACACAATTGGAAAAGATTATTTGTAGCACAATAAGATTTCTACTATGAATTAACTTGTAATGCTAAGATTAATCCATTCTTCAGCTCAACTTGTCACTACTAAGCCTCATTCGAAAGTTAGATATTTTCTAGAATAGTTTTTGGGAAAAGGCTTATTTGTGAAATTGCAAAATATTGCAGAACAATCAAGGCCTTAAAATGATATCACTAATTCCTGTCCATATGATGATGTATTAATAGAAAGTCAGAACAAGAGTAGTTTGTAAACAATGAAGGCCGTGAAGTCTAATTTTGACAGTTAATACAACTTAAATAACAATGGATAACACTGAACTAGAATGCAATTGATCAAACTTGAAACACAATGATCACAACTAAACTAGAACTCCATTAACCTAACTTGAAATACAGTGAACTGGAACTGAACTAGAATGCCACTAATCTAACTTAAAATACAGTGAACAGAGTTGAACTAGAGTGCCATTATCAAACTTGAAATATAGTGACAGAATTAAACTAGAGTGACATCTACCTCCGGAGTATTTCAACTGAACTAAAATGCAACTAATTCTATGAAATAATATAGCCCTATCTCGTTCAATATGAGTGATATTTTGGAATAGTTTGTAAAAACAAGTCTGGATGTAGCATTCAATGCAAATGAGCATAAAACATAAAGTTTCGGAAAAAATGCAATTAACTCCTAAAATAATACAGTTATATCCCATCCAATGTTAGTGGTATTTTGGAATAGTTTGTAAGGATAAGACTAACTGTGGCATCCACTGCAAGTAAGTATAAAAACACAAAGTTCAGAAAATTGATTAAACTAGGAATGAAACAAGGCTAAGTTACTTATCTAAACCATATGAAAAAAGCTTCTCAGGTAGCAGGGGCCGTCTACCACCGGATTAACACCAAATATACTCAATATTGACTCATCTCTTGCAATAAAGTGATGCTTCTTTCATTAAATGAGAAATTCTTGAAAACAGAGTATTACGGTCTTTTGAGATCTAGCAATAAAAAAAAATCTAGCTAGCTGTTTCTCGTTCTCCCTAGCCATACTTATAACAAAATTACCTAACTTTCTTTGAGATAAAACCGGAATAATTGTCTTTCCCAACTAAAATCAAACTAGGACTCTGATGGTGGCCTCGTACTATGATTAAGGACATCTGTACAGTCCTTGTCCTATTAGAAGTCTATCTCCTAGTTTTGGTTTCCCACGTGCATAACCACCTGTAGACTCGAGCTCAGACTTCGTGGAGAGCAAGAAATGATGGGGGAGTGATGTGGAATACTACCATATACATTTTTCCTTGAGGTGACACATGGACCTACGTGAACATGAAGCTAACTGTGGAATAGGCGACTGGCTACAGAATGACTGCGTTCTGTAGCCGAGTCTAGTCAAAAATTACTACAACAACAAAATCATGAAAACATAGCAAGTTAGTCATTATATACATTCTTAAAGTAATCCTAATCAATCCTATTGATCATTCAAGCCTGTAATTGATGAGGGACAAAGGAAATGAAGTGAAATGTGGTGGAAAAGAAGGACATCTTTGGGGCTCAACATACCCCCACTGCAAGGCTTTTGCATGTCCTCATGCAACTAATCCATGTACTCTGAGACCTTTGCTAGGAAATCTAGGCCCCTTCTTCTGATTTTCCTGACAGTCAATGGCCTCCTGGGCTTCCTTATGATCAACTTGAATCTCAAATTTGTAAGTGCCCTGCTTAACTTTTTGTTTTTCTTCTTCAATTTTTAACTGGCCTTGTGCAACTTTTTCATTTGTAGAGACCGAGTTGCATTCATATCACCTTTCAGCTTAACCTGCTCTCTTAAAATTTAATTCTCATTCTTGATATGCCTATTGAACACTTCTAACTCATATTTGTCTCTTCTTAGTACATCAATTGCAGATTTTGGTGGGCTAGGAGTTCTGTATCTACTTTCCAAGGCTCTCTTCTATAATGTCTCAAAATAATTATAAATTTGTTGTTGTGTTGGGTCTATCTCTGGAGCTCCTTCATCAAGATCCTCCTCGTACTGGAACTCAGGTGATCTAGCAGTAGGTGTTTCTTCATCCTCAATGTTTATGATTCCCGTTTGTCTAACCCCTGTTTTCTTCAATATACCTCTGAGTCTATGGCTCCGTCTTGGTTGAGATGGTACTTCACCTCTCTCTTTGGCATATTTTCTCATTATCCTCTCCTTATTAAGCTGCTTCTTAATTTCAGCCAATTTCTCAGAAATCATCTCTTCACTGTCCTCTTGTATTGATTTACCAGTTTTAGTTTCAACAACTTTGGAAATTTCCCTTCTCCTGCTTCTTCTTGTGGGTTTGCCTTCAGGTGGAGATTCCTTGGGTTCCTCAAAGTGATTTCTCACTAGAAAATCATCCCAATTATCTCCCATTTTTCTCAAATGATGTTCAATGAGGATTTTGACTAAACCATGGTGATACAAAGTGGTTTCTAGAAATTGAACCCTCTTTTGAACATTAGAGGCCTTTCTTTTCATACTATGAAGTAGGAAAAAGGGAAAATTGATTTCTTCATCTAATAAATGCATCATTAACTAAATATGATAAACATAGAGGGTGCCAAATCTTCCTTCACAAGTGATAATTCTTTGCAAAATGAGTAACATATTCCTCCATTTATTCTTCAGTGCCGAGCTAGGAATACCTTTCTTAAAAATGGAAACATCCATACCTAGTGTTTTGAGTATTTGCCTCCATGCCTCATTATGAAATTCCCTATTTTTGAACCAGCGTTCTCCTTGTTTGCGTAATTTCGTTGCTTCTGCAATGAAAGCCTCTGTAATAGTGAATTTAATATCTCCTATTTCGACCTCTGCTCCATTGAAGGACCGTGCAAATGTTTTGGTTACTTCTTTATGAAAACCATTAAATTTTTCCAAGAATTGTAACCACCCAGCCTGCTGTAGCATTTCTCTGATTTGTGGATAGCCTTCCAAGTACTAGGTTCCAACTAGTTCAGTTCTTACTATGAGGCCCATAACTTATCTTTTCAACCTTCAAATTACTACTCCTCTGCTCACGGTGAAAATGGTTCTTAAAGAGATGTTTTTACTCCACAGATGTTTCCTCTGTTTTACAGACCGGAATGGCTAAGAATTGGCTACGGAAATAAATGATATGGAGTAGTTATGAAATGAGTATAATGTGGTGAGGATGATTCACATAGATTAATGAGTGGAGAGCTATCACGGAAGAAAAGACCGTGGAAAAATTCTTATGTAATTTCAAAATCATCACTAAATGCTTCGGGCTAGTGACGTGACTGCTTAGGTCACTTCAGTACTTAACCGTTAAGTTTTAAATGATGATTTGGAATGGCGGAGTGAAAGGGATTTTGTCCAAAGTTTTTATGATAGTTTTGATAAGCATGATCAATACGACTAATTAAAATAACTTTTTGAATCATACATGACTTAACTATGCTAAAACTTTCATGATCTGTCACTATAATAATTTCATAACTTTTACCTTTGCCTTTCCTTTGATTTTTTTGTGGTTTTTATATGCCTTGTCCTCCTTTGAAAATCATTGATCTTCAGTCCTCATAGCTCCTTTGATTTTTCTTGTTGTCTTGGATATGCAGGATCAATTTGCTGCTAAATCAAGTGATTACTGGATAGTGCCTTTAGGATTTCTGGTTGCAGAATGTACCTGTAGAAGTCTTGAAACATGGAATGGAATGGTTTGAAGCATGAATGGAATGTTGTATGAAATGAGTTAAAAATGGATAATAAAATATGGTGTAATGGAGTATGAGTGAAGTGAATAATGGAATGAAATGAATCACAATTATGAAGTGAAGTGAAGTATGGAAGGTGGCCTGCAACTTATGATTTGTATTATTCAATTGTAGAAAGAAATCAATCTTAAAACTCTGAGATGGAAATGAGGTGGACCATGGAATGAAATGAATGAAGTATGGAATGAAGTGGAGTATGGATGAATGGAATGAAATGGAGTATGGATGAATGGAATGAAATGAATCATAAGTGAAATATGGGTTTGCACTTATGATTTTGTAATAGTTGCTTGCAGAAAAAGAACAAATTTGAAAAGCTAAAGTGTCAGAAAGATTCTGATTTTCACTCTATCTTTTCTGTATAAACATGCTAATCAGTGATTAGTTTTCATGTTTATACTTTATTTTTTATTTTTTATTTTATATATATATATATATATATATATATATATATATATATATTATGTTTTTGAATTCAGAAAATTCAACTAAGTTGATGAAGAAGAAAAATTATTCTTCATTAACTTCACATCACTGTTTTCCTGAAATCTCTTGACAAATTCTTCTCTTGAAAGTGGCTTATGATACAGCGTCAATCTATGACCATTTACAAGAAAAGTGACCTCTTCTTCATCTATTGTCCTGATTTTTATTTCTCCATTGTCAAAAAATTTCACAATTTCATATGGTCCAAGCCAATGTGTTTGGAATTTACCTTGAAAATATTTGAACTTTGAATCAAACAAGAGAGCCCAGTCACCTTCTTTGAACTTCTTTTCCTTGATATACTTATCATGCCATCTAGTCCTTTGCTGCTGGACTATACTTGTTTTCTGAACTGCATCTTGTCTGATCTCATCCAACTCATTAATCTGCTCCAATCTGTGCTTTTGTGCCTCTGTTAGATCAAGTCTTAGCTGAACTGCTATTTTAAAAGTTTGAATCTGAAACTCTATGGGAAACAAAACTTGTTTTCCATAAACAAGTTCATAGGGAGTATGACCTGTTGTGCTTCTCCATGTAGTTCTATAGGCCCACAAAGCTTCAGGAAGCCTGTATACCCAATCTCTTCTATGTAAATGGACAGTCTTTGTTAGGATCCATTCAATGACTTTATTGGTAAATTCCACTTGACCATTTGCTTGTGGATGATAGGGAGTAGATTTTCTGTGTCTGATTTTGTACCTCTCCATCATTTGTTCCACTAGCTTTGATGTAAATTGAGCTCCTTGATTTGTAACAATTTCCCTTGGGACACCAAAATGAGTAAAAATATCCTCAAAAATAAAATTAATTACAGATGCTTCAGTAGCAGAAAGTAATGGCTTGGCCTCTACCCATTTAGTAACATAATCAGTGCAAACTAATATATATTTCTTTTGTCTTGATGGAGGACTAATAGGTCCTACAAAATCTAAAGCCCATTTTTCAAAAGGTTCAATATGTACCTGAGACTGCAATGGCATCTCACCTAAAGGAGAAGGTTTCCCTACCCTTTGGCAACTGTCACACCTTTTGACATACTCTTTAGCATCTTTAAAAAGGGATGGCCAATAATATCCTAAATGAAGGATCTTATAAGCTGTTCTTTTATCAGCAAAGTTTCCGCCACAAGGTTCATCATGACATGCCTTGAGGATCTCAGGCATCTCATCTTCCCGAACACATCTCCTAATGATAAAATCTGGACCTGTTTTGTATAACTCATTAGCAACCCATGAATATTTTGCACTGTCATAAATGATATTTCTTTTGTCTCTTGCATTCATTATTGAAGGAAATTTCCCCGAAACTAAATAATTAGCAATGTCAGCAAACCAAGGAGTTTGAGTAGAAATTGCAAAAAGATATTCATCAGGGAATTGATCTTCAACTGGAGTATTGTCTTTGATGTTTTGGAGTCTAGATAGGAAATCAGCTACTGTGTTTTGTTTTCCAGGCCTATCTAGAATGGTAATGTTGAATTCCCGTAAAAGCAATAACCATCTTATGACTCTGCCATTAGTAATTTATTTGTTCATTAGATATCTAATTGCAGAGTGATCTGTGTGAAAAAAAGTTTCATATCCTGTTATATAGTGTCTAAATTTGTTTATGGCATGAACAACAGCTAAAAATTATTTTTCAGTTACAGTATAGTTTAACTCTGAAGGAGTCAAATTTTTACTGGTATAATAGATGGCATAAGGAATCAGGTCTTTTTGTCCCAATACTTCTCTTAGAGCTGTATCCGAGGCATCTGTTGAAATATGAAAAGGTAACTTCCAGTTAGGTCCCCTTAAAATAGGTGCTTCAGAGATTTTTGTTTTCAGGGTCTCAAAGGCTAACTGGCAATCAGGATTCCACTTGAATTCACAGTCTTTGGTAAGTAATTTGAAAAGTGGAGATGCTATGTTGGTGAAGTTTTCTATAAACCTTCGATAATATCCTGTAAATCCTAGAAAACTCCTAACATCTTTTTGACAACTTGGAATAGATAAGTTAGAGATGACTTCAACTTTTGACTCATCAAATCTAATCCCATCCCCTGAAATGCGGTGTCCTAAAACAATTCCTTCAATAAACATCATAAAACACTTCTCATGACTAAGTGAAAGATTTTCTTCTTTACATCTTTTTAAAACTTTTTCCAAGTTTGCTAAGGCTTCTTCAAATGTGTTTCCATAAACTATGAAATCATCCATATATACCTCTACACAATCATGTATTAGATCTGAAAAAATTCCTAGTACTGCCCTTTGAAATGTTGCAGGTGCATTGCATAATCCAAATGGCAATACTCGGTAAGCATAGGTACCCCAAGGACATGTAAATGTGGTTTTGTCTTGATCTTCAAGTGCTACTTGAATTTGGTTATAACCACTAAACCCATCTAGAAATGAAAAGTACTTTTTGCCAGCTAATGTATCTAACACCTGATCTATGAAAGGTAAGGGAAAATGATCTTTAAGAGTAGCTTTGTTTAATTCCCGGTAGTCAATACATACCCTCCATTTACCATTTTTCTTTGGCACAATTACCAAAGGAGAAACCCACTGACTATCTGAAATGGGATAGATGAAGTTAACATTTAACAATTTCTGCAATTCTTCCTTAACAATCTCCCTGAGATTTGGATTCATCCGTCTCTGAGGTTGTCTGATTGGTTTACAATTTTCCTCTATGTAGATGTGATGAGTGCAAGTCTTGGGGCTTATCCCTTTCATATCAGTGTACTCCCATGCATATGAAGGAGAATGTCTCTGTAAAATATTGACTAGCTCTTCTTGTTGAGATTTCTCTAAGTTCTTGTTTATATTTAAGGTTTTTCCTGGAAATATCTCAATTGTAGAGCTTCCAAATTTATCCATGGAATAAAGAGACATCTGCCTTGATGATAAAAACTCAATGTTGGATTCTTCTTGAAATTGTTCCGAAGAGGATTCAAAGTTTTCTAAGGTATTCAAAATCTGGTTATCTTCACTAATTTTTGAAATTGTGAAGAGAGGTTTTAAGTCTTCTTCATCCTCTATCCATTGAGTATCATCTAATTATGTAATTGTTCTTGCTAGAGGATACAAGGTAAATTTCTTGGTTGAACTACCATCAGAGATGTACATATCACCGGATCTACAACTAATGAAAGCATCAACTGTAGCTAACCAAGGTCTTCCTAATATAATAGGATGTCCTCCTAGATTATTCTTAGGATTTAGGATCATAAAATCCACAGGATATTCCCAAGAATCTAGGGACACTGGAATGTCTTCTATTACCCCATTAGGTTTGATCACAGATCTGTCTGCTAATTGTAATAATGTGGGTGTAAAAAGAAGATTAGGAAGTTTTAGTTTATCCATGATTTGTCTACTCATAATATTGATTTCTGCTCCTAAATCAATAAGTGTGTTTTGGATCTCAATTCCATTGATGTGAATTTTAACAACTGTATTTCCTGGGTCTAGATACTTTGGAATAGCAATCTTACCCATCATGATATCTGCTACTTTTCCTACCAGTTGAATTTTCTTTATCTCCCTTATTCTTTTTCTTGTTTTCTTCATGCTCAAATCCTTTATTGTTTTTGCTAAGATTGGAATTTCCTTAATGGCTTGTAATAATGGGATCTTAATACAAAAATTTCTCAGCTCATCTAGGAAATCATAATTAGGCACCATAATTTGTTTTTCTATACCCCTATCAATTTTTAATCTTTCTGGAAAGGGGGGTGTAGAAGTGGATGTTGATGGATGCTCTAATATAGGAGTTGAAATTATTGGTTCTTTTTGTTTTGATTTTTCAATGTTTGAGTCTTGGAAAGTTGTGTTCTCTTCAAGACTTTTATTTACCCGTAGAGAATCTTCCTCAAAATTGTCTTGCTCTTGTATGATTACAGAAGGTTTCCTCTTTTCAAGTATTCTTCCAAACCTAAGTTGAACATCGCTAAGGTCTAAAGGAGTGATCAAATAAGTTGGAAACTGTTGGCCTTCTATCATGTATGTGTTCTGAGGATTTTTATTGTTGGGGTTTGGTATAGGTTGGGCAGGCAACTGATTTGTTTTCTGAGGAAATGGTAATGGAAGTGGTTGATTTTGATGTTGTGGATTTTGAGGATTTTGTTGAAAATTTTGTTGAGGGAAATGTGGATATGGTGGATATTGGTAATACTGAGATTATCTTCCATAAGGATTTTGCACCCAAGTTTGTGATTGATTTTGAAATTGGGACCAAGGTTGCTGCCAAGAATTCCAATTTGGTGGGGGTTGATTGTACAACTGATCATGAAATCCTTGTGTTTGAGGTCCTTGCCAAGGCCTCCTGGAGACAAAATTGAGAGATTCTGTGGAACTTGTAGGAGTTTCTTCTTGAAAGACAGCTTTAAGACCAGGAAGTGAAGGACAACTCTTGGTCTCATGTTTTTCTGAACAAATTACACAAGTCTCTACAACTTTTGCATCCAAAGGGCACTCTCTCAAGGCATGTTTCTTTCTACATTTGGGACAAAAGATTGCTAAGGCATCAGATTCCGATTTATGCTTGTTTTGTAACTTAAGGGTGTCTATTTGTTCACTAAGACTCCCTAAGATATCAGATTTGAATTCATCAAGCATATGTCCTATTTATGCCCTACTTACTGTCCCAGAAGAAGACTTACTTTCCCTTGCAAGAGCAGGGTCTCTTGGTCCTTTTACAGTTTTAGATTTCCCTCTTGAAAGGTTGATACTATTAGCCCCCCTATGAAATTTTTGACAAGCAAAATAGGGGGCTAAATTGTTGTTGAGTCTTCAAGGAATGCATTTCCCCTGAAAACACAGTCTCCTTGAAGCCTCCATGTGTCTTTTATCCTTTGATAGTTTCCCCTCTGCTGATTCCCCTTTTAAAGCCTCTCTGCTGATGAAGAAATGCCCAAAGGCCTCCTTTCCCCTTTATTTTTCCCTCATTTAACCTCTTTTTATTCCCCCTTTTCTCCCCTTCTATTTCCCCATTTACTCCTCAAATTCCCCCAAAATCCCCTTTAAAGTCCCCCCCTAACCTTTGTTTTCCCTGCTTCCCCCTTTATTTCTCTATCGTTCCCCTTTGCTAACCTCAAATTCCATTTAAATGGACCCAAAAAACCCACTTCCCGACCTTATTCTAAGGCCTAGCCCCTTCCCCTTGACCACTTCCCCACATATGACCCCGCGCCAGGACCAAGTGCTTAAGTCCCCGGCGCTTATCGCAATCAGAGCATCGGCGGGTGCATTTCCTTTGTTACAGCCGAAAACCCCTGTTGCGATTGTTTTAAACACATAAGTCCCTGCTCCGATCTGGACCGTTGATCCGCTTAGATCTGACGGTTGTCCGCCAATCGCAACCCTTTTCCGATCGCAATCGTAGCTTCCAGTGGTGCAGCCCCGATTGAGGTCCCCCGATCAAATCTCAGCCATCCATCCAACCCGCGATCCGACGGCCATCGCAACTCCCGATTGCAGTCCTCCGATCCACTTCCCCACCATTGATCTGTCCCATCGATCCAACGGCTATCGCACAATCGCATCATCGCTCATCGCGCCCCTTTTTTTCCCGCCGATTGATTGTGAGCCGTTGATCTGATCGCAGATCCAACGGTCAGCGCTTAATCGCTCCTCCATTTCCAATCGCAATTGGAGGTTTGTCGTGTGCCGCCCCGATTGAGGTCTTCCGATTAAATCTCCGCCGTCCATTCTCCCGCGATCTGACGGTCATCGCGCAATCGCAACTCCCCCCTGATCGCCGATCGCATGCTCTTTTCTCTGTCTTCCGATTAAATCCCCGCCGTCCGTTCCCTCCCAGATCTACGGCTCAACGCTAATCGCTTCATTCCCTTCGCACCTCCTGTTTCTCCCTCCGATGGATTGTGAGTCGTTGATCTGGACCCGAGATCAATGGTCAGTGCTCAATCGCACGTCCCTCTCCGATCGCAATCGCATCCCTTTCTCTCTACTCCCCCTATTTAATCTCCACCGTCCATTCCTCCACCAGATCGACGGTCAGCGCTCAATCGCATCCTGACCTCCGATCGCAATCGCATGTTCTTCTTCTGATGCTCCGATTAAATCTCCGCCGTCCATTCCTCCTGCGATCCGACGGCCAGCGCTCAATCGCACCCCCGCCCGATCGCTGATCGCAAGTCCTTCTCCCGACGCTCCGATTAAATCTCCGCCATTCGTCCCGCCAGATCCAACGGTCTGGATTCATCCCGCTCCTCTCCCATCGTCCTTCTCTATTTTCCCTCCGATTGCATCCTCGCCGTTGATCCTGATCCGAGATCGACGGTTGTCACCCAATCACGTCCTCCCTCTCAATCACAATCGGAGCTTCTGTGTTGTGCGTTGCGATTGCCGATCGCTCCTACCTCCGATTGTAATGGTGCGATTAGATCATGACCGTTCGTTTCCTCCGTGATCGGACGGTTCAGGTTTAATCTCCCTTCGCCTCCGCTGGGCCCCACACTCCATTCATCCGTTCATTATTTTTTGTGTTTTCCTTTGTAATTTGCCCAAAGTTGGTTGTCGGGCTTTTTCACTGTTAACTATTTCTTCCGCCATTCTCATTGTTTCTCCATCGCGCCACCATTCCTCCGCCTCCACAGCATTCCGCCACCACTGCCCGGACTTTAAACAGGTGTATTTTGAAGTGTGCAGATAATACAGAGAGGCCAATTAAGCGGCCAAACGAGACAGCAGAGTAGGATCAGACGGGATTTGAGCCTGTAATTGAATATTTGAAATGTTAACCCCGCAATTAAAAGGATTAAGGTTCAGTTTGAAGACTAAAGAGCGCACCAGCAATGCCATAACTGCGCTACCTAACAGCAGAGTTTTTCTCTCAAGAAGTACACCTTCCCACAGCGTCCTCCATGCCTTCTCGAGCCCTGAGACAATTAAATACGCTGACTGAGGCTCATTCCAGACAGTCAGGCAGCATTAAAGAAGTATGGAGGGGCTTACAGTTTTCCATCCAGTTCATTTATTTCAACATGGCAGCACGGAGCTCCAGGCGCCGAAAGGACCCCAAAGAAATATCAGAGGCCGAGTTGGGCCTGACAGAGCCTCCCCATGCAGATTACAAAGTACCTACAGCGCTGCAGAAAGCCATTAAGCGGCATGGGTGTGAACACCTCCACCCTGCTGTCTTAATGAGTCTCATTTAATTGTCTATCTGCCTCTGTCTCTTCCTCTTCTCCTATAAAAATCCCTGAGAACGAATTGTAAAGGTTGTTGTTGCCTTGCTGGGCATCTGCCGTTAGAGGGATTCATTCCGACTGTTAGAACAGTCTTGGGAGAAAGTTGCAGAGTAGTTTGTATGTAATAGGCTGGGAGGAGAAGTTGGGACTGTATTAGCCATTGAGCCATATTGTACATGACTGGTTTTGCATCAATTAATCAAATCACATTTCACAGGATCCTGGTCTATTACTATTGGTGATGTGTTTCTTACTCTGTTTATTACATTTTCGCATTGTTTCATTATTCTTTTGGTCGGCATCAGAATAATGGTATAGGATTCACCCTTGTTAGGTGCCCTATGCTATCTGCTCTCCCTACCTTTATGTTTTCTGCTGCATGTGCTATCTAAGAGTAGATTCATGGGTTTAACCAGTGCAGTGGATGTTATTGCCTGCTGGCTGATGTATGAACTTGGGGGTTTGCTTCTTAGATGTTTCTTTGTAATCTTATCTCTGTTTTTCCCTTGGAGTTGCTAAAGCAGACCTGGAGTTAAATGACCTCTGGTCTGATCTATAAGCAGCCCCTTTGTTTCTTTGAGAGCTGCCTTTGAGTATGTCCAAGCAGGTCTGGAGTTAAATGACCTCTGACCTGATCTATAGACAGAAATCTGGTTGTTCTCCTTCTTTCACTTTCCTTCCTTAATGTTCCACCCCACTCTCTAATCTAAATATCCTTTAGTATTAGATGACATACCCTTTGAAAGCCTTGGCTAGTGGATGCAAGTAATTCCCTCTCATGACTCCATAGCCCAATGGATGGCACGGTCTTGGCCCATCCTCTCTGCTGAAATATCCTGCTGTTTTGTTCCTTTCCTCCCACTGTTTTCTCAGTCCATGATCTCGTCACCAACCCAGCAACCCTTCAACCAAATTATTTAAACCCCCCTCTGTGCTTCATAACTAGCCTAATATCTCAATTCGAGCTTTAAAGACATATCATTCTTTTCTCTATTGGAGAGATCCCTCTCCGGGTCCAGGAGGGCTAGATCCTAGGGCCCCAAAGTGGTTCTGATGTTGTCTCATCTTTTGGTCTTGCCAATCTGGCCAAAACATGGGAACCCCAACATAATGGCGACTCTGCTGGGGACGAATCTGAGAGTCAAGAACCGCTGATAGTTGGTCTATTTCCCATTGTTGTCACCAACATAATGGCGACTCGGCTGGCGGAGAATCTGAGAGTCAAGGACCGCTTTGCCTCTAGATTGGCTTCTAATTGCTGATGGTGGACAGCATCTTGCTTCAAACATTCATAATCATCCACCTGGCGACTCCACACTCCCTATGATCCAAAGACCAAATGACTCCACTGGTGAAGAACACTGAACTGGTTGAGAAGAGATAGTAGCCTTCTTTGCACAAGCACGAATCCAAGCATGGACAGGGATGCAAAGTATAATGCTTTGTATAATAAAGCATGCAGAATAGCAGAAGTGCTTGTCAAAATGCTGGAGACGCAACTGGCCAATATGAATACAGATGATGATTATTTAGAGCAGGCCATGTCGTCTTCAGAACAAGAACAAACTCAAGATCTAGAAGATGAGCAAGACATGTATGATGCTCGAGAATCTGTAGAGGATGAAGAGGGAAGTGATCAGGAATTGCCTGATTGCTTACCCGCGTCTTGTGTTATGCTGACCAAAGAACATCAGGACCTATTAGAAAAGGCCGATAGGGAAAGCTGCCCTGAGGAAGCAGACGACTACGTGGAAGAGGCAGAATCTAATGAAGAAGAAGAGGTTCAAGAAGACATCCCGCCTCCCAGTCAGCTAATGCAAGAGAGAGAGGACTGCTGTTCTTTTGTCCCTGATGAGAAGGAAACCCCTCTTTTGACAGAAGAAGAGATCGATCGAATATTGAATCAGCAGCCCACCCCAGAAATCTTCTATAGAACACGCGCTCCTGCTTAGTCATTAGTTGAGTTTGATGATTCAGTTTCAGAAGACTCCTCTTGGATCAGAACGAAGAAAGATTTGTTGTGCGCCCAGAATGGTGGACTTGGTCAGGTCCGCCTATCTATGACACTGATGGGGAAAGTTATGAAAGCATCAGTGATGAGTGTCATCAGATCAGACGCCAGCAGTCTTTCCTTTCAGAAGATGAGGAGGAAAGCAAAGAAGAGGTTCTTGAGCACGATGAAAGCAAGGAGCTTACTCTTGAAGAAGAGGTTCTTGAGCACGATGAAAGCAAGGAGCTTACTCTTGAAGAAGAGGAAGCAAAAGAATACGCCCCTGCTCAAGAACACATGGATCTTTTCATGGAGCCCTGCACCTCAGAGCAGAACATATCGGAGCTCCGAGAGGACTCAGCCCCAATATACGATGAGTCCTCCAGTTCAGAAGATGAGGGATATTCTCTCTCTCAAGAGAGTCTTCTTCTGGATCCAGTGGAAGAAGAAGAGATCCTGGTCGAAGCCAGCCTGCCAGACATTCATAGCCAGGTATCTTTCCATGATCCTTATGCACGTTTCCTGCATATGTTTGAAGAAGGATCAAAGGTCTTGCTCAGCAGCATGTTGCAAGCAGAAACAAAACTTTTCAAAGCTGCTGTTATCAAACAAAAAGAGTGGGAGCTGCCATGCCTATCCAGCATGCTCAAGGAGTTGAGCAAGAAGGACCAGCCATGGGATCAATTGATGGACTGGTTACATTGGAAGACCATGTTTGTAAGCTAGATTGTAAATATTCCAGTTAGAGTAGGGTAGGTAGGAAGCTCAATAAAGCTCAGCCTATGAGCAGGTAGATTAGTTGTTTAAATTTCTGTCTTAGAAGGTAGAGAAGAAACCTGCTAGACAGTCTAATCCTAGCAGGTAATAGTGTAGGTAGAGAAACATATGAGACCAACAGTCTAATCTGGTCTCATGGAGTAATAAGGGTAGAAGTAGATTAGGTTTATTTTTTCTGTTTAAAAAATTAATGATGTAAAAGGGTCTGCAAGTCCAAATGCACCCAAGAAGAAAAATGTTAGGACTATAGTGTGGGTAGGTAGTTGTATGGGAAGTGTTTCTGCTGATATGTTGTCTTCACAGTTTGTGGCAGCTGATCAAAGAAGAAAGGATGGTTCAAGCAGCAGGCATCTGGCCTAGACCAAGAGATCATCTTATGGTTTCTTGGCTCCTTCAAGAAGAAGCAATCCCCATGTGGAGCCACTGTTAGCCCCCCTATGAAATTTTTGACAAGCAAAATAGGGGGCTAAATTGTTGTTGAGTCTTCAAGGAATGCATTTCCCCTGAAAACACAGTCTCCTTGAAGCCTCCATGTGTCTTTTATCCTTTGATAGTTTCCCCTCTGCTGATTCCCCTTTTAAAGCTTCTCTGCTGATGAAGAAATGCCCAAAGGCCTCCTTTCCCCTTTATTTTTCCCTCATTTAACCTCTTTTTATTCCCCCTTTTCTCCCCTTCTATTTCCCCATTTACTCCTCAAATTCCCCCAAAATCCCCTTTAAAGTCCCCCCCTAACCTTTGTTTTCCCTGCTTCCCCCTTTATTTCTCTATCGTTCCCCTTTGCTAACCTCAAATTCCATTTAAATGGGCCCAAAAAACCCACTTCCCGACCTTATTCTAAGGCCTAGCCCCTTCCCCTTGACCACTTCCCCACATATGACCCCGCGCCAGGACCAAGTGCTTAAGTCTCTGGCGCTTATCGCAATCAGAGCATCGGCAGGTGCATTTCCTTTGTTATAGCCGAAAACCCCCGTTGCGATTGTTTTAAACACATAAGTCCCCGCTCCGATCTGGACCGTTGATCCGCTTAGATCTGACGATTGTCCGCCAATCGCAACCCTTGTCCGATCGCAATCGCAGCTTCCAGTGGTGTAGCCCCGATTGAGGTCCCCTGATCAAATCTCAGCCATCCATCCAACCCGCGATCCGACGGCCATCGCAACTCCCGATTGCAGTCCTCCGATCCACTTCCCCACCGTTGATCTGTCCCACCGATCCAACGGCTATCGCACAATCGCATCATCGGTCATCGCACCCCTTTTTTTCCCGCCGATTGATTGTGAGCCGTTGATCTGATCGCAGATCCAACGGTCAGCGCTTAATCGCTCCTCCATTTCCAATCGCAATCGGAGGTTTGTCGTGTGCCGCCCCGATTGAGGTCTTCCGATTAAATCTCTGTCGTCCATTCTCCCGCGATCTGACGGTCATCGCGCAATCGCAACTCCCCCCTGATCGCCGATCGCATGCTCTTTTCTCTGTCTTTCGATTAAATCCCCGCCGTCCGTTCCCTCCCAGATCTACGGATCAGCGCTAATCGCTTCATTCCCTTCGCACCTCCTGTTTCTCCCTCCGATGGATTGTGAGTCGTTGATCTGGACCCGAGATCAATGGTCAGCGCTCAATCGCAAGTCCCTCTCTGATCGCAATCGCATCCCTTTCTCTCTACTCCCCCGATTTAATCTCCACCGTCCATTCCTCCCCCAGATCGACGGTCAGCGCTCAATCGCATCCTGACCTTCGATCGCAATCGCATGTTCTTCTTCCGATGCTCCGATTAAATCGCCGCCGTCCATTCCTCCCGCGATCCGACGGCCAGCGCTCAATCGCACCCCCGCCCGATCGCTGATCGCAAGTCCTTCTCCCGACGCTCCGATTAAATCTCCGCCATTCGTCCCGCCAGATCCAACGGTCTGGATTCATCCCGCTCCTCTCCCATCGTCCTTCTCTATTTTCCCTCCGATTGCATCCCCGCTGTTGATCCTGATCCGAGATCGACGGTTGTCGCCCAATCGCGTCCTCCCTCTCAATCGCAATCGGAGCTTCTGTGTTGTGCGTTGCGATTGCCGATCGCTCCGACCTCCGATTGTAATGGTGAGATTAGATCATGACCGTTCGTTTCCTCCGTGATCGGACGGTTCAGGTTTAATCTCCCTCCGCCTCCGCTGGGCCCCACACTCAATTCATCCGTTCATTGTTTTTTGTGTTTTCCTTTGTAATTTGCCCAAAGTTGGTTGTCGGGCTTTTTCACTGTTAACTATTTCTTCCGCCATTCTCGTTGTTTCTCCATCGCGCCACCATTCCTCCGCCTCCACAGCATTCCGCCACCACTGCCCGGACTTTAAACAGGTGTATTTTGAAGTGTGCAGATAATACAGAGAGGCCAATTAAGCGGCCAAACGAGACAGCAGAGTAGGATCAGACGGGATTTGAGCCTGTAATTGAATATTTGAAATGTTAACCCCGCAATTCAAAGGATTAAGGTTCAGTTTGAAGACTAAAGAGCGCACCAGCAATGCCATAACTGCGCTACCTAACAGCAGAGTTTTTCTCTCCAGAAGTACACCTTCCCACAGCGTCCTCCATGCCTTCTCGAGCCCTGAGACAATTAAATACACTGACTGAAGCTCATTTTTGACAGTCAGGCAGCAGTTATGAGGTATGGAGAGCCTTGCAGACTTCCATCCAGTTCATTTATTTCAGAATGGCAGCACAGAGTCCAAACAACCAGAAGGACTTCACGAAACACCAGAGGTCAAAATCTGACCTGACAGAGATCTCCGAACCAATCTTAGAGTACTCACAGCGTTGCAGACAGCCATTAAGCAGCATGGGCGTGAGCACCTCCGCCCTGTGGCATGTGACCGGGGCATTTAATTGTCTATACGCATTGCGCATACGCTCTTCCTCTTCTCCTATAAAAATCCCTGAGAACGAATTGTAAAGGTTGTTGTTGCCTTGCTGGGCATCTGCTGTTAGAGGGATTCAGTTTGACTGTAAGAACAGTCGTGGGAGGGAATAGCAAAGTAGTTGTATGTAATAGGCTGGGAGGAGAAAGTCTGGACTGTAACAGCCATTGAGCTTATTGTACATGACTGGTGTTGCATCAATTAATCAAAGCACTTTTCACAGGATCCTGGTCTATTACTATTGGTGATGTGTTTCTTAACTCTGTTATTTACATTTTCATATTGTTTCATGTTCTTCTGGTAGGCATCAGAATAATGGTATATGATTCACCCTTGTTAGGTGCCCTATGCTGTCTGCTCTCCCTACCTTTATGTTTTCTGCTGCATGTGCCATCTAAGAGTAGATTCACGGGTTTAACCAGTGCAGTGGATGTTATTGCTTGCTGGCTGATGTATGAACTTGGGGGTTTGCCTCTTAGATGTTTCTCTGTAATCTTATCTCTGTCTTTCCCTTGGAGTTGCTAAAGCAGACCTGGAGTTAGATGACCTCTGGTCTGATCTATAAGCAGCCCCTTTGTTTCCTTGAGAGCTGCCTTTGAGTATGTCCAAGCAGGTCTGGAGTTAAATGACCTCTGACCTGATCTATAGACAGAAATCTGGTTGTCTTTCCTTCTTCCACTTTCTCTCCTTAATGTTCCATTCCACCATCTGCCTAAAAGATCCTTTAGTGTAGATGACTTTCCCTTTGAATGCCTTGGCTAGTGGATGCAAGTAATTTCCTTTCATGACTCCATAGCCCAATGGATGGCACTATCTTGGCCTATCCTCTTTGCTGAAGTCTCCTGCTATTTTGTTCCCTTTCTCCCATTACTTTCTCAGCCTATGATCTCCTAACCAACCCAGCAACCCTTCAACCAAATCATTTTAAAACCCCCTTTGTGCTTCATAACTAGCCTAACATCTCATTTTGAGCTTCAAAGATATATCATTCTTTGCTCTATTTGGAGAGATCCCTCTCCGGGTCCAGGAGGGCTAGATCCTAGGGCCCCAAAGTGGTTCTGATGTTGTCTCATCTTTTGGTCTTGCCAATCTGGCCAAAACATGGGAATCCCAACATAATGGCGACTCCACTGGGGAGAATCTGAGAGTCAAGAACTGCTGATAGCTGGTCTATTTCCCATTGTCGTCACCAACATAATGGCGAATCCATTGGGGAACTGACCACTTTGCCTTTAGATTGGCTTCTCATTGCTGATGGTGGACAGCATCCAGCTCCAAACAGTCATAACCATCCACCTGGCGACTCCACACTCCCTATGATCCAAAGACCAAATGACTCCACTGGTGAAGAACACTGAACTGGTTGAGAAGAGATAGTAGCCTTCTTTGCACAAGCACGAATCCAAGCATGGACAGGGATGCAAAGTATAATGCTTTGTATAATAAAGAATGTAGAATAACAGAAGTGCTTGTCAAAATGATGGAGACGCAACTGGCCAATATGAATACAGATGATGATTATTTAGAGCAGGCCATGTCGTCTTCAGAACAAGAACAAACTCAAGATCTAGAAGATGAGCAGGACCTGTATGATGCTCAAGAATCTGTAGAAGATGAAGAGGAAAGTGATCAGGAATTGCCTGATTTCTTACCTACGCCTTGTGTTACGCTGACCAAAGAATATCAGGACCTATTAGCAAAGGCTGATAGGGGAAGCTGCCTTGAGGAAACATGAGTTTACATAGAAGAGGCAGAGCCTGATGTGGAAGAAGAGGCTCAAAGAAACATCCAGCCTCCAAATCAGCCTACACAAGAGGAAGAGGATTGTTGCTCTTCTGTCCATGATGAAAGGGAAATCCCTCTTTTGACAGAAGAAGAGATTGATCGGATATTAAACCAGCAGTCCACCCCAGACATCTTCTATAGAACACAAGCTCCTGCTCAGTCATTAGATGAGTTTGATGATTCAGTTTCAGAAGACTCCTCTGTGGATCAGAACGAAGAAAGATTTGCTGTGCGCCCAGAACGGTGGACTTGGTCAGGTCCGCCTATCTACGACACTGATGGGGAAAGTTATGAAAGCATCAGTGATGAGTGTCATGAGATCGGACGCCAACAGTCTTTCCTTACAGAAGATGAGGAGGAAAGCAAAGAAGAGATTCTTGAGCACGATGAAAACAAGGAGTTTCCTCTTGAAAAAGAGGAAGCAAAGGAATACACCCCTGCTCAAGAACACATGGATCTTTTCACGGAGCCCTGCACCTCAGAGCAGAACATATCGGAGCTCCGAGAGGACTCAGCCCCAATATACGATGAGTCCTCCAGTTCAGAAGATGAGGGAGATTCTCTCTCTCAAGAGAGTCTTCTTCTGGATCCAGTGGAAGAAGAAGAGATCCTGGTCGAAGCCAGCCTGCCGGACATTCATAGCCAGGTATCTTTCCATGATCCTTATGCACGTTTCCTGCATATGTTTGAAGAAGGATCAAAGGTCTTGCTCAGCAGCATGTTGCAAGCAGAAACAAAACTTTTCAAAGCTGCTGTTATCAAACAAAAAGAGTGGGAGCTGCCATGCCTAAAACAGGACGACAAGGAAGAAAAGGGTTGATATCTAAGTTTGTGAGTAATTGTTACTTCCTTATAACAACTTAACTAGATTTCATTTTTGTATATTTTAAGTTGTTTTACAACAATCATAATTGAATGTCTTCA
Organism: Pinus albicaulis; assembly: GCA_034641835.2. Classification (NCBI taxonomy): domain Eukaryota; kingdom Viridiplantae; phylum Streptophyta; class Pinopsida; order Pinales; family Pinaceae; genus Pinus; species Pinus albicaulis. The sequence goes on along the minus strand of CM076575.1, from coordinate 264,798,671 downwards.
AACATGTGCTAACATCCAAAGAAGAACCATCAGACGAATTGATTGACATTGGGTTAAATATGGGTTTTCAGTATATGTTGGCATATCATAAATTAATTGTGGAATTTTTAAGCATCTATCGATCTTGTTTTACTTAGCTCTGTCTATAATTAATAGAACAAAAAAAGCTTTTATATTAAATATATGATTTGTTATGGGGTATAAAACTTGCAGGAAACAAAGTATGGAAATTCACCAATAAATGAAATCTTAAAATATGGCATTAAATTTGGTTTTGAAAGAATGTGTATAGTTCATGAGTCAATTGTTGCTATGGTATGCCATTTCTTTTTTATTTACATTGATGTATATTATTTAATATTGAAATTTTCATTATTCTTACCAATGTATATACACTCATTACAATTTATTTTTATGTTTGTAGATGGAAGGTGAAGAAGAAGAAAAAAATCAACACCGTGAACAAAACATTCCTAAAAATAACCCAATTCATGGAAGTGGCTCGAGCAGTGACAACAGTTCAAGCGAAGAATGATGATCATTATGTTTGGATATCAAAGAAAGGCGTTGTATTTTTTGAAATATTTTTTTGTGAAATCAAACATTTTGTTTAATGTAATGGACATAGTGTCCCATTTGAAAGACAAAAGGATACCAATAACTGTCCCGTTTTGTATGAAAAAGAGTGTCTCATTCATATATCTATATATATATATATATATATATATATATATATATATATATATATATAATAAAATATGTTTTAATTTATGCTATTGTGTTCTCCATTGTCGTTGTGAAATGTAACACCACTGATTAAATATATGGATGACTAAATATTATAATGAAGGGATGTGGAATTTGATGATATGATATAAAAAATTAATCCAAACATCACATTCAAATGCACTAATAAAAATTTAATTGATATGAATATTTTTATAACATATGTGTCGTCTTTTGATGAATAATGAATTTTAAAAAATCACAATAATTATGATATGATATAACAAATTAATCCAAACATCACATTCAAATGCACTAATAAAAATTTAATTGATATTAATACTTTTATAAGATATGTGTCGACTTCTAATGAATAATGAATTTTAAAAAATCATAATAATTTCACTATCACAGGTCGATTTTTCTAAAAAATACAAAATGAACACCGGTGTGTGTCAATTACTGTGCACCAGTGCATTTGTATTCTAATGCACACCGATGCATTTCTACGACCTATGGGCACCTCTCAAATATTGATACCAATTATAAATTTCGGTGCGTTTGTGAAATATTGCGTGTCGGTGCGTTTGTATAATAGTCTGCACCAGTGCGTTGAAATGACCTATGGGCACCGCACAAATCCCAATACCAATTAGAACGATTGAGGCATTTGTGTGATACTACGTGTTGGGTCATTTGTATAATACTACGCACTGGTGCGCTGATATGACCTATGGGCACCACAAAAATCCCAATACCAATTAGAATGACCAGGTGTGTTGTATCACCTACAGTGCCCCTGGTGCGATTTTAGGCCTTAACGGCCCGGTGCATGCATCTTCTACCACCCCGGGCGACTATCTAAATGACATGCATCGGGATGGTGCTAAACTCCCCGGGGCGTCCTATATTTGTTTTTCATCCCAGTGCTTGGTAGGTTTGCAGACCAGTGTGTTCACTCTAAAATGCACCAGTGCGTTGACACTTGATTAGTGCACCGATGAAAAAAAAATCTGTAATAACCTCCGGCCTCCTAAATTTTTTAGTTGTGTTGAAATTTTGTTAGAAGTTATGCCAAAACATCCGTTACCAAAAAAGGATGTTGTAGCAAATGTTTTTTTGACAATTTTGCCCAAATTGTTAACACTAAAATCTCTGTTATAACCTCTGCCAAAGGGTATTTTCCTTGTAGTGCTTGATGAAGGAAATATTGGTGGTAATCACGAAATATTGGTGGTTATAATCACTAGGTGCTCTTTCGCGAGTGAAATAAAAAGTCAAAATAGAAGGAGATAGGAATGTATAGATTAAAAAGCTAAAGAGAAGAGTGATGGGTTGACATCAACTAGGAAGAAACAAAAGAAAATGAAATGTCACTACTATGGGAAGATAGAACATGGGGGGAATCATGTTGAAAGAGGAGTAGGGACTTGGAGTGGATTCTTAAGATGCTTGAAGAAAAAGTGTTAGCTGTGAAATTAGCAAGCCGATCAAATGACAAATTGAATTTTTCCATTGGAACTCAACTATTGCATGCTCACATTATGCAGAAAAATGGTCTGCTAATTTTGGTTGCACTCATCATATGGAAAATGATGTTTTTTTGTTTTTTTCCTTGGATATTGCTATTGAGAAAAATATTTACTTAGTAGATATTTTTATCTCAACATTGTTGGTTAGGTGATGTACCTTGTCGACACGACATAATCATGTATCTATCATGTGTCTAGTGTGAGCACAAATCTATTTCAGTTTCAAAACTAACTTAGACTAGTAAAATTGTTGAATTTTGGTAGAATCAATTTATTTTCAATTTTTTGGGTAAAGTCAATTGTTGCTAATGGGATTCTTGACCTGAAGGATGGAATATATAAGTTTTGTGATTTCTCCCAACCAAATGTTGAATTGATTGCCTTTATGTTGCACATAATGATGACCAAAATTTTCTATGGTATGAAGAACTCGAACATATAAAATTTTGAAACCTAAAGACAATGGAAAGATAGAACATGGTTGTTAATTTACTAAAGGTTCTTCCACTTAATCAAGTCTATAGAGGATGTGTGCTAGGCATGCATCATCAAATATATTTTGACTCTAGGAAGGTGTGGCTTGTGTAGAAACCACTGGAGATGCTTCATAGTGACCTTTGTTGCATTAATTAGCCTTCATTAGTAGTTGAGAAGTATATTTTGACCCTTATTGATGATTTTCTGGGTTTTTACCTATGTCTACTTCTTGAAGGATAAGAATCACTCGTTTGAAAATGTAATTTAGCGAATTAGTTGACAAACAATGAAGTCAACCCATTAATGTTTTTAGGTTTGATAATGGTGAAGAGTATTTGAATCAACCATTTGAAGAATATCTTATTCAATTGGGTATCTCTTAGTAGAGGTCAGTTCCACATACCCCATAATAGAATGGTGTGTAAGAATGTAAAAAAATAACCTTAGACGAAATGGCTAGATGTCTCTTACAAGGCAAATATTTATCAACATATTTTTGGTCCAAATCTATCTACTATGCCAATTACCTTCTAAATATTGTTCTGATTGGATTTGCAATTTTCTGACTCAAATCGAACTATGGTGTGGTAGGAAGCCCTTAGTGGGTCACCTCAAAGTATTTAGATCCATTTATTGGGCACATACTCTTGGTGAATGAAAAACAAAATTGGATACGAAGATTCATGCTTACATCATGATGGTATACTCTAAAGACTTGAAAACCTATCAATCATTTGATCTTTGCAAATAGCAATTCATTATCAAGAGAAGTGTTATATTTGATGAGAATTATTTTGGAATTCAATTGTTGAATTCTTCTGGACAATTTTATAGTGATCCATTTGGTGTTGTTGAAGATAATGGATCAAAAATTTATTTTTTCAATGTTTCAAACACTCCTTTGACTAATTTGGTTGCCCAATGGTCATCTCTAGCTAAAAATGTAACCCCTCTTTATCAAAATTTTGAAGAAAATGTCAGTTTGTTGAATCCTTATTTACCTCAGGGAGTTGCTAAAAAAATTGAAGCCATTGAACCTGATGTTGGTGATGTTTCCTTGGGATGACAAGTTCACAATAAAAAAAATTATGTAAGTATTGCATTGATGGCTTGTGTTCATGAGACTTGTGATCCAGACTCCTATGTTGATGCATAAGGAAAACTTGAATGGGAACATACTATGCACGTTGAACGTGATTCTTGAATAATTACACTTGGGACTTAGTTCCTTAGCCAAAAGGGAAGAATTTTGTGAAGTGTCAATGGGTATATAAGACAAAATTCACTTCTAAAGGTATTGTTAAGTGTCATTAAGCTCATTTAGTATAAAAATTATTTTCACAGTAATAATCCATTTATTACACTGAAACCTTTTCCCATATATCAAAGATGAATTTTTCTCGACTGTTTCTATCCCTTGCTGGTCATTTTGGATGGAAAATTTACAAATGGATGTTAGGAGTGCCTTCCTTCATGGACATTTATCAGAATAAATATACATGGAGTAACCCACTATCTTTGTGATAGATTTAAAACTTTTTTATCAACTTGAAAATTCATTATATGGTTTGAAGCAAGACCCTTGGCCTTGGTATTCTAATATTGATTGATTCTTCCTCAATATTGGGTTTAAACACTATGAATATAATCAAAATATCTATGTACTACATTGTAATTGTGATACTTTGATTATTGGTGTATGTATTGATGACTTGATTATTACTAGCAACAAGTTCTTCGATTAAAGAGTCAACTTGTAGGAACCTTTGAGATGACCAACCATGGTCTTCTACATTTTTTCTCAGTCTTTAAGTTTTTCCATTATCTAGTCATATTTCTCTCTCTCAATCAAAATATATATTGGAATTGTTGAAATGATTTAAGGCAAATGTTTATAAGCCATATGCTACACCTTTTCAGTTGGGTACCAAGTTGACTAAAGAATGTTAATCCCTAAAATTCGATGTTACTCTTTGTTTATAGTTGGTTTGTAACCTTATTTATTTAACTTACAGTTGATTTGCTATTTCTTCATGTTAGCATGGCTTCATGGTTTATGAAATATCCATGAGATTTCCATTGGAAATATGCAAAAAAAAATGTTTCTTACATTAAATGTACCTTTTATTTTGGTGTCAAATATTGTTGAAGTTCAAACTTATTTGATTTCACTAACTGTTACTGGTAAGGAAATGGTGATGAGAAAAAAATACACTTCTAGCTATGTGTTTTGTCTTAGGGATAAACTCGTGATTTAGTCATGCAAGAAACAACAAGTGGTCTCTTTATTAACTACAAAAGATAAATATTAGGGAGTTTTCAATGTAAATATGAAGGAAGATTAGATTCTTCAATTCCTACAATATATTGGGTTTCCTATTAAGGTCTCAAATACTATTTATTTTGAAAATTAGAGGTGTAACTCAAGTTGCTAAGAATCCTTTTTCACACACTAAGATGAAACATGTTGAAATTCATGCTCACTACTTGAGAAAGTTTGTTTTAGAGAATGTTGTCACTATTTTATATTATAAGACAAATATTTAGATTGGTGATATCTCTACGAAGCTTTCATATGAAGCCAAGTTCACTAAGCTACCAAGAATTCTTGGGTTGTCTAGAGCTACAATCATGGGGGGGAGTGTCATAGATAATTTCACCTCCCTATCCATTAATATTTTTTTGTTGATGGGAGGTTGTTGGAACATAAGGTACTATTAGTTCATCACACTTCTAGACATTTTGGAGATAATCAGTCAAAGGATTGACTGATAAAGAATCAATCAAGAAGAGATAGGTAATCAATTGATCCACTATAATCAAGGGGTTTATCAATAGAATAGTTGATCATACAATTGAATGGGATGTAAGTATTGACTAAACAATTAGGGTGACTCAAGCATTTGACTATTTGAAGAAATATGATCTGATTAGAAAAATCAATTATCTAACGAAAAAAAGTAAATTTCACATAAGTAGTTGGAAATTTGATGCTAATTATGGATAAAACCTTCCATAATTCAAGGGAGTATCAATCATGTGATGAATTATTATCTCATTACCATGCATAGTGAGTTTCTTCTCGCAATATGTTGCGCTTACGTTTTAAAACAATGTATTTGGACATCACTTATAATCTTGGAGTGTGTTTAGTCTTAGATTGTGTTTAGTCTTACGTTTATTTCTTTTAGATTCTATTATATGTTCTCTATTCAAGTTCATCCCCAACATACCATTATCCATATAAAGTCTTCTAATCAATTCTATTTCCCTACTCCATGATAAACTATAGTAAACTTATTTACATCATTCTACCCATAGATTCACCCAATCAAAGATTATTTGCAATGTGTAAATTCACTGCATCTCACTCTCCATTATTTAGATGAAGAAATAAATTATATTTAGGTATGTGTAAAGGCTAATAACAAATGTATGAAAATACTAATTACAGTAAAAATATAATACCTTTCACTTTTATCCATATATGTTTCCACAACAACGCCTCACCTTTGTTCGTGGAATTCACATCACAAAGGAGAGGGACATTAATAGTACCCACTATGTATGTAGGGTAAATGCTCATTAAAATACACCATGAAATGATATTGTAGAAACTATACAATATGCATGTATACCTTGGATTCACCTGATCTAACAATGTACTAAAGTTAAATACTGAATCGCTTCTACAAATATTTTTCGTAATTAAAAACACAATCGCTAATCACATGAACATGAAGAAAAATCAATCACACACAACATAGATAATTTCCCGGGGAAAGCTTACAACTAAAAACCCCACTATATTCTATTGTATATTAAGTATGGATCATGAAACAATTACATTCTTCTCATAAGAGCCCTCCAGTACAACGACTAATTGTCTCACACTGTCATATGCAAAACTGACCAACACATAGCCAATTCTCAGTTCCTTGATGGTAAAGATCCCTAAAAGATAGGAATTCTTGCCTGCCTTGACTATGCAAGTATCATGGGCACTCCAATGGGTGTTTTCCTGCATGTGTGTAAGTAGAGAATCCTACAACTGATAGTCAACCTCCCGTTCACCTAGAACTTAACTAGGTCTCCAATGGATCTGACATGCATGGAGATAATAATAGTAAATCCTTAGTTTCATGTGAGATCATTGATTGTAAATTAATTAATTTAATTCACTAGATCTCACTAGTGTATCTTCAGTTACAACTAGCACAATTGATTTTAACTCACTTAACTGAGTTAAACTAATTTACAACTTGCACCAACTCATGCACCACTGCATTTCAAACTTTGTTACAACTAGAATTACTCTGCATGTCCCACCGACCAACCTCTAACTTGAAATCCACTAGCTAACTGAATTTATCACTTTGAGTTAACTCATTCAATTCCACATTGAGAATAGATTACATTTTAATGTCCATCTAAATTAAGGGATAATAAAAATAGACATGCACCCAAAAATAGCATTGTGGGCCCCACCCTAGTCTGGGTGCTTAATGAAACCAAGTGCTTAATGCACTAGGAATGGGTGTTAAATATTCTTGTTGAATCTCAGCACTCCCTCTCAACAAGAAATGGATTATCCTTCACCCTGGTCCTGTCTCTATGGTATTCGAATTTTCTCCTGGTGAGTGCCTTCATCAAAATATCTACATCCTGATCTTCTATGGGAATGTACTGAAGAAAAATGATCCTCATCTACACACAATATCTGAGATGATGGTACCGGATATCTATATGCTTGGACCTATCATTAAACACAGGATTAATCGAGAGTTTAAAGAAACTCTGATTATCACAATGAATCACTACCAGATCCATCTGAGAACCAAACAAACCAACCAAGATATTTCTCATCCAGATAGCCTCACATGCAGCTTGACTTACTACCATGTATTCTGCTTCCACTGAACTGAGTTTCATGAATCGTTGTTTCCTACTGTACCAGGAAACTGCTGTCGATCCAATGCTAAAGATTCCCCCTGATCTGCTTTTTATGTCCGACTTCTAGCCCAATCTGCATCTGTGAAGCCATGCAAATTCACTCCATCCATCTGTCTGTTCCATAGACCATACTCTGATGTGCCCCTCAGGTATCTCAGGACATGCTTCCATGCCTTCCAAGAGAGCTTGGTAGGCTTAACCATAGCTTGACTCTGCTGGTTAACTGCATAGCAAATGTCTAGTCTCGTGTTCACTAGATACATTAGCAAACCCACTAACTATCGATTGAAAGTAGCATCCACTATCTCTCCAGAAGTAGCATCCTCTTTCCTCCAATTTCCTAGAAGAGGAGTATCCATGGGTTTTCAACTCTCCATGTTAAACTTACCCAGTATCTCCTTTACATACTTGCCTTGAGACACAAAACTTTCACCATCTCGGTGCCATATTTCGAATCCAAGGAAATAATGAAGAAGGCCCATATCCTTCATTTTGAACTCCCTTGCAAGATCCTCCTTGCATGAGTGTATCAGTTTCTCATCACCAGAAAAAATTAGATCATCAACATAAAGAAAAATGATCAATAGCTTACCATCAACCATAATCTAGTACAAGTTTGCATTTACTTCACTTTTGGTGAATTCCAGTCTAGTGAAATAGTTGTTTATCCAAGTGTACCAAGCACAAGGTGCTTGCTTCAGCCCATACAATTCTCTTTTGAGTCTGCACACATGTGAATCACTATTGAAGATCTCAAAACCTTTAGGCTGATCTATGTACACCTCTTCGTCAATGGTCCCATTGAGAAACACAATTTTCCCATCTAATGAATGCACCAACCCATCTCCGTTGAGAGTGCAAGGATGGATCTTATGGAAGAATACCTTGCGACAGGCACAAAATTCTCATCATAATCTATCCCCTCGATCTATGAGAATCCTTGAGCCACAAATATGGCCTTTTATTTCTCCACACTCCCATAAACAAATTGCTTTACCTTGTAGATCCATCTCGATCCAACCACTGATTTGTCGACTGGTCTTGGGACTATCTCCCATGCATTGTTCTTGACAATGGAGTCATACTCCTCCACCATTGCATCAACCCAAGTAGGTTGTTGCACTGCTTCCTAAAAGGAATATGGTTCAATCATAATACATTTTCTCATAAGAGCCATGTATCCAGTAAATCGGCCAGGAGACTGTCTTTGTCTGCGCTACGAAGTAGGGGCTCCTACATTTTGTACAACATCAAGTCTCAGCCTATCATCTTCCATGGTGCGCCTTCTGCGATTTATAATCGATGGATCTACATGAGTGATTTCCTCCACTCCATGAACCTCTTCATGTGGCTGGTCCACATCTTGAGACTCATCTTTAGGAACCAATAGTGCCTCCTCTACATGCAAGTCTAGCTCCCTCTCAAGGGATAACCGCATGGGTTTCTCCTCATCAAATTTGATATCACATTGCATGATAGTCATTCTGCTATTTGGAAAATACACATGATAATTATGGGGTGTTTCAGTGTACCCCACAAAAATCCCAACCTCAGCTATTGGTTCCAACTTCTTCTTGGCATCCTTGGTCACATGCACATAAACATATGAGCCAAAAATATTAAAGTGTGAAACATCAGGTTTCTTACCAGTGAAAGCCTCTTCAAGTGTACTCATGCCAAGTACTCTATGAGGACAATGGTTTTGCAAATGTACTATTTTATTGCATGCTTCTGCCCACAGATGCATCAGTAGGCCTTGATCATGCAACATCGCTCGTGTTGCACCCACAATAGTTATGTTCTTCCTCTCCGGGACCCCATTTTTTTGTGGATTATGAACACTATGAGTTCTCTTCAAATTCCTTCTTTGTTGCAAAAGTTCTTAAATTCATTAGAGATGCATTGTCCACCATTATCGCTCCTAAGAGAATTCACTTCCTTCCCCGACTCTTTCTCCACTAGTGCCTTAAACTCACAGAACTTAGATAATGTTTGATCTTTCTTCTGTGTGAATAAAATTCAGTACTTATGAGAAAATACATCAACAACAATTACATAGTAATTATGTTTTGTTGTTGAAGAAATCGATAAATGACCACACGCGTCTGTGTGAAATCTCTCAAGGATCCCCGAAGCTCGATTTTCCTTCTCATGAAAGGTGGCCTTTACATATTTTCCCATAGTACATCCCTTGCATGTGTCTTACTATGCAAGTGTACCCCTGGGAATATTAGTAGAAATTTGTTGCATGACTTTTAAAGCTCCATGGTGAAGATGGCCCAATTGCCTGTGCTATAATTTGCCCTCATCTCGGATCACCACTTGATCTGCCTTGCCCATCATTGTTGCGCAACCATCTACCTCTAGCTTTTAGAGATTCTTAACTTGAATCCCTATCCTCTTAGCTTGACCCATTGTTTTATGTCACAGGAAATATTTTCCATCACTAAAAACAATGTCATAGCCTCTATCCTCCAACATTGCGATTGAGACCAAATTTTTCTTCAGACCTGGTACATGCATCAATAATTTACCCTCATCTCAGTTCACCACTTGATCTGCCTTGCCCATCATTGTTGCGCAACCATCTACCTCTAGATTTTAGAGATTCTTAACTTGAATCCCTATCCTCTTAGCTTGACCCATTGTTTTATGTCACAGGAAATCTTTTCCATCACTAAAAACAACGTCATAGCCTCTATCCTCCAACATTGCGACTGAGACCAAATTTTTCTTCAGACCTGGTACATGCATCACATATTTTAATTGAAATTGGTCTACCTGACTCCCTATAAAAGGTAATGGTACCAATCATGGTAGCATTGTACTGTTCGTCTTCGCCCATCTCAATATGTATCTGGAGATCTTTCTCCTCCGAGTCACTTCACCTTGGACATGTGTTACTTCTTTCCATTCTTGGACTCAGATTTTGAATGGAATTTATCCCAATTCCCCTTCCTCACCTTGGTAGCCAAATAAAAATACTCTTCATCCTCATTCTTAGATGAAGATCCATCTCTGGTGTTCTGTCTGAACTCCTCCTGCACCAAATTCGACCACAGTTTTTCCCAATCTGAAAATTTTTCCCTTCCATTGACAGAGTCTTGATAACTGTGCCAAATCTTGGGAAGTCCTAGGAGAGCCAAGCTCACAAAATCATCATCAGTGACTATTATTCCCACACTCCCCATTTCATCCCAACATTCGACAAACTTGTGAGATATTTTGGAATGGTGTTTCCTTTTCCATCTCGATCTTCCCAAGTTTATCTTTGAGCGCCAATTTCCTATGGTCACTGCTACTTTGGAATAGATCCGTCAAAGCCTTCCACATTTCATATGGTGTGTATTTCCCATGGAGTCTTGAGACAATGTGGTCTCCTACTCCCTCCAACAGGATCCTCCTCACCTTTTCCACTTTCTTTTGCCATGCATCAAGATTTTCAACATCTGCAACATCTGGCTTAGGAACATATTTGCCAATGAATTCCTTCAATCCATTGCCTTTGAGTATTGGCTCCATCTTGTCCTTCCAAGAAATGTATTTCAAGCTACCCTCAAGTGCATACTCTAACCTCAAGCCATTGAAAGCCATTTTGATCTTGAATCAACTATAGCAACAAGAAAGTCTTTCTGTAAATTTGAATTCTATCCAGTCACAAACTCAGCTCTTACTTCACTTCTGCAATTTCCTGTGCTTTAATACCATGTAGAAATTATACAATATGCATGTATATCTTGGATTCACCCGACCTAACAATGTACTAAAGTTAAATACTGAATCACTTCTACAAATATTTTTCGTAATTAAAAACACAATCGCTAATCACATGAACATGAAGAAATATCAATCACACACAACATGGATAATTTCCTGGCGAAAGCTTACAACTAATAAGCCCACTATCTTCTATTGTATGTTAAGCATCGATCATGAAACAATTACATGCAAAAATATTCTCACAAGAGCCCTCCAGTACATCAGCTAATTTTCTCACACTGTCATATGCAAAACTAACCAACACATAGCCAATTCTTAGCCTCCAGACAACCTGCCTTGCTTGCACAATCCCTGATGGTAAAGATCCCTAAAATATAGGAATTATTGCTTGCCTTGACTGTGCAATTATCATGGGCACTCCAATGGGTGTTTTCATGCATGTGTTCAAGAAAATAATCCTACAAATGATAGTGAACCTCCATTTCACCTAGAAATCAACTGGGTCTTGTTGGGGAAAAATATTTTCCTATCATTTAATTTGTCAACCTAGGGGTTTCGTAAACTTGTGAAGCATGTGTGCACTGTATGTGCTAGAAATTGTCTTTCAGTTTAGAACAATCTTACTACAAAATAACGAAAACCAATTCATCTAATCTATGAAATCAAATAATAAAAATGAAATTCAACTAACCTATGAAATCAAGTAACAAAAAGAAAGAAAAAAAATTCAAAAGAAAATATAGCGTGCGCAATCACACTTGCAGGAATTGAAATTTAAATCTAAGAAAGCATTTCAAAGCATGTAAAGGAAAACAACTAAGGTACGTTCAATCACTCCAGAATCCAATAGAATCACCCTCTTGAGATGATGTATAAGCAACCGATTATACTTTAGTCTTTAAATCTAGGAAAGAAATTAAAGCATGCAAAGGGAAAACTCAATAATAGCATAGGTTAGATATTCCAGCATTTAGAAATATAATAAAATCACCTTCTTGAAATGATCTTCAAGAACACCCAATTATACAATTGAATGATGATCTAAATCTAGAAAACAATGTAAAAGTATGTAAAAGTAAAGCTCAATGATTATATAGGTTGAACATTCAATCACCCATTTTGGAAGTATGACAAGTCACCTTCTTGGCTTGATCTTTTATTCAATTATACAATGAATTGTTAGTTTGATCTAAGAAAGTAAATAATAGAACATGAAAGGAAACTAAATAAAAAAACATAAAAGTAAATCTCAATGATTACATTGTTGGAAATATTGTCATTGATGGCAAAGGAGGCAGCAAAGATAGAGACAGGTCGAGTAGCAGAAGCAGGTAAGGAAAAGGCACAGGGAAGAACCGTTATCAAAAGACAGGAAGAGTCGAATACAGAGACACAGCTGTTATTGCAAAGACACAGCCTTTATTCCGAGAATCACTACCCAGCCGGGCGTTACATATAACATAAACACAAATTCCGGGAATCGCTACCAACGCTGGAGTATATGTGCAGCGCATCATATAATCAAAGGTCCAAAGCGTATTTATGAAGTTATACGGAGCGCATAATACAAAGTTTTATAAGGCGGGACCTGCAATATCGCAACTTCCCAACATTGCACCATCGCACTATCGCAATATCGCAACCATCGCATTATCGCAACCATCGCAATATCGCAATATCGCAACCATCGCAATATCGTAGTTGGTTGAAACTGCACAGAAACTATCGCAAATTAGAAATTTGTGATTGCGATCAATCGCATTTGAAAATGTGTCAGGTGGGCTCGAAAGGAGTTCTATATGTTTTAAAACAGGCTTTATTGTATGCGCCGAGAGTATGTTAAGGTGTATTAAAAGGGCAGATTATATGATTAAATCATCTTATAATTAAGCCAAGAGACAAAGTTGGGTTATATATATATATTAAAAGGCGTTGTCATATATATATATAACATTGTTGCGATAAGCCGTATGGTCTGTAGACCCACGAGCCTCAGCTTAAGGGGAGGGCGATTATTAATGTAATACAATTGTGATATATGTATGTTCCGGACTGCGGAATGTTCCACATCAACAAGACACTTGCTACAAGTCAACAGTCACGCATTTTTTCTAAAAGGCACTGATATAAAAGCACTGTTACATATATACAGCAATTACACCACAGTAGAGGACAAAATAGAATACAGAGTAGAAAAGAGTTAAAACACAATCACAGAAAAAGACAAAACACAGTCAAAGAAAATACAAATGCGCAGCTAGCCAAGAGGGTGAATGAGTGAGCTGGAATTCACTTTGTAATTCGAATGTAAATATTTTAATTGTTTTTTATTGTTTTTGATGCATTGGCAAGTCTCCGAGAGAGAGCAAATTCCCACTGAAATGTTAAATTGATACCTACAGTTATATTTTCTGAGTAAGCAGATAAAAGGAGTGAGAAGGCAGAAGGCAAAGAGACATGACTTTCCATTTCAAATTCCAAGTAGAATACAAACAATCATGTGAGGAAATCTATAAATAATATCATCTTGATATGCAAAAAAAAAAAGGGGGAGAGAGAGAGAGTTAATCAAGAGAAGGCAGAATATAGAAGTGTGAGGCAGAGAAGATTAAGAAAGGCAGAACAGAAGGAGAAGCTACAGAATAGGGCTGATATCTGAGGTAAATCATCAAACTTTCAGTTTGATAAATTGAGGAAGTTGGAGCTTCCCTATCAAGTTGCAGCTTGATAGCTATCAGTTGTAGCTGACTGAGGTTGGAGCCTCCTGTAGGTTGGTGCCTGCAGAAAATTGAAGGGAGTTGGTGCTTCCTTGCAAGTTGTAGCTTGCATAATTGAGGATAGAGCCTCCTGTAGGTTGGTGCCTGCAGAAAACAGTGGTGAGAGGGAGTTGGAGCTTGCCTTTGCATCACAACAATAATAAGATGTGGTTTTCTCCCTTTATGGGTTTCCACTTACATCTGCTGTCTCTATGTGTGCTTCTTATGTGTTGAGGTGATTATTTCAATCTGCTTAATTGCTTGCTGCTTTCAACTTAAGTATGGTATCACAATAAATTAATATTGGCTGCAAATAAGATTGCTCACATATTAAGCTATTAATAACTTTGGTGAAAATTTTAAAAGGCGAATGTATGTATTAAACTGATTCACCCCCCCCTCTCAGTTTAATTAAAGATTCAACAATTGGTATCAGAGCAGGTTTCCTTTGTACAAGTCTAACAACTGAAAGGAGATCCTAGGTTCCCAATATGGCTAGTAAAGAAGGATGCTCAACCAATAAATCCCCTTTCTTCACTGGTGAAAATTATGCTTTCTGGAAAATTAGAATGAGGACATACATAATGTCTCTAGGAATAGAAGTCTGGGCTGCTGTGGAATTAGGATATGCCCCGAAGGCAACTGATACAGAAAAGGACTCAAAACAAGATTTTGTGGCTAATGCAAAAGCCATGAATGCCATCCTGAATGGATTATGTGAAGCAGAGTTTATTAAAGTAATGCACAAAGACACTGCCAAAAAAATATGGGATACTCTTGAAAACATACATGAGGGAGAACAGAAAGTAAAGACTACCAAACTTCAAGTCTATAGAGCCCAGTTTGAAAACTTAAAAATGAATGATGATGAAGACATTGCCAGTTTCTTCCTAAAAGCTGCAGAAATTATTAACAATATGAAAGCTCTTGGAGAAAAAATTCCAGAGAGTATAATTGTGCAAAAGATTCTAAGATCTCTTCCATCCAGATTTAATCCCAAGGTGTCTGCAATAGAAGAAACAGCTAATTGGGAGACCTTGACCATGAACCAGTTGCTTGGAAATCTAACAGCCTATGAAATGAGGCTCCCACAGAAAAAGCCAAGTACAAGGGAAGCATCCTTTAAAACAGAAAAGAAGAAAGAAGAAGAGGGAAACATATGCTCTTGCTCAGATGAAGAAGAGGCAAAGTTTGTCAAGAAATTGGATAGAGGCTCAGGTAAATACAAAGGTAAACTCCCCTTCAATTGCTTTAACTGTGGAAGAGTGGGACACTATGCTACTAAGTGTCCTCACGAGAAAGTAAGAAATCAAGCTCAAGAATCAGAGAGAGACACATCAAAGAACTGGCAGAAAGGAAAGAAATTCAGCAGAAAATACTTCTATGCTTAGCAAGACAGCAGTGCATCTGAAGACTCAGATGAATCCTCAGGAGAAGAGGGAACCTCTGAATTTTTACTGATGGCCATAGAAGATCTTGAAGGACTCTTGCTAGAAGAAGAAGAAGAAGGGGAATTCGACCTTGAGGGGGAGCTAAGAAGTGCACTGGAGGAGATTGACAGACTCAAACTAAAATGCAGAAAACAAAAAGAGATCCTGCTCAAATATGTGAAAGAAGAACAAAATTCAGAAGTCCTCATGCAGCTAAAGGTAGAGCTTAAAGAAGCCAAGAATATAGAAGACATGTTACTTCAGCAAATCAAGGATAAAACCCAAGAACAAGAGAAACTGGAAGAAGAAGTAGTATGTCTCAGGAAGAAACTAGAAAATGCTCAAAGGAAAATGGTTATAAAATCTTCTCAAACAACAAGCTCTAGTAAGTTGAATGAAATCATGGTTGCTCAAAGATCCCCAATGATAAAAACAGGAATAGGCTATGAAGGAGAATCGAGTAAAGGCAAAGAAAAGGAAAACAAAAGTATAATTTTTGTAAAAGCAAAGAAGACTGATGAAGAAGCCCGGGCAATTTCTACAAAAGAAGAAACGTGTAATAAGGATGACAGAGATCAGAAGAAATCCCTAGTAACAAAGAATATAATAAATACTAAGATGACAGAAAAAGAATCATAGGCCCCTGAGTATCTCAAATTTGGAAGCCATTAGAGGAGATTCTTCCCTCCTAAGAAGAATGCCACCTGTTATGTCTGCCACAAGCCGGGACACATTGTTGCATATTGTTATGCAAGGAAGAGTAATTCAGACCTGCAAAAGATGCAAACAGTGAAGAGACTGTCTCAAACAAACAAATGGAGAAAACAACCTTACATCAGGTATGCAAATAATTTCTATGGTTATTGTTTTTATTGTAAGGAATTTGGCCATAAAATTATTGAATGTAGAAAGTATGGACAAATATTTATGTTCAACACCTCAAGGAGGTTGATGAATGAAAGAAATTTTGTTCATACTCACAATTCTGCAAAAACTATGATCAAATGTTGTATATGCAATCAAATTGGACATACACCTTCCAAATGTCCTCTGAAAGGATGTGATTCATCAACTCACAAAAGATACAAAACAAAAGGATGCCTCCAGTGGATAAAGAAGGAGAATAAGTGTGACTTAGCTTTAACTGCTCAAGATTTGAAGAGTCAATGGTGTTTGGACAGTGGCTGCTCTAAACACATGACAGGAGAAAAAAGAAAGTTTATAACTCTTGATGGAAAGAAATCTGGAAATGTTACCTTTGGCAATGATAAATCAGGAAAAATAAAAGGAAAAGGCTCAGTCAGCATAGACAATGGCAGAGGAAAGGCCCAAGATGTACTATTTGTAGATGGGCTGAAAGCAAATTTACTAAGTGTCAGTCATATGTGTGACAAAGGCTGTGAAGTTCTTTTTAGAGCACAAGATTGTGTAGTCAGATCAAGCACAACAGGTAAGACTCTGCTCAAGGGTGTTCGAACAGAGAGTAATGTTTACATTGTGAAAGAGGGAGATGAAGCATGTCATCTTAGCAAGCTAGAAGAGTCATGGTTATGGCATAAAAGGTTGGGACATCTAAGCCTCGATCACATCATCAGACTAAGTAAGAAGAAAGCTGTCAGAGACATGCCAGAAATTAAGAGGCCTTCTAATACCATATGCAAATCTTGTCAATTGGGTAAATAGACCCGCACATCCTTTAAGGCCAAAGAGGAGTTATCAACAAGAAGACCACTCTAGCTTGTGCACATGGATCTGTGTGGACCTGCAAGAACTAAGACACCAAGTGGAGAATCCTACTTCATGATGATAATAGATGATTTCTCTAGAATGACATGGGTCGCTTTTCTCAAGAACAAATCAGAAGCACTGGAAAAGTTTAAGATATTCAAAGCATTAGCAGAAAATCAAACTGGATGCAAGCTAAAATGTATCAGATCAGATAGAGGAGAAGAATTTACAGATTATGACTTTGCTGACCTATGCAATGAACATGGCATAAAACAACAATTCACTATTGCAGGAACACCTCAGCAAAATGGAGTATCAGAAAGACAAAACAGATCTGTTCAACAAATTGCCAGAGCCATGATGCAAGAGAATAATATTGCTCAAACCTTCTGGGAAGAAGCAGTGCACACAACAGTACATATCCTTAACAAAGCTCACTTAAGGCCAAGCAGTGACAAGACACCCTACGAACTGTGGCATGGAAAGCCAGCCTCAATCAAACACTTCAGGATCTTTGGTAGCAAGTGTTACATAAAGAATAATGATGAAAATCTTGGAAAGTTTGATGCAAGAGCAGATGAAGGGATATTTCTAGGATATGCATCCAAAAGTAAAGGATACAGATGCTACAACAAGACTCTTCGGAAAATTGTAGAAAGTATTGATGTAAGATTTGATGAAGAGCTTCCAAACAAGACAAGAGATATAGATTGCAGCAGCCATCCTGAAAACCATGAAGAAGAGGACAAAGATGATGAAGAAACAAGCAAAACATCAGAAAATGCTGAACTGAACTCAAAAACCCCCTCAAGATACACTCAGAAGAATCATCTCGAAGATCAGATCATAGGAGACAAGAAAGCAGGGGTCCAGACAAGAAGGCAACTAACAGAACAAACTGAAGAGGTATACATAGCGATGTTGTCACAAATAGAGCCAAAGAAATTTGAAGAAGCCAACAAGGACAAGTCTTGGGTGAATGCAATGAATGAAGAATTGGATCAAATTGAGAAAAACAATACCTGGGAACTGGTTCCTAGACCCACTGAGAAAAATGTCATAGGATCAAAATGGGTATTCAAAAATAAAATGAATGATGAAGGACAGGTAATCAGGAATAAAGCCAGACTGGTCTGCAAAGGATATTCACAAATCGAAGGACTTGATTACGATGAAACATTTGCCCCTATAGCCAGAATGGAAGCTATCAGAATGTTCCTGGCATTTGCATGCTACCAAAACTTCAAAGTATATCAAATGGATGTAAAATCTGCATTTCTGAATGGAGACTTAGACGAAGAAGTCTACATGGAACAACCAGAAGGCTTCTCCTTGTCAGACAAACAAGACTATGTGTGCAGACTGAAGAAGGCTCTATATGGACTGAAACAGGCTCCTCATGCTTGGTACTCAAGACTGGATAAATATTTGCAAAAACAGGGTTTTAAGAGAGGTGGAGTAGACAACAATCTATATATAAAATCCCATGAAAATGAACTTCTAATTGTTGTAGTGTATGTTGATGATATTATGTTTGGAAGCAACAAAGATGAACTAGAAAAAGGGTTTGCTGATGAGATGAAAATAGAGTTTGAAATGTCTATGATTGGAGAACTCAGTTTCTACTTGGGACTGCAAATTCAGCAAAAGAACACAGGGACATTCATCTCTCAAGAAAAGTACTTAAAAGAAATGCTGAAAATATTCAAAATGGAGGACCGCAAACCTGTGACTATCCCCATGATCATGGGATGCAAGCTGTGTGCTGATGATGGGTCTGCAGATGTAGACCAAAAACTCTATAGATCCATGATAGGAAGCCTGCTGTATTTGACAGCATCTAGACCAGACATCATGCTAGCAGTAGGACTAGTGGCAAGATATCAAGCAGCACCTAAACAAAGCCATCTTCTGGCAGTAAAAAGAATACTCAGATATCTACAAGGAACAACACAGTATGGACTTTGGTATCCTAAAAGAAAAAGCTTCACTTTAACAGCTTACACAGATGCAGATTGGGCCAGCTGTGTTGATGACAGGAAAAGTACAAGTGGAGGTGCTTTCTATCTAGGAGAAAGTCTGGTGGCATGGTTAAGCAAGAAACAAACATCCATCTCTATGTCTACAGCTGAAGCAGAATATATAGCAGCAGCAACATGTTGTACGCAAGACATGTGGATGAAGCAAACTCTTCAAGACATGAAGGTAAGCATTGATGAAACTATTTCAATCAAATGTGATAATACAAGTGCTATAAGTATATCTAAAAATCCCGTGCTTCATTCAAAAACTAGACATATTCCAATCAAGTATCATTTCCTCCGAGAACAAGTGGCTCAGAAAATAGTAAAACTGGAATATGTACCAACGAAAGAACAGACAGCTGATATATTTACTAAACGTCTTACTAGAGAACCATTTCAATATTTGAGAGATAGACTAGGGGTAGTATCTGCAGATGCTACTCTCTGATATAAAGAGAAAGCACAATTTCAGGGGGAGAACAAAAACGAAAATATCATTCCAGGGGGAGAACAACCAGCAAGGAAAGCATAAAACAGGTCTACAGGATCAGTATTATCAGTAGTACCATAATTATCAATATTATCAGCATAATCTCAGTATTATCAGCATTCAGCATGGAAAAGCAACAAGGACCCTTCAATTGAAAAATGCATCATCTCTGTCTGCAATCTAACACAGATTACAGGCACTACAAATGAAACACAACTATAAAACATATTCCTCAAAGTGTTCTCTCAACAAGTTTTATACATCACTCTAGAGCAGCATGGTACAAATTCAGCAGAAGAGGACCTAAACGTAACTCAGAGAAAGGAAATGCAAAAAGCAACCCTTTGCCATTGATGTCAAAGGGGGAGGAAGAACAAACAAGAAAAGAAAGAGAAGGCAAACAGAGAAAAGTGGATTGCCATCAATGCCAAAGGGGGAGAATGTTGGAAATATTGTCATTGATGGCAAAGGAGGCAGCAAAGATAGAGACAGGTCGAGCAGCCGAAGCAGGTAAGGCAAAGGCACAGGGAAGAACCGTTATCGAAAGATAGGAACAGTCGAATACAGAGACACAGCTGTTATTGCAAAGACACAGCTGTTATTCCGAGAATCACTACCCAGCCGGGCGTTACATATAACATAAACACAAATTCCGGGAATCGCTACCCACGCTGGAGTATATGTGCAGCGCATCATATAATCAAAGGTCCAAAGCATATTTATGAAGTTATACGGAGCGCATAATATAAAGTTTTATAAGGCGGGACCCGCAATATCGCAACTTCGCAACATTGCGCCATCGCACTATCGCAATATCGCAACCATCGCATTATCGCAACCATCGCAATATCGCAATATCGCAACCATCGCAATATCGCAATATCGCAACCATCGCAATATCGCAGTTGGTTGAAACTGCACAGCAACTATCGCAAATTAGAAATTTGCGATTGCGATCAATCACATTTGAAAACATGTCAGCTGGGCCCGAAAGGAGTTCTATATGTTTTAAAACAGGCTTTATTGTATGCGCCGAGAGTATTTTAAGGTGTATTAAAAGGGCAGATTATATGATTAAATCATCTTATAATTAAGCCAAGAGAGAAAGTTGGGTTATATATATATATTGAAAGGCGCTGTCATATATATATATATATATATATATATATATATATATATATAACACTGTTGCGATAAGCCGTATGGTCTGTAGACCCACGGGCCTCAGCTCAAGGGGAGGGCGATTATTAATGTAATACAATTGTGATATATGTATGTTTCGGCTTGCGGAATGTTCCACATCAACAAGACACTTGCTACAAGTCAGCAGTCACGTATTTTTTCTAAAAGGCACTAATATAAAAGCACTGTTACATATATACAGCAATTACACCACAGTAGAGGACAAAATAGAATACAGAGCAGAAAAGAGTTAAAACACAATCACAGAAAAAGACAAAACACAGTCAAAGAAAAGACAAATGCGCGGCTAGCTTGAGAGGTGAATGAGTGGTGAATTCACTTTGTAATTCGAATGTAAATATTTTAATTGTTTTATTGTTTGTGATGCATTGGCAAGTCTTCGAGAGAGAACAAATTCCCACTGTAATGTTAAATTGATACCTACAGTTATATTTTCTGAGTAAGCAGATAAAAGGAGTGAGAAGGCAGAAGGCAAAGAGACATGACTTTCCATTTCGAATTCCAAGTAGAATACAAACAGTCATGTGAGGAAATATATAAATAATATCATCTTGATATGAAAAAGGTGTGAAGGGGAGGAGAGAGATAGAGTTAATCAAGAGAAGGCAGAATATAAAAGTGTGAGGCAGAGAATATTAAGAAAAGCAGAACAGAATGAGAAGCTACAGAACAGGGCTGATATCTAAGGTAAATTAGCAAACTTTCAGTTTGATAAATTGAGGAAGTTGGAGCTTCCCTATCAAGTTGCAGCTTGATAACTGTCAGTTGTAGCTGACTGAGGTTAGAGCCTCCTATAGGTTGGTGCCTGTAGAAAATTGAAGGGAGTTGGTGCTTCCTTGCAAGTTGTAGCTTCGGGGTGAGGGATAGAGCCTCACAGCCAGGTTGGTGCACACGGAAAAACGATGTGAGAGGAAGTTGGAGCTTGCCTTTATCCTGACAATATGAATCATGGTTTTCTCCCTTTATGGGTTTCACTTGCATTGCTCTCTCTGTATATTGTCACTTCTTAAGTGTTGAGGTGATTATTTCAATGCAGCAATTGCTTCTTGCTTTCAAGCAGTATGGTATCACGATAAATTAATATTAGTACCAAATAATATTGCTCACATATTAAGTTGTAAATAACTTTGGTGAAAATTATAAAAGGCGAATGTATGTATTATACTGATTCACCCCCCCCCCCCCCCCTCTCAGTTTAATTAAAGATTCAACATACATAGGTTGAACATTCAATCACCCAATTTGGAAGTATGACAAGTCACCTTCTTGGCTTGATATTTTATTCAATTATACAATGAATTTATAGTTTGATCTAAGAAAGTAAATAACAGAACATGAAAAGAAACTAAATAAATGTGATATTTATTGCCTCAAACTTAATCCAATTGGAAAATATATAAATCTAACCTTTTGAAATGTTTTTATAAAAGCAAAGATTACACAGTTATTCTAAAACTAATACTAAGAAAGAAAATAAACTTTAATCTATAAAAGAAAGTAAATCTCACACATTTTAGGAAGTTGATCTAAAAGTATGAGAGATGGTAAATTGAGATGCTCCATATGTAAGAAAAACCAAATCAAAATGAAGGAGCATTCATGAGTAAGGTGCCACAATCTAATTCTGTATTCAAATCTTGAGCATAACTCCAATTTTACACATGATTTGATAGGAGAAAGCTTCCCCTATTTATAAAAAAGATGAGAAGATATCTCATTAATGAGAGTCACATGAATCTCTCCCTATATCTCTAGAGTTACAATCCAAATAGAAAGTGATGAGGCACATGTATTTTTAGAGTTACAATACAAATAGGAAATGAGACACATATCCTTATGATCCCATGATCTTCTCCATCCAAATTCGAATTTGGCCTTAGGAGGCCACATAAGAGTCTTTTGGAAGCTTCTTTTTCACCTACACATGGCAAAAAACTCATTCCACTTGTTAGGTATAAGTATGTGCATATTATTTTCTAATTTTTAACCACAAATTCACTTAAAAATACTAGGAATTAATAAAGTTTGGAAAAACATAATGTAACCCAATAGTGGTAATGTTAAGGTAAATGTAATGAAATGGAGGTGGAGTGAAGGTGATAATATGAAAATATAAGTGAAAAAGTAATGGAAGTGAATGAAAATTTCAAGGTCCAATAGGTCTCTGCTGGATCTGACATGCATGCAGCTAATAATAGTAAATCCTTAGTTGCATGTGATATCACTAATTGTGAATTAATTAATATTTAATTCACTAGATCTCTGACTAGTGTATCTTCAGTTACAACTAGCACAACTGAGTTTAACTAACTTAACTGAGTTAAACTGATCTACAACTTGCACCAACTCATGCACCACTGCACTTCGAAATCTGTTACAACAAGAATTAATCTTCATGTCCCAACAACCAACCTCTAACTCAAAATCCACTATCTAACTGAATTTATCACTTTCATTTAACTCATTCAATTCCACATTGAGAATATATTACAGTTTAATGTCCATATAAATTAAGGGATAATAAAAATAGACATGCACCCAAAAATAACATTGTGAGCTCCACCCTAGTCTGGGTGCTTAATGCACTAGGATTGGGTGCTGAATCTCCTTGTTGAATCTCAACAGATATATCATATATCCTTCAACCATTGAGCCATATAGATGCGACTTTTGTCGAACAAAAAATATTTAATTCCTTCAATATATTCTCCACTAACCACATTGACCTTGTATGGGCTCAAATATTTCAATCTCCTCGACTAGTTGTATGAAGTAATGTTCTTATGCATTGAAAAATCTTGGAAGTAGATACTCTTATAGTTCACACATTAGACAAATTTTCTCTCTTCCAATACTTGATATCTCTATTATTGATTTATTTAAACAATAGCCACCTATGTTGGATTGTGTTGTGATTGATGTCAATCCATGGAGCTGGTTGGGTTTGAATTTGACTAGAAACACCAGTCATTGATGTCAAATAATTAATGAATGCTTCTTAGTAATTTTTGGATTACATCAAGATGGTAGCTATACTGTTGGATGGTTGAAAAACGAAGTCCTAGGGTTTGGGCTCCCTAGACTAAGGATGTACCTTGACTTTGTTGAGGGTTTTTGGTATGTCAAATCATATATTTATTTTGATATGTGGTATGGCCCGAGAGGCCTCCTAGTTTGAGAGATATTCACAATTGAAGTTAGTGACCCCAGTTTATGGGCTAAAACCCCAAGGGGTAGTGACATGACACCTCTTCCTATAGTTGTCAACATATGAAATTGTTTATCATTGTAATCTCACCCCATATAAGTTACATAACTTCAAAAACCAAAGAATATAAATGAATCATTGAATTAATACACCCATATGTCCTCTACAGAACACACCAACAGAGGGTTAGCATATAATTTCTTGGTATTTAAAAAAGAAAAATTAAATAACAACTATTAAATTAAATTAATGTTATTAAGAATAAAAAATGTTTTAAATTTCCTAAAATCCTTACCAAATGTGTTATCACTCAGAAAAAAATGAAACATCATTTGACATAGTCTTAGAGGTTCATGTGTCAAAGGTATGGTCATAGAATTCATTTTTCATTACTTGGTTAAGGAAAATTTTAAAATTTTCTTATTACCTTATCCTAAGGTCCAAACCCGCCCCCATTCAAGTCTTTTCATGTCACATCAGTCATTATTTCCTGACATATTTCATTTCCCAAGCATACAACTTCGAAAAGGTCATTTAGGCAAGAATCTCCACTTTCGTATCGAATTACACAGAAAAAACGTACTTTTCGCTACGAAACTGCTAATACTTTCGTAGTGGAACTGCCCAGAAATACACTAAGTATGCTACGAAAGGAGGCATTCCTGTCTATCTTTTCAAAACAACTACTAGGTGTTATTCAATGATTGAAAGGGTTAGGATAGATGCCATTCGAGTTAGTTACGGTTAAATCAAGGTACAATGGTCATAACTAAAGTCATTATTACCATTTTAAGTATGTATGAGTCATAATTATGCCATGAGTTGTCATTGAAGTTTAAAATCTTTCCCAATTGAGTCATTTGTCATTATCCACTCCCTCTTTGCATGTTATTGAGATTTGGAGAGCTATTTCATTGAAACCAAGCTGTGGCTGGTATTTTCAAAGGTTTGCAAGTATCGCTGATCAAGCAAGGCAGAGAATACATAAAGGTACCATGGCTGAAAAGATGAAGACCAACAAAGGTGGCCACTGTCTTAGATGTGAGCCATTAGACATGAACCTGATAAATGAAGACCCAAAAGCTTCAAAAGATTTCAGAAGAACAAGGTGTTTGCAGTTTTTCCAAAGATTGCAAGGATGCCATGTACAGGTTTCTAAAGATTTTGCCCTAAATTTCAATGGGATAGCTGCAAAAGTGGGAATTTTGAACCTCACTATAACACCAGAGACTATTGCAGTAGCAACAAGAATTCCAAGAGGAGAAGAACAATGGTTCAAAGGTTTCAAATTAAACATGCAGGAATGTAGAGAATTTATAAATCTAGAACATAGTGAGGTTGACCTTACAAATTCCATTCCAAGGAGCTACATGAAAGATAATTTTTCAAAGCTACTGGTTATCATTCAAAAATAATTCACTTGTGAAGGGAGGTATCATAAGGTTTATTCTTACCACTTCAAGCTTTTGCTACATTTTGTTGGTAAGAAATCTCTTGATATACCTTTTTATTTATATAGAAGCTTAGGAAAAATGGAAGATAAAGTTCAAGTTCAATCTGAAGGAAGTGAAACCTCACTTTTTCATCATGGTTTAATAAAGTTGCTAGTTTTAGATGAGTTAAAAATACTAGGCAGAGACTGGTCTTATTTTCTGTTTGTCAGTGGTTTTGAAGTGGATGCCATCACCCCTAAAAGAACTCCTAGATATAGAGGTATAACATTACCTTCAGTGGCAGAACAAAGTGAACCAGTAGGGGTATAGAAAAGTGAACCAGTAATCATGGAAACAGAGAAATTGTAGAAAGTTGATACACCTACTGTTTCACCTGCAAAACAAAAGTCAACTATGAGAAAACCTGCAAAACAGGAGCCAAATGTGAGTAAACATGGAAGAAAAAGGATTACAAGAAGCCAAATAGTGGTTAAGGGAAATTTAGAAGACATTCTGCATGCTATTGATATTGAAGAGACTCCCATAGTCCAAGCTAAGGATATAGATGAGGGAGGAAAGAAGCTCAAGAAAGCTAAATAAGCAAAGAAGCTAGAGTTTGAAGGTGAGGATGCAGGTTTTATGTTTCAGTATAGGAAACCCATGAAAATACATGCTATAAGCTCTTGGAAAGTAGTAAATAAGTTTATAAGGTCACTAAAACTACCCAGCCATTACCAAGCTTTATTGACCTCTCATCACCTGCAAAAGAAGAATCAGTCATCTAGAAAAGGAAAGGAAAGGAGAAAATTATTGAAAAAATATATTTTGAGGTTCTTGAGGAGCAGTTGAAGTTAGAAAATCATGAAATAATAGTCTTGAAGAAAGAGGCAAGGAAACATAATGTCCAAAAAGTCCAGTTTCAGAAAATGAAAGAGATTTGGGAAGAGCAGGTTGATAGTGTGACAAAAACCTTAGATGATACACAACAATTAAGCAAATGGACTATGCCATTGAGGAAAGAGGTGAAGCATGATAGAAGAAAGAACCTTCACTTGAAATATAGCAACATAAAAATAAAGGACCAAGTCAAAGACCTCCAAGAGAAGTTAGAATTGATCCATGAGGAGATGGGGAAGAAAGGTTTAAAGATGATTGTAGTTGAGGAACCCATAGCTCAACTCATCATTAATGAAGAGGAAACACCTCAAGGCTCTTAAGTTGAGTTTGATTATGTTTTAAGAGGTTAATGGCATGTTGAAAACCAATTTTATAGAACTGGAAGGTACCTTTTTGAAACAAGGTCAAAATATGGAAATTACACAGTTTTCCACAGTTTCGTAGCGTTTCCTAGGCTTGAAGCCAGGAAAATGCTACGAAAATTTTTGTATCTGTCTTTTTGCCTTTAAAACCACTTTTTGTAGCTTTCAAGAGGGGATAATGGTGATGATGAAGTGTCATGTCATGATGGACACCATTCAAGAGCAAAGAAGAAGAAATTTTGAATGAAGAAGTCATTTTTAAGACGCTACGAAATAGAGAGATGTCTTTGAAGGTTTCTGAGAATTTTAAAAGCATTTTTGGACAGGTGGACACATCCAATAGGTCAAGGAACATTGCCAACAAATATTTATGACTTGAATACCATGAAATGGAGATAACTCATCAGTTGAAACCTTCGTTGAAGATAGGGTCTTGTTTTCCTGAAAAATTGGGTTTGTTTCCATATGATGAGGAGAATATTTAAGATGTCAAGTAGTGATGATATATGTCATAGATTATTCAAACATGTGAAACATTAGTTGTCAGATATGTAACTGTTTTAAGAGATAAGGTAGTTTGATGTAATAAATAGGAGTTTGTGTCCTATTAGGAAAAGGATTGTTTTAGAGTAAAGCTGTCATTTTTTTATTAAAAGACATGTTTTTTCTATTATGTAAGGTGTCATTAGAAGAATTCGATGAATTCTATTAACAAGGCAGCAAAGCATCCTTTCCAACAATAGTTGGTAAACAGAGTGTTGGGGCACTCATCAGGTTGTGACCTGATCTACAAAGCGTTGGGGAATCCTTTTGGTTACAACAAGATATTAGGGTTTACTGGTGTCCTACAGGTTATGTCCTGTGAATTTGGGGGTTGATGCATCTCTTAGTTATAGCTAAAATATTGATGTAATCAATTTTATTTTAACTACCAGAGAAGACAATTACTAAAGAAGTGTTCGGTGGGTTCGGCCCAGAGGGGATTTTCCACCTAAAAATATTTGTTTCCTCTTTTTTATCTTTATTCATTTTTGTAAGATGTTGTATACTATTGATTATTTTTTATAATCATCTTAATAAGAACAATAATTATAATTGAATATTAAATAATGCTCTGAAAAAAGTTAAAAAGTGTTAATTGCTAAGAAATACTGATTCACCTCCCTCTTAGTATTTCCAAAAATTGGAATCAGATCTTG
The DNA here is from genome assembly GCA_034641835.2 of Pinus albicaulis. Lineage (NCBI taxonomy): Eukaryota > Viridiplantae > Streptophyta > Pinopsida > Pinales > Pinaceae > Pinus > Pinus albicaulis. Next base: position 264,770,533 of record CM076575.1, on the reverse strand, counting down.
GTTCCTTCAGTAACAAATTAATCATTGGAAGTAAGTTTCAGTGCATAGAGATTGGAAAGTTAAAGAAGCAGGTTGTAAGTATTTCAAAGAAATATACAGGTACAATAAAATCTGAAGAAAGTGAGTATCGTGTACCAACCCTTCATTTTGATGCAGAGAATTACATGATATGAGAATCCAGGATGGAAGTACATTTTTAGGCACGTGGAGTATGGGAATCGACTGTTTCTGGAGAGACATCTACTAATGAAGCTAAAAGGTACAATTCAAAAGCCATGAATGTAATTTTCAATGTTTTTCCAAATTCTGTGAAAATAAAAGTTGGTCAATGTTCAACAAATAAATATATTTGGGAAAAACTTTTTAATATTTATTCAACAAAGAAATAAGGTCAAGATTTTATTGAAAATTTTGATCCTTTTGATTACAGTGAAGAAATTAGAGAAATGAGTAAGATAGAGTTTCAAAATCAAGTGATCAAGGTGATAAAGGAACTCAAAAGTCAAAAGGAAAAGATGCGACTTTTGGAAGAAAAATTAAAGATAACAAAAGAAATCATCATGGAAAATGAAGAGTCTGAGAAGATGATTTTCAGCCTTAGAACTGAATTTGAAGAAGTAAAAAATATAAAGACACAATACCTTAAGGGAGAATTCCAACAGAAGAAACAAGAACTTGACACAACCTTTGCAAAGATTAGCAGGCTCAAACAACATATGCAGGAAGCAGAAATGGAAAGAAATTCATGGAAAGCCAATTAAAGGAATTAGAAACATCCTTAGAAAAAATAAGCAAGATCGAGATTTAAAATTGTACTCAAAAGGAATAGATATGGGTTCTCAACAGAGACGTAGAGAAGACCACTCTTCTGAAGCTACAAGTTGAAGAGGTAGAAAAAAGAAGGGATATCTTGAAAACACGGTTTCAAGAAGATCTTGCTAAAAAGAAAGAAGAACTTGATGCAATTCTTAATGAGGTCAAAAATCTCAAATAAAAATACCATTTACAGGTTATGGACTGGAATGATCAAGAATTAGAAAAAAAAACAGCTAAAGCTCCAATTGATGAAGGTACAAGCTCCACATCTTCGCATAGTGAGATTGAGAAGACAATTGAACCAAATAAGAAAGTTTTAAATCCAAAGATTGATTCCAAAGAATTCAAAGACAAAGGAAAACAATAGACTATAGCACTGTCTCCAAAGAATAATGAAAAATCTTCTAGATATGTTCGTTCATTTAATGATTATTTTTTTACATCTGCTAACTTTGGACATATGGATAGGGAATGAAAAGTTGTTGATAGGTACAATTATCAAGGACCACTACCTCTGAATGAATTATCCAGGTACGCACATTCATTTAATGTTTATTTATTTTTATGTGCCAACTATGGACATATGGCTAGGGATTGTGATTTTTTTGATAGGTGGAATCATTATCCGCAAAACCTAGAATCAAGTTTATAAGATCATGAGAAAGAAACCAAACAAAATATTCTATGGATGAAATTGAATGCTTTAAATGTCATAATTAGAGACACATAGCTTGAGAATGTAGGTACAACCCTTATAAGGAATGCTACAAATGTCATAACTATAGACACATAGCTCGTCATAGTAGGTACAAGATAGAATAAACTGTGAATGAAAAGCTCGATGACAAAAATAAGAGGGTTTGGAAAAGAAAATATGTACAGTATGAAAAGGTACAACATGAGCAAGAAAATCAAGAAGGCAAGAAGGTCTCAACAATTATGATTTTAGGGTTCATATTAGGTCATAAGGAATCAACATTTGCTTCCATTAATGTCTCAAGGCAAGATGTCATGTTAGATGATACACTATTTTGAACAATATGTCTCGTCGACTCCTTGAATTTTGTAAAGGCAGAGTCTATGCAACAGTATATGGCACAAGTCTACAATTGAAAGACAAATAATTTGAACAAGATGGAAATTTCATAACATGTTTAGGGGGAGCAGAAGAGTTAAAGGATTAGAGTTTCAAAAAGGAAGGCTTCTCTTCAATGGAATCACATACAAGACATAGGTCCATATGGATCGTCATTAACAAACTATTACAAGAAGGCTTCTCGTTGGGGGGGAGGGGTGGGTGCACAACAATATAACAAGTCCACATGAATCACAAATTATCAGGGGGAGTAACCCTTTTCCATTGATGACAAAGGGGAAGAGAAAAAAACTAAGAAGGAGATTAAAATAATGAGAAGGAGGTAAGGATGATTTCAGGTGGAGTTGTACATGCAAAAGGAGTATGTGTGTTTCCATCAATGACATAGGGGGAGATTGTTGGATGGCGTTTTAATTGAATTCAACCTATGGAGTTGACTGGGTTTTAATTTTACTAGAAACACCAGTCATTGAAGTCAAATTGTTAACGAACAATTCTTAGTAATTATCGGATTACATCAAGATGGCAGCTATACTGTTGGATGGATGAAAAACCAAGTCCTAGGGTTTCGATTCCTTTGACTGAAGATGCACCTCGACTTTGTCGAGGGTTTTTGGTAGGTAAATTCATTGAGTTTGGGTAAAGTATCTATGTCATTAGATTCTCCTTGAAAATATATTTCTGTTGATATGTGGTATGCCCCAGGAGGCCTCCTAGTTTGAGAGATATTCATAATTGAAGTTAGTGAACCCAGTTTATGGGATAAAACCACAAGGGGTAGTGACATGGGACCTACTCCTACAATTGTAAACATATAAAAAAATTTATCACTGTAATTGTTAGTATGAACCTTAATTTCAAGTGTACGAAAAAAGACCACTTTAGCTGTACATAAAAAATAGCCCTAAACAAAAAGATGGCTGCCAATATCTTCAAATCTGCAATTAGTTGATCAAGATAAATGCTGAAAAAATCAAGATCTATGAATCAAAATACATTAAGCAGTAAATAAAAACAAGATTTGTTCCATATATCTAATAGACAAGACAAGAATATGTTGAATTAATTTTATATTAAGGGCACCTGGGAGGAAAACATAGAAGGATGTTACAAGTTCTCCTCAATGGGATGGGTTCTTGTAAGTCCTCAACACTTCAGATCTAAAATTCCTCTCTCTTGATGGTGTAGAAAACCCAAACAAAAAATGGAACTCAAAGGGAGCTTTCAAGCAAAAAGATAGAAAAATATGACAATGATGGTGGATCAAAGTCAGACCAAAAGTATAGATCTAGAGTGATCTTTAGGCAACAAAAGGTGGTGAATGAATGGAAAAACCCTTCTATTTATAACAAAATATTGAGTTAGTTTAGATATTGGTGCATAATTAAAATACTATTAACCAAATCAAGATCCAAATTTTATGGAATATTTTATTATTTTTGTTGGAGGGAAAAGGAATTTGACTTGGGTCAAATCCCTTTATTTGTAAATAATAAATAAATAAATGATTTATTTATCATTTTAAGGATGTGGTTGAGGTAACACTAAATAAATAATGATTTATTTAACTATTTATGAGTGATTTAGTCAAATTTAACAAGGAATATTATTTAAATGAGGTTTAGATAATTATTCTTAGAAAATAATAAGATAAATAATAATTTATCTAATTAATTTTCCTGTTTTGGGTTAAATATGACCAGGAATATTAATTAAACTGCTGTTTAACTAATTATTCCTTGAGGAAAATCAAACAAATGTGGATTTCTTTAATATTTCCTCATGAGGTTTCCCGTTTAGACCATAAACAACTTAATAAAGGTGTTTTACTAAGTTATTTTTCATAGTTAAAGAAATTTTACTTAGGGTAAAATTGGTCTTACATGGTGTACTTAGGTCCATCTAATAGTAACAGGTTAGATGACCAAGAAATGGTGTAATAGTAATCTCACCCGATATAAGTTACATAGCTTTAAAATCCAAAGACAATAAATGAATCATTGACTTAATACACCCATATGTCATCTACAAAACACACCAAGAGAGGGTTAGTATATAATTTATTGACCGTATTTAAACAAACAAGTAAATAACAACTAATTAATTAAATTAATGTTATCAAGAAGAAAATTTCTTTACATTTCCTAAAATCCTCACCTAATGAACCCCTTACTAGCCCTTCAAAACATTATAAAAAGAGACCTTATTCTCCTCACTTAACCCTAAAAGTAAAATCTCTCACAATAAGGGAAGAAACCATTTTTGTTAGCACACAAGATATTAATTAAATTAATTTTAATATATTTATGAATCCTCCTAGAATGGCTCTCCAAAGTTCACCTAAAAGCCTTAAAAATATATAAAAAGGGACCTAGTCCAATATAACAAACATAACCCATATCCACTCCTGAAATCTTCGGCCTATCTGTGCACGCCTGAGGAAAATAAAGGGAAAGAAATTTCTGAGGTACAAGATAGAGGGAAAGTGTTGATGGTGATAGACCCGCCAAAATCCAAGTGATATCCCCGATATGAAGTCCCAACTAGACCTCACATTATTTGGAGTAAGAGTCCCAACAGTGGGGCGTTTAATGATATGCCTTGGATTGAAAAACACATAGAGTATTGCACAATTTATTTGGTTAAAGAAAGTGCGTGACCCTGCAGAAATTAAATATGATGCATGATCAGTTTTAACAACAAAGGGGAAAGGAAGTGCACTCCTTGGAAGCCTATAATAGTACGCATCTTGAAAGGAACACATGAACTAAAAAGACATCACACAAACTAACAAGCAGAATAATATACAAGTTAAATGTGATGAGTTAAAACAGAGCATGCATTCAACCATATTCATAAAAATTCAAACGAAATAGTTCATAAGTATATGTGTAAGTTAAGCAACATACATTGCAAACATAAAAAGAATAGTCCTACTACATTTACAACATATGCATGAAGATGTGTCGTCTTTGATTTTATTATAAGTGAAAGTTCCATTCATACATATAACATGATGAACCAATTTCCCCAATATTGTAATGTGAAATCAACGTCACCTGCTCCTCCCAAATAATTATCATCTCTCTACGGTACAGTGAAGCCAAGGATGACACAAAACTCACAAGCCTTTTGTAAGCCTAGTCCTAGCCAAAAGCTTGGCTCCCAAAAGCCCTTTAAAAGAGTTATGAGGATGTATTTATAACCAAAGAGGGATGAATCTTGGAATTCCCCCTTTGTAACTCTTGGACTCCCATCATGACTCCTCACATTACATATGACTCTTCAAATTCCATCAAGGACACATGGAATTTCACTTATACAATAATTATAAATAATATTATAATCTCCACTCGTACCCATATAAGACAAAGTAGGGTAGAGAAAAATTGACAGCCTAATAAGAAAAAATACTATGATGACGGAGTTTGGATTAAATCAAGCCAGTAAACCTCAAATTGATGTGTCTTGATCACATACTCATTCCAAGCTTGGTATTGTGCAATGATCTTCCCAAACCACGAGATGGTGTCAAGTTGGAAGCAAACTTGTAATATCCCCAAAAGGAAGAATGCAGTAATACTTCACACAATATAAGAACTTACAGCAAGATAAACAATAAATATAAGTACAAATCAGAATATGCAGAAAGAGCTAAGCCATTTTATTATATTGGATATGAATCAGTTACAAATGTACAAAATATAGGTAGATCTAGCCAAAAAGATGAGCTAGGATCACCCTGGAAATATGTGTGAAGCAGGTACAACGTAACTGCTGAGGCTCTGCAGCAAATACTGCGATGTATCTTCAGCAGAATATAAACATGGAGTTGCAGGCTGAAAAGAAAAATGTATATCTACTCAAAACTAGAGCTATGATGATGACAAGATTCAAGATCTGGCCACTGTGATGGATTCCCAAGATAACCCAGGAAGGATTTTCCAGATCTGCAACTTTGGAAAAATCACCTCCCCAGGGTTTGATCCTTGATCTACTGGGAAATACAAATCTGAAGCTAGATCTGAAGAATAGATGGCTGAAATGTGTTCTCAGATCATATCTATGCTTGAAGGGTTGATCCCTTCCTCAGATCTATGAGCTGGGAGCTCTAGATCTACCTTCTCAATCCTCCAATGATGAATTCAACTGCTGCAACACAACTGCCAATAGAAAATGTGCTGTGAGGGAAAGAGAGGCCTTCTTCCTGGTGAAAAATGATGCAATAAGATCCAGGCTGATGATGAGACTGATGGCAATGTGAAGGAATGATCCTCCACTGGATTTCTAGTTGAAGTACTAGCAACTTCCTTCTTCCTTTCAGATCTGCAATATGGACAACGTTATTCTTAGAGAGAATACTGCTGCTAGGAGGTCAATAAAATTTTGCCTAGTGCCAGATCTGAAATGTAGCTCTGGGAATGCTGATCTATAAGCCCAAGTGATGGGAATAATCCCTCACCTTGTTCTCCAGCTGAAGCACTGAAGACAGCTTCCACCTTCCAAACTGATCTTCAGAAAACTGTAGTTTTCTGAATATGAATGTTCTGCAGAAAGTAGAAAAAGGAAATGGCACTTAAAGCCTGATGTATAATGAAGTACAAACCTCTTCCTTGGAGATCACTCAAAGAAAGAGGAGGGATTCCCGCTCGAGAACACCCTATGCTAAACAGCACCTGCAATCTCTGCTAAACAGCCCAAGAATGCAGTTGAATGTCACTTGACAATTCCATATCTAAAATATCATACATCAAATAATCCAAGATGCCTTTCACCTTTGCCTTCATCTTTTTTATAATGATTGAGCCATCCCAAGCCTTGGCCCTAATCGCAACTGCGCTGTCTCATGTGGACAATATCCTCCAAGTGGGACAACGTTGTTTGACCAAATCAACCAAATAGTCTAGGTGCAATGTACACCTCTTCCATCATGTGTGCTTCATTTGCACATGATCCTCCACCACTTGATCATTAATGCTCAATCACCCTCTGTTTGACATCTTCAATATCTTAGTTGACTAAGTCAACCCTCCATGATCTCTCTCATTAAATGAGACATGATCTCCAATCTTATTCACATTAGTAGTTGCTCAACTACCTCTTTCTGCACATCTAGTCTAGATTAATCCACATTCACACACACAAAGTGGATATTTATTCTTGTTGAGGATTGTAGGTCCTTCCACCCTTTTATTTACTTAATTCATTAATAAAATCAAGGACTCTAATATTCCAAATGTAATGTGAAAATTTGGGAATATTACAGTCCCCCCCCCGGGAAAATTTTGCTTGTCCTCAAGCAACTCCAAAAGTAGATGCAAAGCCATATATTCCCCTCCAAATGGCATCCACATAAGGAAGGCTTCCTCCATTTGCTTCAATAGATTATGCATGTTTGGTTCCAAAGATTTCTTTTAAAAGCATAAAGAATGACCTCCAACTATTTGGTTAGATGTCCTCCTCCCATCATGAAGTACCAAGTGACAACCATATGATGGCCAAAATCGTCATGAGTACATGAGGTGCATACAATAAGGTGGTTCTCTTCACAAAGGAAAAGTCCCATCACACAATACATATCTTCATCCCATGTTTCATGAGTTAGATTGAGCATTGAGATGCTTTCATAGTTAGCCCTGTTGGCCTTGTTGGATCCAAACGTCATCATTCCAACATTATGCAAAATAATGGAAGAAGTAATATGGGTAGACAAAGATGTAAAACCATATTCTCCTAACAATAACCACCAGAGTAAGGCCCTTTGTTGCCATCCTCCATCTCCTCCATATAATATGGACAAGCCAAACTCCCCCAAAAGCAATCCAAGCAACAAGAGATCTTGCTGCTTTCTCTCCTCCATATGTGCATCATGAAGAAAAAGCATACTAATGGAAATAGGAGATGTCACATCATCCCAATACAAAGAAACATCATTAATGCACATCATGAGATTATTATGCCAATTTTTACTCAATACAAAACACATAGACATAGGAGATGCCATGTGGTGGCCAAACTCTCTCAAGTGAAACCAAAATGAACATGCCTTCCCTTGCTGCAATTCATCATTGAATGACAAGGCATAATTCATAAAATTATGAGCTATTGGGTGGTATTCATATTCACCCAAGATCAGCCAGCGCAACCATGCCTCCTTCTTCATTTCATACATGTTTTTCAAGGTATGAATCAGAAAAATAGGTGCCTTTGGAGAGTGATAGAAATCTCCCAATGGAAACCAACGTAACCAAGCATGTTGGCCCATAAAAATATGCAAGTGGCTTTGCAACCCTTTGCTTATCATCCTTTCCCATTCACTCCCATGGGGATGATGAATGAGGTACTACATAATCATGGCATCCTCCCTTTGTAGAATGCCATCCTTCCCAAACTATTGAAGACTTTTTCATTTCATGAAATGTTGAAATGCATCTCTAATGAGATCTATTAATGAGATTCCCTCTCCATCAAAGGCCCTCCAAAACCAAATAAGTTTTGGATTTAATGCAAGTAGAAGTTTCTCTTTGAGCAGTGAGAGGCTCATTGAGAAAGGGTCATCTAGAAGGGAGAAAAGGTTTCTCATTTCAAGATGTCTATTTTTTATCATCTTTGATTCCATTGCTTCATGAATGAGGCTACCTCTAGAATGCTCCAAGAATGATGAATCCATTTCTTTGTCACAACTACTAAGTGGCAGCGCTGTAGATTTGCAGGGTAATACATATGGTGTCTCAAAGTAAGGCACAATACTGATCTCATAATCAGCCATTGTACATAGAATAATGCTAATCCCATTTTCTGAAACTCTACATCTCAACTTAAGGTGTTGAGTGCAGCTAGGGATAGTTTTCAGTCTCCTCCTTGATTAGATCAAGGGTCCTCTGTGCTATGATATGTCTCTGCTTCAAATCAGAATTTTGTTCTAACCCTTGGTTATGCATAAATCTTGAAACAATATGTGTTGAAATTCTATGCATACCTTGGTTCAACTGATATGTGGGAACCTCTTGACAGAACACAAGAATTCCTCCAACCGGGACAATAGTATCTCCAACTGTTGGTAAGAGTGATGGCCTCTTTTCTTCAAGTGTACCAGCACTGGTATCCTCCTCCTCTTCCTCATGTACCTTCTGATCCATGCATGGGACTCCATATGTCAAGAGCTCAAGACTGTCTTGCAAAGATGCAAGTGTCCCTTCTCCAGATACAAGTATTTCTGCAGCAGGTAGTGAAAGTAGTGACCTCTTGTCCAAAGTGAAAAGATTGACATTCTCCTTGGTTTCATTGGGAGATGCCCCTTTGTAGCACAACTCTATCTTCTCCACATCAAATTTCTTCCTCAACTTGTGAAAGAAATATAAATACTTGGTCACCTTTGCATGCTATATGTGCCCAAACCACCAATATTCTGCTTCATCTAAGAGATGAAATGCTGCAATTTGGACAACCTCCTCTTCAACAACAAGATGTAGCTTGAAAAAGGAATCTAACTCCTTCCTCCAAGCCTCGACATTTTTTGAGGAAGATCCATCAAATGTAGGCAAATAAAATCTATTATGCCTCTTCCTTCTATTGTTGCTATAGGATCCTCTTTCTTCTTTAATATGGAAGAATTGTTGGAGAGTTAGCTTCTCCTTGAAAGCTCTAGACTGTGCTTTGTACTCTTCAAGATATAGACAGAGAGTCTCATGAGTCTCAGGTTCATTCCTTTCTTCACTTCTATACCTCTCACCTTCTTCAAAGAAAGTGGGCATAGTGGATCTATAAGGAGATCTAGGATTCTACTGTCTTTCTTGTTGCTGATAAGAAGTGCTTTCCTCATCGGATCTTCTTCTTGGATCTTCTCTCTATTCTTCCTCCTTCATTTGATTGACATCCTTGGAGAGATCTTGCATGGATCTGAAGAAAGGAGTGACAGATATCACATCCTCCATGATAGATATCATCTATCTGTTCTTCTTTCAATGTAAAACGATGAAGTGTCCACAAGCTGAGCCAAAGATCATGCTTTGATACCACTGTAATATCCCTAAAGGGAAGAATGCAGTAATTCTTCACACAATATAAGAACTTACAACAAGATAAACAATAAAACTAAGTACAAATCATAATATGCAGAAAGAGCTGAACAATTTTATTATATTGGAGATGAATCAGTTACAAAATTACAAAATATAGGTAGATCTAGCCAAAAATATGAGCTAGGATCACCCTGGAAACATGTGTGAAGCAGGTACATCATAACTGTTGAGGCTCTGCAGCAAATACTGCGATGTCTCTTCAGCAAAATATAAACATTGAGTTGTAGGCTATGTAAGCTGCAGCCCTAGGGCTGAAGATATGCTGCAAAAACTGAAATGAGAAGATATGGATGAAGCTGATGTAGATAACTACAGATCTACTCCAATGTATCCTCTGGATGAAATAATGGTTCCCCCATTGAAGAAATCACCTCTCAAAACAACCACTACAACTACCCTTGCAACTCCTCCCTAAAATAACACAGATCTGGACTGAAACTGTGCTATAGGGGATAAATTATCCTTGGCCTAGTGAAAAATGTGTTAGTAAAGCCCAAGGGGCTTCTTTACAGGCCTCCTAATGGATGGAAACCTTCCTCCACTGAAAAAATAGCTCTGAATACACCCGATCTAATTCTCCACTGTTGCACCCTACAACACAACACAATATCCTGCAGAAACTGCACTGATGAATAAAGCTATAGCTTGGCCTGAAAACATGAATGTGGAAATGAAATGAAATGCTCTTCCAAGAGGCCTCTCAAGGAAATAGGTTGGATTCCCGCTCGGGAACACCCGATGCTAAACAACACAACAATCTCAACTAAACAACTGAAGAATGCAAGAAGTCCAAACAGACCACATACAAAATAATAATCCAAAAACATAACCCCATATGGCCGCCATCCTATTCCTTATATATATTATGAGCTTCCGTGCCCTTGGCCCCACTCAATTAGGTCATTTCCTTCATGAAATCAATATCCCTCCAAAACTGCGTTATTCCTCATTTAATCTCCACTCCTCCATAACAGTGTTGTTGACTTTGTCAAATTTGAATGAATCAACATGATCCAACCCCTTTTCACACTTATAGGTGCTTTATTTAGCTTCTTAGAAGTCCTCCTTTCACACTTGAAGTGTTTTTATTACTTCTTAGGAGATTTAAGGGCCTCCCTGCCCATTTATTCACCTACCTAGTGACAACATGATCTATAATATTCCATTTAGCTAAAATATAAATTTTAGGAATATTACAGTCCTCCCCTTCAAAATGTTGCTTGTCCTCAAGAAGCTATAAAGGTGGAGCAAAATTCCTCTCCTCCTCCTCTTATGGCCTCCTCATCAATTGTCCCCACCACTGCTCAAAATAATGCTGCAATAAATCTGCCCTCCAAAGGTTCCTCCCAAGTATGCAAAACGAAATGGCTCACGTCATGAGAAAGTGGAAGGTGTAAGTAGAAACCTTCTTGCTTTCCAATGGCCTCCTCAAGGTAGGAATGATGAAAAGCATAGGGGAGCTCATTCCCAATGAGAGACTCCCATCTCGATGCTATCATCCAAATGAAATGAATTACCTTCCAACATGGTAACTCATAGAAAATTTCCTCCCAATTGTTCATGAGAGGCATATCCCAAGTGCTCCAAACAATCACGTGGCCCACCTCATAAAGAAGAAAGTGATCTATTGTAGTGGCCATATCATCTCCCATGCTCCTCTTAAAGCATGAAGCATAAAAGATGTGGGAATTTTCATTCCCTATGGACACATTCAACCAATGTGTCTCTCCTCCAAACATGCTCCCAACAAATATAAGAACAACATCAGCACATGGAATCATAATCAAAATCATGCTAGCTACCATATGTAATAAGGGAGAAGGACAATGGTGCCTCAATTGCAACCAATGAAATTTTACTCTCAACTGCATCAGAACATGGCATGATGTGTGGCTTCCCAACCACTTGTTTGTTGCCACAATCTCCTCACAAGCTTGGAGGAGGTGTATAGTGTATGGTGCAAATTGAACATACACTACATAAGATATAATATCTCCAAGACCTACTAGGAATTGGCCATCATCAATGCTGCTTATGGCCTCAAGTAGACCATGAAGTATAGAAGGAAGAATGCTCCTTCTTGGAGCAATGTCCTGCACATATATGGTTAAAGAATGCACATATTCATTATATAAATCATTATGCAACCAAACAATATCCTTACCATATGATTTGCTCATGCAAATGGAGTGGCTCATAGATAAATCCCCTCTCATTCTCAAAGAGGAAAGAGGTGGTTGTGATAAATCCCCCAAAGATTCATGTATCTCCTCCATCTCCAGATGATCCATGCATCTCCTCAAATGCTAATATGTCTCCTCTTCAAAGCCTTCCCAAGTGTACCCCTCCATGATGGTGTGGTATGCTCTCATAGAATAAGTGTGGCTGAAGAGAAAATATTCATGAGCTGCTTGTAGTAACTTCTCCTTAAGCCTGGAAGCTCTAGATAAGAATATCCTACCATGATAGTAGATGAACTCATCTCTGACTGAATATCCCTCCTCATGTAGTTGGTCATCCAATATCATACAAGTAAAAAGATCCTTGGAATAATCCACCAACAGTTGGGATTTCCAATATGGATTTATCCTTCATAGTGACAGCGCTGATGATCTATCACAAAGAGCATTTGTCATATGTTGTGTTGGGTGTGGAGCCTGATTATCTTATTTATTTTGTATCACAGCGTTGGACCCTTGTACCTTAATGGGGCAGCAACGCCGCCTAAAATTAAACGCTGTCTGGGGGGTCCAAGGGGGGGATCTCTTCATTTTGCTAGATAATAGAAAGGAAGAACTGGCTGTTCGAGGTGGACGTAGCCCAAACTGGGTGAACCACATATATTTGTGTCTCTTTAGTTTTATGTGTTTTGTGTGCTTGAGTTTTTCGCATATTTTATGTGTTGCATTTCTCTGTAATATATAATTTTCTAACAACTTCTATCAGAGCCAAAGGTCTATTTGGTTGATAATCTCGTAGGAAAGAAGGGTTCCTAGTTCGAGTAGGAGCAATGGCGGAAGATGGTAAATTTAGGGTCGAGAAATTTAATGGCCAAAACTTCCCGCTGTAGAAGATGTAGATGGAAGATTATCTGTATCAGAAAGATTTGTACCTACCATTGAGCATAAAAACAAAGAAGCCGACGACTATGAGAGATGCAGAATGGGAGATTCTCGATAGAAAGGCACTCGGAACAGTACAGTTGTGCCTCGCGGCATTAGTAGCCTTCAATATTTCAAAGGAAACAACAACATAGGTTTTGATTAAGGCGTTGGAGAAACTATATGAAAAACCCTCGGCCTCAAACAAGGTATTTATTATGAAGCTTTTATTTAATATGAATATGTCGGAAGGTGGATCTGTTGCAGACCATTTAAATGATTTTAATACAATTACCAGTCAGTTAAGTTATGTAGGGGTAAAATTTTATGATGAAGTTAGGGCTCTTTTATTTCTGTGCTCATTGCCAGAAAGCTGGAATGGTTTAGTTATTTCCATTAGTAACTATGTTTCTGGATCTAGTACTTTAAAGTTTGATGATGTTGTCGGTGCTATCCTTAGTGAGGAAATGCGATGGAAAATCTCCAGTGAGACATCGGGTAATTCTTTGAGTGCAAAGTCTAGGGGAAGAAAAATAAAAAGAGGAAAGAGCTTAGGATATCGCAGTAAATCAAGGAAAGGCAGATCCAAGTCTAGATCAGGGATAGTGTGTTGGAAATGCAAAAAGAAAGGACACCTAAAGAAAGACTATAGATCTCGGAAGGGAAAAGAAGGAGATGCACAACAAGAAAACAATCATGAAGCAAATGTGACAGGTGACATGTTACAAGATGCTTTGATTATTTCTTTCGAAAATGTTACTGATTCCTGGGTGATAGATTCAGGGGCCTCATTCCATGCCACACCTGATAAGAAATATTTTCATGACTATGTTCAAGGAGATTTTAGACAAGTTCGTTTGGGTGGTGATAAACCCTGTAAAATTGTTGGAATGGGTAAAGTTCTTGTAAAACAATAGAATGGAAACCAATGGCTATTAAAGGAGGTAAGGCATGTTCCAGATCTGAAGAAAAATCTGATTTCAATAGGGCAGTTAAGCAGTGAAGGTTGTGTGACAACTTTCACAGATAAAACTTGGAAGGTCACCAAAGGAGCCTCGGTAATAGAAAAAGGTGAAAATGTTGGTACATTGTATTTATGCAATGGTATTTCTAGCTCTGTTAATGCTTTAACTTCCAAAGGAGCATATGCAACATTATGGCATCATAGGCTCGAACACATGAGTAAGAAGGGGATGAATATTCTTCACTCAAGAAATTTGTTGTCGGGTTTGAAAAATGTTGACTTGGATTTCTGTGAGAATTGTATTTATGGAAAACATAAGAGAGTCAGATTTCTCAGAGTTGGGAAAGAAAAGAAGAGTGAAAAATTAGAGCTTGTGCATACAGATGTATGGGGACCTGCTTAGGTATCATCTCTCAGTGGCTCTCGTTATTATGTTACTTTTATTGATGATGCAACTAGAAAAACTTGGATTTATTTTATTCAGAATAAATATGATGTATTTGATACTTTCAAGAAATGGAAAGCTTTGGTTGAGATTGAGACAGGAAAGAAGTTGAATTGTCTCAGATCAGATAATGGAGGTGAATAGTTCAAAAAAGAGTTTGATAGGTACTGTTTAGAGCATGGAATTAGAAGAGAGAAGACAGTTCCAAGAACACCACAAGAAAATGATGTGTTAGAAAGGATGAACAGAACAATCATGAAGTGTGCAAGGTGCATGAGATTGCATGCAGGATTTCCTTTACAATTTTGGGCAAATGCTGTAGATATTGTTGTTTATCTAATAAACAAAGGGCCTTCAATTTCCTTGGATGGTGGTATTCCAAAGGAAGCATGGATAGGTAAAAAGGTAAACTACTCTTTTTTAAAGCCTTTTGGCTATGAGGCCTTTGTCCATATTAATAAAGAAAACATAACAAATCTTGAGGAAAAATCAAAGAAATGTACCTTTATTGGATATAGTGTTAATGATTTTGGTCATCGTTTATATGATTATGAAAATCAAAAAATCATTAGGAGCAGAGATGTAATATTCAATGAAAAGGTCTTGTATAAGAATCAGTTGCAGGAAAAGAAACAGGAAAAAGAAAACAAGGAATACACATTTCTTGATGAGATCATTGAAAAAGTAAAGGTGCCTGAAAATAATAATAATCAACAACTGTTGAGCCCTAAAGATGTCCTTTCCTTTCACCAAATTTCACTTCATTACATTTTTCCTTTAGCAACTATAGGCTTAAAAGATCAATAGGAATGATTAAAATTACTTTAAGAATGTATGCAATGATTGACTTACTATACTTTTGTGGTTTTGTTGTCATAGTGATTTTTTATCAGACTTAGCTACAGAATGCAGCCATTCTGTAGCTAGTCGCATATTCCATAGCCATCTTTATGTTCACACAGGTTACAGGTGTCACTTGAGGGAAAAACGCATATGGTTAAATTCCAGAACACTCCTACATCATTCCTTGTCCTCTATGAAGGTTGAGCAAAAATCTGCAAGTGGTTATGCACGTGGAGAAAACCAAAACTAAGAAGTAGACTTCTACAAGGATAAGGACTCTTCAGGTGTCTTCAGAAAAATACGAGTCCTCAACAGGAGTTCTAGTTTGATTTTGATTGTAAAAGACACCTATTACTATTTCTCCTCAATGACAGTTATGTATTTGCTTATAAGAATAACTCGGTGAACCGAGAAACAGTTAGTTAGTTGATGTTTTGTTTTTAGTCCTCAAAGACTATGATACTTTGTTTCTGAGCATTTTCCTTTAATGAAAGAAGTAAAACTTTAATGCATGATCTGAAGCAATTTTAAGGAGTTAAGGATTTGTGTACCGATCTGGTGGTAGAGGGCCCCTACTGTCCAAAAGGCTTTCTGCATATTTTCTAGATAAGTGATCTTTAGCTCTGCTTCGTTCTTAACTTAGGCAGTTTCTGAGTTTATTCTCTTTCATCATGCTTATGTCATTTACTTACATCGAATATTACAATCAATCTTGTTCTCATGAATTGTTCCAATATATCACTATCACGTGAATGAGATAGAGCTGTAGTACTCTTGAGTTAATTTCATTTTAGTTCAGTCCTGTTCATTACATTTCGGTTCTATTAGTTAATTGTATTTCAGTCCTGTTAAATTAGATTTAAAAGACTCTCATTATTTTATAAGCTGCTCTTGTTCTTAATCTCTTCTAACAAATAATTATCATATGGAAAAGAATTAGCTATATCATTTTGAGTTCTTGACTGTTCTGCAATTTCTCATAATTTTACAAACAACCTTTTTCCAAAGTTATTCCAAGAGATCTCTAACCCTTGAATGAGGCTTAATAGTAACATTTTGAGTTGCAGAATGGGTTAATTCTAGTGTCATAAGTTATTTTAGCATAGGGTTCCTTACTATGTTGCAAATAATCTTTTCTCAAAATGTTCCAACAAATTTCTAACAATGGATGAGATTTTCTCCTTGATATTTTAAGTTGTTGTTTACTAAAGAGAACCTCATTACATCAAACTTATCCTTTTTCTCAAATTGTTCCAACATACCTCTAATGAATTGAATTGGACTGAGTTTAATGTTATGAGTTACTTTTCTTGTCAAGCTTTACAATCTGTGAATTAGCATTTTCTGTTCTTAGGTGCCATACATAGTTTAGAGTAGATTTTGCTCTGTTTTAGTGTGATCAATAACTTCTCTTTGCCAATAATTTAGTTCTTTTCCTCTTAGCATAAAAACACAAAACCAAAAACACTAGAAAAACACTAAAAACAACGAAGTAGGAAGAAGATACCTAGGCACATATAGTGCACTTCACTTCAACAGTTTACTAGCCCTGGTTGACAATTTATGACATCAATTTAGGAACACTAAGTTGAGTAGATAAGAACCACCACAACAACAATAGGCACCTCAAACACCTGAAATTTGTGTTAGAAGATCTACCAGGATAAGTAGATCCCCTGAATGATACTCTCCTTCATTATATTATTTATTTTTGACTGATTTTGGTGAACCCGAATGTTATGAAGAAGCAATGCAGGTTGAAAGCATGAAGAAGTGCGAGCTAGCCATGGAAGAAGAGATGGACTCCTTAATACATAACAAGACTTGGGACTTAGTTAGGTTGTCTGCAGGTAAAAAAACATTGCAGAATAAATGGGTTTATAGGTTGAAGGAAGAAGGTGGAGGAAAACAGAGGTACAAAGCTAGACTTGTGGTGAAGGGGTTTGCACAGAAGAAAGGAATTGATTTTGATGAAATATTTTATGCTGTTGTTAAGATGACTTCAATTAGAACTATTTTAATTCTTGTAGCAGCGGAATATTTACATCTTGAACAGTTAGATGTAAAGAAAACATTTCTCCATGGAGATTTGGAGGAAGAGATCTATATGAGGCAACCGGAAGGATATGAGGTCAAAGGGAAAGAAAAATTAGTGTGCAGGTTAAAGAAGAGCTTGTATGGATTTAAACAGGCACCAAGGTAGTGGTATCTAAAATTTGACAGGTTTATATCTGAACAAGGTTATACTATATGTCACTCTGATTATTGTGTTTATTTGAAAAAGAAAAATGATGGGAGCTATATTATATTGTTATTGTATGTAAATGACATGCTTGTTGCAGGGTCTAACATGCAGGAAATAAATGTGCTCAAAAGAAAATTGGAAAATTCATTTGCAATGAAGGATTTGGGAGCTGCAAAAAAAATCCTTGGTATGAGAATAACTAGAGACAAAAAAATTGCAAATTAACACTGTCTCAAAATAAGTACATACAAAAGGTGTTGAAAATATTTAATATGCAAAATGAAAAACTAGTTAGTACAAATTTTGCTAGCCATTTCAAAATTAGTAAGGAGATGTGCCCCAAGACCCAAGAAGAAATGGACTATGTGTCTAAAGTTCCATATGCATCAGCAGTTGGAAGCTTAATGTATGCAATGGTCTACACAAGATTTGATATTGCACATGTAGTGGGAGTTGTAAGCAGGTACATGAACAATCCAAGAAAATAACATTGGATGGAAGTGAAATGGATTCTTAGATATTTGAGAGGTACCACAAATCAAGCATTATGCTTTGGTCATTCAAACATTTCTTTACAGGGATATGTTGATTCAGATATGGCAGGTGATAGAGATAACAAGAGGAGCACTACAGGATATGTATTTACTGTAGGTGGAACAACTTTCAGTTGGGTTTAAAATCCAAAGTTTTGTTGCACTTTCAACAACAGAATTAGAGTATGTTGCTACTACAGAGGCTAGTAAAGAAATGATTTGGTTACAAAGGTTTATGGATGAATTGGGTAAAAAGCATGATATGGGAATGTTATACAGTGATAGCCAAAGTGCTATTCATCTTGCAAAGAACTCAAAATTTCATTCCAGAACTAAACACATACAGCTCAAGTACCATTTCATACGGTCAGTATTTGAAGATGGGCGATTGAAGCTGGAAAAGATACACACTAGCCAAAATCCTGTAGACATGCTAACAAAAGTTGTAAGCAGGGAGAAACTGAGATTATGCTCAGTTTCAATTGGTCTTCAAGGATGACGATGAATATGAGAAAAAATCAGGTCCAAAGAGGAGTCATTGTCCAGCAAATGAAGCATCGGTGGATTTTCTACAATCAGTCTCCAAGTGGGAGATTGTTGGGTGTGGAGCCTGATTATCTTGTTTATTTTGTATCACAACATTGGACCCCTGTACCTCGTTGCCGCCTGAAATTAAACACTGCCTGGGGGGTCCAAGGGGGGGCAACTGCAACTTTGTGGAGGCCCCCCCTGGTGGGGGGTTTCAGGGGCAGCGCCCTCGAAGTTAAAAACTGATGTAAAATTGCCTTGTAAAATTATAGTAATTTCTAGTCAATCTAGGTTGTTCATTAGGCAGATGATCTGACGGTAGAAGTTATGTTTAGTTTAGGTTTTTTTTCCGTAGAAGGAAACCCCTCGCTTGTATGAGGGCATTGTATTGAAACAGATAAGGAGACTGTGTGAGAGAACTGAGGATATTACAACGAATCTGTTGTAGGTCATGTCTCTTCTTTTTGCTGGATAATAGAAAGGAAGGGTTGGTTGTTCGGGGTGGAAGTAGCCCAAACTGGGTGAAACACGTATATATGTGTCTCTTGGGTTTTATGTGTTTTGTGTGCTTGAATTTTCCGCATATTTTATGTGTTACATTTCTTTGTAATATATAATTTTCTAATAGGTTGTCCTTCTCTTTGACATCTCCCATGCCAAAGGTACAAGTTGGAAGGTTGTTATCCTTCCCATTCTGCTCTTGCCACAACGCAAAATCTGAAATGAGAGTGGGTAATGATGATGTTGGGAGAATGTCTCCCCCCTCCCTGATTCTACCCAAGGCTCTCAGTGCTATATCAAGTCCTCCCAAGGTCCTCACCCCTTTGGAATCAATGAGTGGTGCAACCAAATGTGAAGCATCTCCCATCATGCCCTGATCTGGTGGTCTCCCCGGTGGAATGCCTCCATGCAATGAGACATCAATATCAAGAGTAGACTGTATATTTGAATGGGAAACTTTGTCCCTACCCTCACTGTGCAAATTAGTCCACCTCTTATGTGCATCAATCTGCTGAAATAGATAGGGGTGTGTGCTAATAATCATAAGATGTTGGTCTTCCTCCCTACCTTCTCCTTTCATCTGCAAGGTTCCACAATCTATCAATAGTAGCACATGTTTTTCATGGATTGTGCCTTGATCACCACATATGAAATCCTTAGGAACTTCTTGCAATGATATAAGAATTCCTCTTGTTGGAGCAAGTGCTCCATCTACCTCTGCATGAGATGCTAGATATGCCCTGGATTTGGCAGCGTTGTTGCCTCCAGCCTTCTCTTCCTCTTCAATATGAATGGGAAACTCTTCAATAAGAGGACCATGTTTTCAAAAAGGGATCTCCATGCCCTTTGTCCAAGAATATGAGATAGAGATCTTGCCTCTAGAAAAGTATTATGCAAGATGTCAACCTCTTCAACATTTTTTTGAATTGGAGTTGAGTTCATAGGTCCTTCCAACCCATGCAAACATTTTGTTTGTTTTGGTTTTTTTAGCTCCATCAAAGGTGTTTTAGAATTTTTTCATCAAACCTTTCCACTAGTCTCCTAGTTAAATTTACATAAGTAGAATTATTTGCATTTTTTAAAGAAAAGGACTCAAATATCCACCAAGCATAGGCCTTACCTTCAAAATGCAGCGCTGCAACTTTGATGGCTTCATTCTCTGAAACTTGGTGTTGCTGCAAATAGGTTTTTAGCTCCTCCACCCAAGCCCTAGCTGAACATTTAGGTGAACTATCAAAAGTAGATAGAAATAATCTACCCAAATCATGTTGCTGGCTCCTTTCCTCCTTGATCTTGCAAAATTCTTGGAAATTTATGTGATCTATGAACCTCTTAGTTTGAGATTCATATTCTTGAAAATAATCACTAAGAGTTTCCCCCCTAGGAATTTCTTATTCTTCCATCTCCCTCATAGTAGATCTGGGCATATGACTGCATGCTCACACCCATCATGAAAAAATCTAGGGCTTGCTTCAGATTCAAACACTTTTGGAGATTCCTGACACATCTCCCTTCTCATCTTCTTGATATCTCCATGAATGCTCTACATAGTTTGAAAAAGAGGATTTGAGATCTCCTCTTCCTCTCTTCCTCCAAATAATGGATTCATGTCTATGTTCTTCTGTACATATCCTCTTTTTTTGAGAAGCTTCTCCTTATGGTGAAATATTGGCTGAATGCATAGGCTAAGCCAAGATTATGATCTGATACCACTGTAATATCCCAAAATGGAAAAACAACAATACAGCTCATAAAATGAAAGCATCAGCAAGTATTTAACACATGAAATCATGAGACCAATATAAAGCCATGTTTCTGATCATATATGCAGCAAATGAGTACAAAACAATGAGGCACCAATCATAGAATGTGATCACGCAAGCCTCCAATACATAAAAAATCTCAAAAGTGAGATGTTGCTGCAACAAAAAATGCCAGAGAATTGATAAAACATAGTAATATTATACATAACTACAGCTAGATACGATACAATGATATAAAATTACAAATATAGGCCCCAATAGACATCTAAACATACAGATCTGGGCACTAGATCACCTTTCCAAGACAACCCAAGAGGGTTTCCGGAAAATGCACACAATGTGCTAATGTAAGCTGTAGCCCTAGGGCTGAAGATATGCTACAACAACTAAAATGAGAAGATATGGCTGAATCTGATGTAGATAACTATAGATCTTCTCCAATAGATCCTCTGGATGAAAGAATGGCTCTCCCACTGAAGAAATCACCTCTCAAAACAACCACTGCAACTACCCCTACAACGCCTCCCTAAAATAACGCAGATCTGGACTAAAACTGCGCTGTAGGAGATAAATTCTCCTTGGCCTAGTGCCAAATGTGTCAGTAAATCCCAAGGGGATTCGTTACAGGCCTCCCAATGGATGGAAACCTTCCTCCACTGAAAAAATAGCTCTAAAGACACCCGATCTAATTCTCCACTACTGCACCCTGCAACACAGCACAATATCTTGCAGAAACTGCACTGATGAAGAAAGATGTAGCTTGGCTTGAAAACTTGAATGTGGAAATGAAATGCAATGCTCTTCCAAGAGGCCTCTAAAGGAAAGAGGTGGGATTCCCGCGTAAGAACACCCAATGCTAAACATCACAACAATCGCAACTAAACAGTTGAAGAATGCAAGAAGTCTAAACATTCCACATACAAAATAATAATCCAAAAACATAACCCCATATAGCTACCATCCTCTTCCTTATATGGATTATTCCCTTGGCCCCACTCAATTAGGTCATTTCATTCATGAAATCAATCTCCCTCCAAAACTGCGTTATTCCTCATTTAATCTCCACTCCTCCATAACAACACTGTTGACTTGGTCAAAGTTGACTGAATCAACATGATCCAACCCTCACTACAAGAAAAAAGCACATTGGTGAGGGGCGAAAATGGTCACCATAAGCTCATTGGTGAGGGTCAAAAGAGCCTTCGTCACCAAAAACTGAACGTCACCAAAGGTGGCGTCGCCGAAAGTATAGGTGTTGTGGTGACATTCAAAGTCCGTCACCAATAATGATTTATAGTGACGAATAGTGACCGTCACCATTTCATATGAGCAATGGTGACGGACAATAGCCTCCGTCACCAAAAAAATGAACGTCACCAAAGGTGGCGTCGCCGAAAGTATAGGTGTTGTGGTGACATTCAAGGTCCGTCACCAATAATGATTTATAGTGACGGATAGTGACCGTCACCATTTCATATGAGCAATGGTGACGGACAATAACCTCCGTCACCAAAAAACTAAATGTCACCAAAGGTGGCGTCGCCGAAAGTATGTGTTGTAGTGACATTCAAGGTCCGTCACAAATATTGATTATAAAGACGGATAGTGACCGTCACCATTTCATATGAACAACAACGATTTTTTGTGATGGACCTTTCATGGCCGTCACTATTGGTGCATATATATGGCGATGTTCATTGACCGTCACCATAAACTCATTGGTGATATCAAAGTCCGTCACAAATAATGACTATAATGACAAACAGTGACCCTCACCATTTCATATCAACAGCAACGATTTATGGTGACGGACCTTTAATGGTCATCACTATTGATGCGTATATATGGTGGCATTCGTTGACCGTCACCATTTCATATTTTGGTGAGGGTCGAAAAACGTCACTATAAGCTCATTGGTGATGGTCAAAAGAGCATCCGTCACCAAAAACTGATCTTCGTCATTCCCTATATATCAATATCAGGGCACGATGGAATCGAACCACCAACCTCCTGCTTGTAAAGCAGGTGCTCTTCCATTGAGCTAGCACCCTTTAAATAATTAGACTTTAAACTAGCAATTGCCCCAAAAGGTGCAAAGATACACCAAAGGAATAAGAACCTGGAAAACTGAAAGAATTCAGTGTCCTTTCTCCTATTTTTATTCTACAACACTCTACAAAGTATGATCTTGATCTATGACGTATTTATGTCGAGTGGTTCTAATTTAATAGTAAATTTTATATTCAGATAAAATAAATGAATAACTGAGAGGCCTTACGGGCTAATTTTTAATCCTTACACCAAAATCTCTTAATATTCAAGTATATGGAACAACTCGTTCAAAGTTCAAACTGATGTAGATTTTAAATGGAAAGCCTAAAACCAGCTAAGTAGTTTACATGTTAACATTTTGGATATAACTTATGTTTAATTTATATGACAAGTTATGCCATAACCTTGAAACTAGTTTCTTAGCTAAAAGACTTTCTTAAGTCAACAATGACAAAGAAAGATAGTCATGGCAAGCAAAATTCGCTTGTTTTTTCTAATGAGGGTGCATGTAACTTGATAAAGGTTGTATGAGAGTATCAAACCATCTAAAATGCATCTCCTAAGCTAAAATGCATCTCCTAGATCATGTGTCTCCTTAAGGACAATGCATATCCAAGGTAATGTGTCACCTTAAGGACTCCCACACCTACATATCCACTCCCTCGACCCAAGAGTTCACATGTCGAGGGATTTTGTGTGCTCATGCTGATTTCGAGATGTTTTTGTCATGGTGAAATACCCAACTCTACTCCACGCACACAATCTCCCTTCATGCATCAACAACATGAAGTCACCAAGCTCCATATTAATCCAACACTTAGAGGAAGAATGTCTTTCAAACATCCAAACAAGGTCTAGCAGCAAACGGTAAACCACCTCCAATGTCCAAGTCCATCATGGAAGAGCATGGGCCAACCATTCACTATGCACCCCACATCTCATAAAGCACCCACAAGACCTAAACGTGGTGTAAAATTTTTCAAAGTAACCCGAAAGGCTAAAAATTATGTCCCTCTCATCATAAAATCCTTTGTAACTCCACGCATATTCAGTTACAACTTTCACTCATAAGTGTTGAAGAGTGTAACTAGGTAGGTCTTCATTATGACTATGTAATTATGTACTTATGTAAAGATGAAGTCAATAATAATAAAATGAATTTTTGGTTTACTTGCTTCACGGGTTTCATGAGCAAGATTCTTAGTATAGGTCTATAGACTTCTTCTTGATGTCTATTAGGCACATTAGTGTAATTAAGAGTCATGTAAAAGGCATGAAGAATACCCTCCAGGATGTTGTAGAAGAATGGCTTACAAACGTTGAAGATATGCCTATGAAGTCGACCTACAAACAAGTGTTAAAGTCTGCCTACTTAATGGCTATAAGGTCAACTTAATTACTTTGCTAGAACTACTATATATACCCTACATATGCTGCGGTTAAGAGAACATATTTGCAGATGATACTGAGGTTATATAACGTGCAAAAGGAACAAGTTTTGCAGATTACACTCAGGTTAATACAGCGTGGAAAAAGGAGCAAGTATTACGGTAAAGTATACAACATTAAAAGAGAAGAACAGATTTGCGGATTTTGGGTCTGAGTCAGTGCAGATATATCAAGGTAAAGTCTGAAGCAAACAGCATGGAAAGAAGGGTAACCAAATGCAGATCTGAGGCATGCGGATCTAAAATGCAAGTCTGATGTAAATTGAAAGGTACAGGAATATAATCTGTGGAAGCTACAGGAGCTGGACTGCAGATAGATGCAAAAGTATACAGTGCAGATATATCTATTGAAGGAATTTGCCAACGTCAAGACAACATTGTAATAAGACATGCTGATCTTAAAGGAGTTGTAAGTGAGGAAGGTAAATCAGATTACATTATAAGATATTCAGTTACGAGTGTAAATAATTATGTTTCAACATTTTGACTAAGTACTTTGATAACTAACTTGATGATGGAGTAACTAAGTTAAAGAAGAACACATAAGCAAGCTCACAAGTAGTTATTAAGAAGAGAATTTTGTATTACACACAAGCTCTACAAATTCTCAACATGGTTTCAGAGCTATGCTTATGATCAAAGGCAGTTTGAAAGGACTCGAAACATTCTAAAAAGACCTATGTCAAAAGGGCTCAAATCATAGTAAGACAGTCCAATAATTAAGCTAGGTGCAAGTTCACAAGAAAGGTCAATCTCTGTCACTATGAAAAGAAGGATCTCGGTAACATCTCAGTATCAATGACATCACAGTTTTGAAATTACCTCTGCCTCAATTCAGTACTACTCTTATAAGATTATTTCAATACCACAACAGTGAGGAGAATGAGCTATAAAGGTGTATTTACAGTTAAGGCTCGGTGTGACATAAAGATATCAGTATAATCCGTATTACAGTGAAGATCTTCAGTGTTATAATCACAGGTCAACTACAGTCTCGGTATAATCAATCACATGATAAGTATGACACTAAAATTTGGAACTACCACAGTGAAAAATCTATCACTGTTTCGTGCTACCACAGTGAGAAAGGTCTCACTGGTTCGGTGCCATCACAGCTTGATGAGAAGTATGCCATTTCAGTTTGATGGTATCACATAGGGTCTCACAGAAATGGTCAACAGAAGTCAGAGACATGTACAGTGAATTATTTACAATCGAAGCACAAAATAAGGTCAAAACAGTAATATGTATACACAGTGAAATAGTAAATTCGAGGATCTCAGAAGAAGATAACATAAGTAACAAGAAGCCAACAAACATTCACAATTAATTATCAAGTTAAGAGAAATCTACCCTAATCTACAAGCATCTTGATTTCTCAACATGGTATCAGAGCTAGGTTGAAGGAAAGGAAGATTGAAGATAATAGTTTGTTGGCTTATTTGCTTATCCTTGTGGCACCTTAAGCAAAGTATCATACAAATTATGTGACATACTTTCCTTGAAATACGAATTGAAAGAGGCACATTACCTCTGTGATTCATGTTGAAGAAAGACATCAATATTCCTGTGAACCGAGCTCATCAATAAAGGAAGGAATGAAATACTTAAGGGCTAGAAAAAGAGACCTATAATACATGCAAAGACTCTATGGCATTATCTCTGTAAATCAAGGATGAAATTCATATCTCTGCAAAGACTCTATCGCATTATCTCTGTAAATCAAGGATGAAATTCATATCTCTGTTGTCGACAAAATATTTCTCATAGGTACACATATTTGAGTCTCTATGTTGATTTATGAAGTAAGTTTCCTGTACTAACATGAATTTCAGAGGCACCTTCTCTTATGATAAGCATACAAGTCATTATCTTTATAATCTACAAAGTACTCAAAGAAAAAGCAAATGGCCTATATGAAATCTGTTAAAAGAAGACAACCTATTGTGACAATACTTTCAGTGGCAATCTGAGCATGCCTATGTGCTCCTTTCTGAATCAAAAAAGACCAAGTGTATTCATGATAATTGTATAGTTTGAGTAACCAAAATACTGTAGCTGACATCTATTACTGCTGAGTTCAAAGGCTAGTCTAAGAGTATGAACAAGTCCAAAATTGCCATAATGATTGAAGCAAGTTTGTTTGGGAAAAAACAAACATCTGAGGTATTGTTCTTCGATCAATACAAAAAGGTTCTGTGACACTTCTATGAGGTATCTGAAGCTTACTATAGCAACAAATATTTGAAGATTCAAGGCATCAATGATGACACCAACATGAAATGATACAAGGTCTATCTAACACTATATAAGGCAGCTCAACTCATTTTGGAGACTATCCATCTTTGAAATCTAAAAAGACCATCATCTTCATAATCAATGCAAATCTGTGGCACTGTGAGACGAAGGATAGAAATGTATTGTGATCTGAAGTTAAAAGAAACCAAAACCATGTGGATTGTCTCTGAGGAATTTAAATGTACAAATGATGAACTTAAAGACATGCAAACCAAGTCTTATCTGTGACATAAAGGACTGAGCATCTCTATACCTTTGTGCAAAATGAATCAAAAGTCTGTGATCTACTCTATGCTACAGGACCAAAAGACTAAGGAACATAGTCTATAGAAGGGACCAAAATCATCAATATGAATAAAAGCCAAGATTCTGATCAATTCCAAGTCTGAAGCTACACTTAATAACATAATTTACATTTGTGAAAAGTCTAAGAATCTCTATGACAAGTAGAACATGTATATTTGTGATCTAAACTATACGAAGACATACAAAACTTTTTGAATCGTCAAGAATCAGAGTTTAGTGGCATCCTGTGCGAAAACCTGAGGGATGCTACTTTGTGACATAATTTATCGTGATGATATAAGGCCCATCTCTGTGACACTAGAATATGTAGCAGCATTATATCTCTTCATAAGGACTGTGAGGGTATAGGGGATCTGTGACACAAGTTTGTGAAAATAGCACCCTTCTCATACATAAAAGAAAGACGAATTCAATTCTTGAAGCCTACCTATTTGATATTGAAAGATAAAGGACACTGAAAGCAGTTCAAAGATATATCTATGGCTTATAGCCGAGCTTGAAGGACCAATTAGTGAGATCAATGTGAAGACCAAGTTGCAGAACTGTATGGACAGAGAAGTTCGAATTTAGCATAAGCATATCTTTTGAAGCAGCCGCAAGAAGTTACAACTTACAATATAGTAGTACCATACTCGAAGGCAATAATGGAGAATAGGGGAAGTTAAAAGAGGTACATGTAAACTATGCTCAATGTCAATAGTAGTAATGCTAAGATAATAATCTCTTGAAAGATAGTAATAAGGGTTTGTGTAGATATATTTTAGAAATCACTGTTATTATAACATTTGAAGTCTTTCTTTGCTAATTTATTTATGATCAAGGAATGAAAATCTCATGTATAGAAGGATTCTCAATAAAGACTCTAGGGCTTTGCAGCTAACTCACTATTTTGGACTAAGATGAACCCTAGGAACAAAACCCTATCTAATCATTTCCGTTGTAAAAAGTAGATCTAACTCTTGTTAATAATGACACCATTCTAATGTAAGAACTAGGTTGGTGAACAGGTCCAAGATTAAGAGGGAGCTAACCCTTCTTCAAAAGATAAGCATTTTACATCTCCTTGATTACAGCTGTTACTATTATCTTTATACTTTGCCTATTTTTTTTCTTTCATAGTCTTCTAAGTTCTAACAAAGCCCTCAAGTCAAGACAAGATCTATCTAAGCTTGATTAGCAATTGGAAGAATTGGAAGAACATGGAAAAGCATGAAGATTAAGGAGGAAAAAATAAGCCGATTAAATGAAAAACAAAAGGAAGGAGAAGTTAGATCTTAATGGATACTATACTACTTGAAGTTTGAAAGAAACACCAAAGAAGCTTGTGATCAAGAATAAAAGTTGACCAATATAGGGCAATATCCTATAGCAAGCTTTTGAAGAGTTCTGATATCGTAGTACCTGCCGCTGATTGGTTTGATCCAGGAACACATTGATTGAAAATATTGATGCTAATAGAGATACTACTGACGATTGGAAGCAAATATTATTTCTTGGAAAAGCATATAATTTCTAAGGCCCACCGGAGGAGAAGTAATGTACTCTATCTATAAATTTCATCTACAATAATCCTATTCAAGTCCTGCTTAGATGATAAGAGGTAATGGAATATGACAAAAATTCCAGAGACTAATAATGGAATAATACAACCAAGCCAACTAGTACAAAGGAAGTTCAAGATTATAAATCATAATATTCAGTTTGTCAAAAAATGGAATTTTTCAAGAAAGGAATGTATCTAAGAATGGCACTAGGGTTTAAAATGTGCATCAATTATTTCTACTCTGTATCAATTCATTGGTCGATGATTGTTATCCTACAGTTCTTGCAAATAGCTAAATTGTTTTGGAAAATTCTCCTGATATAGACAGATTTGGTGTAGAGATGCTATTTCATTTTTTATAAGTCATTGTGGCATGAAACTAGTTGTGCAAATAACGGGGAGAAACTGTAAACCACTTGTTCCTTAAATTACATTTTTCCAAAACAGTCTGGGATGTTGTGAGTTTATAACAAAGGAAAAATGGAATTGGACAAGTGAAAATGTTGAGGATGCATTGCAAGTGGGTAGATGATAAAGAGGTGAGTGAACGCCCAGCCCTTCCTACAGTAGTTCTTTGGTCAATATGGATTGCCATGAACAAAGTTATATTCCAAGATATTGTTGTTTCCCCCTCACAGATGCTACATGAGATCGAATATAGTTATGGCAGCCTGCCAGAATATGTTCCTTCACACTTCTTTTCAGGCAGAGCAACTCCAGAGTTGATGAACTGACAAAAAGGAGATGGGGTCTTCTCTCTTACCCACAGGCAGATTGACATCTAATCATGTTCTATTTTGTATATTGCATGTTGGTAACTCCATAAAAGTTTATATATCAATATAGTTCTTGAAGTAATGTTCAAAAGGAAATTTTCTATGATAATAATGGGTAAATGCCCAGCCTATCAGTAGACTCTTTTATAGTCTTTTCCGGGGAAAAGAGCATCCTAGATATTTCAATCCAAAGTCAACTATGACTATTACAAAATGTACCATTACCTCTTTCTATTGAAATTCAAAAAATTTCAGAAGGAAAAAAAAAAAACTACATACTCAATCCAAAATATTTCAATAATTGGTTTCCCCTTGGATTAATGAAATAGTGGAACAAACTCATTAGAATCATTACACATTGAGTAATATTTCAGGAAATAATGTACTGACCTGTAAAGCATCCAGAGAAACAGCTGGTTGACTTTCTACTGAGTTTTCCATTTCTTTTTTCTGGTTTTATAGCTTGACCACTACCATGCTCGCCATTATCTGTATGTAAATAATTCTCTTCTGGACTGTCTATGCTGCTCAATAAATGATTTTCACCAAAGATATGGGCAGTAGTCTCACGAGAAAATTTTGTCACCTTGGAGAATTTTTCCAAACCATGAATCAAAATCTCATGAGAAGGATCCCTCAAGTGCTCATTTTGAACCCCACCATGTTTCAAACCACCATAAATTTTATCTTGGTAGTTTTGATTGGAAGTATCCGTTGTGTTCTAAATAGAAGGAGCTGGTCCTTCTATATGAAGAGAAGATCTGATGTTTGCAACTGGAAGTGCTCCAGGTAGTTCCAAAGATGTTAGACTTCTTTGCAGTTAAACAGCAATCCAGACATTGAAAAATCCAACTTATGACATGGAATTTCCTTTTAGCAAAAATGAATCTCAAGACAAACCAGGGATTAAAACTATAGACATGTTATAGATTATGTTTCAGAATTAAGGATAAGTTATTCATTCATGGCGGTGCCAAATTTTGGTGGGTGGGAGAGCTCAACAATGCCCACAGACTACACCATGGTATTTACCACCGTTAGAAAGAATAAAAGAAAAACAAGATTGAAATCGACCTCGAGGATACTAATAATGTCAGAAACAGTGATAATAATCTGATTTCACACCAAGATCAGAAAAATATAGAGCATGATATTCCTGTAAGTATATACTATGTATGAATTTGTGATGGCTTCTGATGGTTTTATTGTGATTACAGTGGGGTGATGTTTTTTTATTTTTTGGTTTTGCGGAAGAGGAAATGGCTCGATAGATATTTGGCCTGCTGCTTAGCTTGATCTTCATGGATGATGATACAGAAATAAGTATGAGTTTTGGGGTTGTATTACAGTAATCCTAACACAACTCTAGC
This sequence comes from Pinus albicaulis, assembly GCA_034641835.2. Classification (NCBI taxonomy): domain Eukaryota; kingdom Viridiplantae; phylum Streptophyta; class Pinopsida; order Pinales; family Pinaceae; genus Pinus; species Pinus albicaulis. The sequence continues at coordinate 264,739,824 of CM076575.1, read as the reverse complement.
TGCTTTTAAAGACGAATATAATCAAAATTGATAGTTTTTCCAGAATGCAGAAAAAGAGTTCATCCTACAATGGATTTTATATTGAAAACTCAACAAGCTAGAAATTGAACACAGCCCTGCATTTGGCTAATGGGATGCTCTACCACCGCGTATTCATAATATATATCATTAATGGTTCGGTTTGAAGTTGTGGATTGGTAATTCTCCTTAATGGTTTGGTTTGAAGTTGTGGATTGATAATTTTCCCTTAAGAAGTTGTGGATTTGTAATTTCCCCAAAAGTTGTAGATTTGTAATTTCCCCTTAAGCCACTCTTTGGCTCAATCATCCTGACCAGGGATTGAACTTACAACAAAACCCCAACTGACATGCTGTTTTTGTTCAATGTGAAAGTGTAACTTGCTACCTCCAATATTTTCTAGCTAGCAGTTGCTATGTACAGGATTGAAATAAAACTGCTAAAAAAACTTTATGACTCACTGAAAGTGGGAACTTATGAATAGATGTCTCCTTAACCTGGGCATAGCTAGAAGCCAAAGTCATAAATAAACACAAAACAATGTTCATAGCTTCGCTCAGGAACTCTCTTTAACCTGGGCATAACTAGAAGCCAAAGCCGTAAATAAAACAGGAATTTTCGCAGCTTCACTGAGGAGCTGTCTTTTAGCAGAAAGTTTATCAAATTACTAAATATATATGAGTAAATGGTCGTCTGAGTGAAGATAGTTATTGATTAATTAATTTGTATATATATTTTATAATATTATACAGTGTGTTTTACCACCCCAATTTTTTTAATTTCATAAAGTTAATGAACTCTTTAATATCTTCCTATTTTGAAAATAGACATTATAAATTAATTTAGGTAAAAAAATCAACAAATACGTTTCATTGAAATTGGAATAAAAATAAATAATATATTGCATGAGTAGCTCTTTGATAAGCACCAAAAGGTTCAATCAAAATGCATAGCATATAGATTAGGCACGCTCCCCTTTATACCCTAAATCATTCATGCATTTAACGTAAATTCAAATATATTTTCTCCTTTTTCACATGATTTATATTTAAAGTTTCACTTAAATTAAAATCTATAGACAAAATTTGAAGGTTTTTTATTCCTGCACAGTTAAGATGGATGCATAAATTACAAATTCGTTCCCTTGTAATCAGTCACTGCTTGCAAAATAACACAGGAATTTTCGCAGCTTCACTGAGGCGCTGTCTTTTAGCAGGAAGTTTATCAAATTACTAAATCTATATGAGTAAATGGTCGTTTGAGTTGAAGGTCGTTATTGATTGATACAATTATGGGAAAACTTACAGGTTTTGAAAAATGCCGCATGAGATACTTGAAGATATTTATTGATAGAGTTACTTGAAGATAGTTATTGATAGAGTTATGGGAAGACTTACATGTTTGGATAAATGCTGCATGGGAGGCTTGTTCTAAAGAAAAGTTTAGGTGTTGGAATCTGATTCAGGTGTTTCTTTTGGGTACTGCAAATAGCAGGCATGAGGTCTCTGTGGGAACCTTAAAAGAAGCTTTTTTGTGGCTCTCGAAGAAAATTAGAAATTATCCTGATTGATTAATCGACTGAAAAGAAGCACTTCCAAAGATTAGGGTTTACCAAAACCTCTGCTGCTATTCCCTACAGAAGTCGAAATTAAAGGCTTGGTCATATCAGAACCTTAAGAACATAAGCCATATATAGAGGATATTACAGAAATCCCTGTTAGTGCCTCAAGGGGGCACAATGGAGGAAATTTAAGGAAAACAACCACAATCCTTTGTTGGACATGAAAATTTATGGAAAACAACCATATGATACAAAGTATTTTTTTTCCAACATTATATTTTATCGGCAAGGCCAGTTGTGATTATTCTCCTAATTCGAACAAGCCCAAACCTCTGCACAGGCCGGAAACTACTTCGCCCAGATTCAAACGCGAAGGTTTGTGCTTAGCTCCCATATCATAACTAAGCATCATGGACATACCTGCAGAACTGGCTATCTCCCTTCTCTTACCAGTTTCATTGCAATTACCAAAAAAGAATTAAATAGCGATCTGGAATCGCTTATTTGATAAAATTTGTTGCAGGAGTTGCCGTTTTGAGGAGCAGAAAAATGGCGTGGCTGAAGAATTGTTTTGGTGAGGTGCGTTAAGCTAAAGAGTAATGTGGTGGGGCTACTAAGATTCGAGCTACGATTGCAAAGTTGAGGTGTAAGACTAGTGCGCAGGCTTGCAGAGCCTAAATCCTTCAGGTGGATATGACTCTTCATTGCTAAGGATACATTCCTCCATGCCCTGATCCATAATCTTCCTCCACCTCTCATTTTTCATGGCCATTCGGAAAATTCACCGTTTTCCTTGGTGGATTCCCACTACTCTGGGTCTATCTTCCAGTATTTTATTCAGGAGGAGTGTTATTGAGCATCTGATACATATTTTCAATTGATAATTCACTATTCCTACATAAATTAGGGCTGTAGATCAGCGCTGTATCAAGAGATGCTTCCTTTAAATATGGCAGTTAACATTCTCCATCAATATCTAAATATATCTAAATGTGAACTCTTCTTGTTCTACCTGCATCTTCTCTCCCTCTCGCTACTGTTGTTGCTACTTCCACTTCTACTCGTGTTGTGCAGTGGATGTGCAGTGGATAATAAAAAGGATAATTTATCACGAGATAGTCAGGAGGGTCCATTGACATTCAAATTAAGTATGCTATTCTGTGTGAGTATCTTATTCTATATGGCCAAGCTATTGATTTTCTCAGAGATCCATAAAACAAGATATGTGACTTCTGATTCAATACATTCGACTCTTCTTATTAAATAATAAAAAACATGAATCCATAGAAAACTGGAACAAACAAAACACAATCCATAAAATACAAAACCCATATGTTAAACCCAGGGTAAACTCTAATAACACATAAGGGAAGAAAAGAGTTTGACATTTCTCTGGAAAAAAATTGAAGAACAATAGCCTATCGGGCATCTCCCCTAAGTATTACATTTTTTCAACAGACAGCAAGGGTTTAAGAGTGAAAAGGAATTTCTGTCAGCAGATTGAACCTTTAAAAGAATTATACCTCGGCCTCTTCGTTACCGGCGCCTTCCTTGAACTTCTTGGGAGACCCTTGATCAAATCTTTGGCCTCTGGTGAGCGAGTGGATAACCTTGATTACGGAAATTCAAGCGCTTGTCCAGAAGTATTATCAAGTTGCGAAGAGAGATGGAGGATTTACGGATGGGCCAGCGCCCCCAGGCTGGGGAATATTGTTTAGATTCGTTCTGATGAAAGAAATCACTGCAATTGAGGCAGCCGTCCTCCTCTTTCCCTGGACAAAGTAGCGGGAAATGAAAAAAAAATGATATTTGAATTTTTTGTTTATATTTTGACTCTCCAATAAGAGGGAAATGAAAAAATTGGATATTTGAAATTTTTTGATATTTTGATATGAAATGCGTGTTTTTGTTTTTTTGGGTCACAAAGAAGACATATATGAAGGATAGAATCCAACTTAGGGGCGAGTAGGAAGGCAGGAACATTTTTTACAAAGTTTTAGCATGGAGAAAAATTCAATTTTTAAAAAAATATGAAATTATAGAAGTAAATATGTAAAAGGTTGAGTATATGAGGTTAAAGAGTCATCTCATATGTTTTTTGCACCTAGTTTTCTAGATAATTTGTATATCTCTCTAAAGAAATAGACTTTTTGTAGTCTATTTGTGTGGTGAGTGGCTTATAGTTGGTAAATTCTCTATTATAATTTCGAGTTTTTTGAGGTCACTCTAGTTTCCTATATATGCAAGGTCTATAACGTACATAAATATATTCAATATTAGGGAGAAGTTGTAATGGGGTTGCATTTGTTATTAGTTTTTGGTGTTCACTCTACATTAGAGTTAGGTAATACTATGCATGTTATTAGTATAATGGATTACTATTCTACCTATGTGTTTGTGTTTGTACTATATTTGGGTGATCTATGTTAGTTTTTATTCATAATGATGTTTTTTATAGTGGTTTAAATGGATGTTAATAATATCATAATGAATGTGATCCCCACTCAAATATTTAACATTTTGCACGTTACTTATTGGGAATTATTATATGTGTCTCAAGTGAGTCCTTCTGGCCCCTATAAGGTGGAATATAATAGGAAATTAGACAACAATAGGCCATATTTAGAAGCATTCCATTAACCTTGAGTCTATGATAAATCCAACACTCAATAATGGGAAATAATTGTCTAAAATCTTTGAAATATGGTAGATGAGTTAAATTAGGGTTTAATTACCAAGGGTGTTCGGTTTAACCTACAAAATTTCTTCAAGCGACTTGATTGTTTTTAACCATGACCCTAAATTTCTCCTAAGCTTATTTAGGATGCAAGTTATCCTTGTAAATGTGTTGGGAAAGGTAGAAGGTGGCATTTGGAAGAGGTGCTTGAGGAAAAAAAAGTCATTTTATTGGCTGTTGGGAAAAATGGAAAAGAAATATTGCTTTTAGGACTTTGTTTTTTTATGTTAATGTATAATTTCTATCTCAGGATAGATGAATTTGTGACTAAGGCATTATGGCAATTGGATTAGTTAAATACTACTCAAGTATTATCTAAGTGGATAGAGGAGGATATGGTATATTTAGCCATATTCGGGTATTAAGCTCCCAAGCCAAAGAACTTACAATTACAAAAGTACTAGACTAAGTTTGATATTAGAACAATTGATGACATTGTTGGGTAGAGTATAGTTCTTGAGTGAATCTTCAATGAGTTTAAATCATGTGTTCTAATTGAGATAAATCATTTCTTGGAGGGAAAAGAATATTTGAAGGTGTACCTGGTAGGGATGAAAAGCAGGTCTTTTGTGTGATTTTCCCCCGCAATATTCCGTTCGTACAACAAAAAAATTAATATGCCCTAGTCTTACATTGATCATTTCTTTAGGAGATGGAGGTATGAACTAGATCCATCCTAATAGTGGATGGAAAAGGAATACACTAACAATTTTCCTTGTTGGCGCAAGGGATGTTGTTAAAATGTATGTTTCTAGGATTTCATGTGGATTTGATTAGACAAATTGTGTGACAAGAAACAATCTAGAAAAAAGTGCTATAGAAACTATCTTTTTCTAGATAATAACCATAACCATTTGACCTTCATTATTGTAAGCATATAAAATATTGTTTTTACTTCTTAGATGATTACAAAAACAATTAATTTCCTCATACATAAGTCCTCACCATAACCATTGAAATATTCAAATCAATGTCTTACAGTTTTTGTTGTAGCTAGAGCAACTTCTTCAATAAGGGACCCACTAGGACCTCAATGTTCAGTTCCTATTACATCCCAAACTTGGAAAACAGAAGAAATAAATGACCACTTGTTATTTAATGATGAACTTTACTTTCAAAAAGAAGATTTAAAAAGAATGAACTTAAGAAAAAATAAATGCATTTCCTCCACAATAAAAAAAATGTCATTTCGAGCACAATAATTTTAATTTAGTCTAGGTTTTAATGATGTCAAGCCAGTGTATGGTTGCAATTCAATATGTAGACAAGTGCAAAGACCATTTCATGAATATATTTTATATTTTTGGTGGTGATTTTTTAAAGCTCTATTAACATTCAACGTTTCTTGAACAATGAGATGAAAATTTGTATTTCCTTTGTTTTCCAACTCTAATTGGATTAGGAAATTAACTATGGGCTACATTACTATTTTGGTCACTGGTGAATCATCTAGGAAAGCTTAGCTTGTTCTCAAAAGAACTACCTTGAAAGGTATGGCATCTGATCCTCGTAGAGGTATAGATATGCTCAATGTTAGAGTCATGTCTACATTATTTCGAAGGAATTTATCTTCTCTCGATTGAAGATGAGAAAAATAGATGAATTTCAAAAATGGTTTTCAGTCTTTTATTTTATTTTGTAATGCTTCTTTTTATATATGACCATTTTGTGCAATACAGGGTGCCTTGTGAATATTTCCTTCCACGTTAATGCGGGCTCAAGTACTTACTAGAGGAAGCTCCTTATTGAATACGAAAATGGAGATGCAACCTAAACTAGGTGGGTGCTTTACAAAGTTAATTAATTTCCCATTGTATAGACTACATTGATTACTACAATTATATTATGCAAGGGTTACAAGTTTATATAGCATGTTTGTGTTTCACATCTCTTTAGGGAAACCTCAATACATGGAAACCAATGCAACAAACATGGGGTGCAAATTGGGCTTTGAATAGTGGCCCTTTATGTGTTTTGTTTTAAATTTTCCTCACAACCCTCTTAGCAAGGAAAATTCTCATTATAGATAACGTTATTCTAGAGATTTGGAACTGAAATTCTACATACAATACCAATGCCAACAATCAAGCACTATAACTCTCTTTTCAAAGTCCTTTTCATCTTTTCCTCACAATACTTGTTCGTTATCAGTATCTTGTCCATATTTAGCCTTGGACTGAATTTACCACCCAATTAGGGTTACATTCCCAAACAACTTGACTCGTCGACGGTGTCACATGGTCTTGCTCTGATAGGTTAGTCACCCTATCAAGTTCCCCATTCAAAGGGACTTGGGCCTAGTATATTCAAAATAGGAGTTGATCACCCTACAAATGGCCCTTAGTCAATCTTCAAATCGGTCTAAAAAACTAATCTTATACTGCATTACCCTTCACACAAACTAACAATTCCACCCATCCACCATGGATCCAACATCCTCGAAACCATACAAAGGCAAAGCCCCTACGAGGGAGCCGCATCGATCCCCAAAACAAGTTTTCGTTCAAATTTCCTCCCACTAAGGTGTTCTTGATCCAACATAATACTCACGTGTTACCAGGTGTGAAAACCAAGAAAACTAACAATCGACCACCCTATAATTGACCCATGAGCAATTTTGAGGTGAACCCAACTTCTAGCTCATTATAGAGTCACACTCTTTGCACACACAACCAATTTCCATCACCATTGAAAAAATGTGGTTGTGAATCTTCACAACATTCCAACTAATTTCCAACTAACAAAACCAAACTAGCAAGAAACTCGGGTGAAAAATCATCAAGACTACATAGAGAGGAAGCACCTGCAAGGGAGACACAACAATCCCGCAAAAGGGGGTTCCTATTCAAATTGTCTCCCACTAAAGTGGTGACCCAACATACCACGTCTCATGTGTTACCTTTTCCAAAATTTCATATTATTGCTTATGTTAACTCCATCAAGTAAGATTTTTTTTGGATTTATGAGGCTTGGTCTATGTTATTCTTCCTTCAGTAGACAAAAAAAAACTCTAAAATTTATGCTTCTTCCTTGATTTTTCATCAAAGATAACTTAGATCATCATCATGGAGAGTCAGGTTGTTATTAGCTTGTATCGTAATTCAGCTTACAATAACCTCGATCATATTGGCTTACATTCATATTTGTGCTCAGAATTGAGATTTTCCTAATCTCGACATGTTCTACGCTTGTAGTAATAAAACAAGACCCTTGGTCCTTCTATTATACTAGATATATTCCGACCCTAGTAGAATAGAGATAATTTTAGACGTGTTAGCAACAATGCTAACGAATGCTAGAGTGTTAGGGAGGCATGTGGTCAGGATGTGCCAACGCGTGCAAGGAATGTTAACTAGGAGTTGCAAGGAAACACAAGGGATCACTACATCAAAATGCATGGAAATTAACAAATAAGAGTTTGTGATTGGAAGGGTCAGTGAGTGAGTGACAAGGTATGCTAGGAAGTGTTAAGGCATGCTAGAGGCCAGGGTGACATGCCAAAATGTCTTAGGTGCTAGGGTGTACCAACACGTGCCAAGGAGTGTTAAGGAATCTTATGGAAAGACAAGGGAGCACTATTTAAAAATGCATGGAAATGAATGAATAAGAGTTTTTTACTGGGAGTTTCAATGAGCTATAAGTGTGCTAAGGAGAGAGAGACAAGGTATGGTAGGTAGTTCCAAGGAATGATAGAGTGCTAGGGAGGCATGCCACGATGTTCCAAGTGTTAGGGTGTGCCAATGTGTGCTAGGGAGTGTTAGGGAGTGTCAGGTAAACACAAGGTAGCACTAGATCAAAATGCATGCAAATAAATGAATAAGAGTGGGTGATAGGGAGTTTCAATGAGTTCTAGGTGTGTTAAGGATGGAGTGACAAGGTTATATGCTATGAAATGCCAAGGTATGTTAAACTACCAAGGTGAGTCAAGAAGTGCTAGGCTGTGTTAGAGAGTGTAAAAGCATGTCAAGAAATGTAGGGGATGCTAACACATGCCACATAATGCCAAGGAATTTAAGACATGTCAGGTGTTATGGCATGTCAAGATGCAAACCATGTTGCTTAATTGTTTTACTACCACAGTTGGATGTGATGAGCCTTGTCTTGGTAACTTGTTAAGTGGGACCAGTTAAGATTGGACATGAGTAGTCTAAGATGAGTTACATGTAGTTCTTAGGTGAACAATGCATATGTTGAATTTCCATGACACATGAGAATCTGGGTTTGGTCTTAGAATCTTTGATGAAAACACGCTCATGTGCCACAACACATCTACTTTTCACAAAGAAATCTACAAACCTGAGGGAATCAATTAGTTCAGATGAGATATTTTAAATTTTTCAAACCGTTCTTCGTTAAATTACAAACTATAATAGAATAGGCTAGAGCTCTCGTACTAGGGATCATGGCCCTTTACAATCACACTGATACAAGGAATATAACTAGGGCTTGGTGTTACTCCTTTGACAACCAATCTACCTCGAACAAGACAACACTTAACCCACTTTTTGATGGTGGACACACATAGCCCTTTCAATCCACATGTCTTGAACACATCTGGAAGGTCCTCCTGCCCTCCATTATGCAACTCCTCAATCTTCCTCTACCAATGAACTCAACTCCTTTGGGTTACTAAACTCGGCTCAAAAAAAATTTCCCTCTATTTACCGCTTTTTTCCTTTAAGGTTTGCAACAATTAGGGTTTTCATTCAGCTGTTCACAACTTCGTTTTGAAAAACTCTTTGGTTTGCCCACTTTTTCCACACTGCTACTCCAAGATGACAAGTCGATGGATATGGAGGTTTCCATTTTTCTCAATGATGCAATCCTCTACAATACAGTGAACTAGGGCTAGTTGGCTAGCCCACTTGACTGCTACTTTAGTCCTTCAAAGTTCACATGTCCTTAGGCACAATACACCTACCCTTCTACCAGTCTTGTTTTCTTTCACAAGTACATGAATTAGAGCCCTTCTTTGGCAGTCACCTAACAACCCTCCCATTGTACTTGGACCGTCATCAATTTTTCCAACCACGGTCAATTCTTTTATTGATCTAGTGCACACAACACTACCCTCATCTGGGGCTCTTCAAATATGCCACCTAATAGTGATTTGAGTCCTCTCAAAATCACTATTCTTGTGTACCAATTTCTTTGTTGTCAAAGCTACGAACAAATATGAACTACTCATCTTATCATCCTTCTAACAATTTGTATATGAATGAAATAGGGTCACAAATCATCCATTAACAGTCCATTGACTAAATGTTTATAGGTTGCTTCAGATATTTGTCCAAAACCCTATGGACTGTCCATGAAAATCAACTCCTCTTCGTGTCAATCCATTCCTCATATGGCACATTTCTTCTATGCCATCTTCTACTCAAGTCCCACCTTCCTTTGGATTTGCTATCTCTGCACATACTTCTTGAAACCATCTTCCAAATTTTCTGTATATATTACAGAGATAAACCTCTCTCTAAGGGTCACAACCCCTCTGCTTCTATGCAGATCTATCACAGTCTTAATGGCATACCTTATGGATTTAACATGCTAGGAAACCTCCCTAAATATGGAGTTATACTTCTATTTTAATTGATTTAGAACAAACCCTATCCACCCATAGCAAAAACGACGACTCTTTCCTTCATAAGAGACTCAGCCTAGCTCGTATGGATCCATATGTTATGGGAATTTATTTGACTCAATCTTGACCTGAACTTTAGATATCTACGACCCTCAAACTACGATTACCTCAGTCAATATTACACCTACGACTACTTCTTTTCTAACCCTAAATTCTAGTGCAGACCCTCCTCCATTTGTGTTGGTCTTTATCACAAACCTTGCAACCTACTAACCACCACAAGGTAGGGTATCAACCCTCTCTACTATTTCAAAATTTGATGCAGCCTTCACACAGAAACACCATTGGAATCACATGCCCAAATTCTCATGAGTCGCCACTCTTGAGCTTGATCTTTCATAAGAGAACCAACAAGATGCCATCCTACTTCCTATCTTGAACCCATTAAGGTGTGTGACATTCTTGTGAACCCTCACATGATTATCTCACCCTTGGTGGATGATCATGGCCTCCCTTTAGCAACGCTTACTCATACCTCTAACTCAACCTATTTTAGGACTACATCTCTCCTGGCCTCCTTGATGAAATGAGATCCTTCTCACTTGAAGTTCTTGCCTTCATACTAAGGCCTCCTTAAATATCTTTTCCTAGCTAGGCATCTTAAGAACGCTCTATAACTTACAAACTTTATCTACTTAGACCTTAGGAAATATTATTTTTTCTTTAAATTTTCTTTTAGATTTTAAATCCCATCTCAGGTCCAAAGCCCCTTCGCTTGGGTTATTTTCTTAAAATCTGTATGTGTAGGTTGCTAGTTGTATTTACTATTTACTTCGCTAATTTATTGAATATTTCATAAATTAAATTGTAACTTAATTCAAGTAGGAGAAGTAAATCAAGATACCGCAATAGGGTTTCTTAGATTAATAAATTTTCACATTCCCTAGGTCTAGCCCCATTAGGTCACCTAGGGCAACAATTTCCCAGGAATATAGCTAGAGGAAAACTTCTATCTCCTAGAGGCAGCTGCATTGCTGGGTGCCCTCACTCTCCTCAGAACTTGGGCCAATTCCGAGAGTGGAATCTCCGGATACCTCAAGCCATATCTCTAGGATCAATTTTTGCCTAAGTATTCCCAAGGATAGAACCTAGTAGGATCAATTTTACCTATCGAAGTAAAAACACTTGTCTGATCCTTTCCCATCACCTTGTCCAGGATAGGAACATCATTGGTTGCTAAATTCCATCCCCAAACCTGGGCTGCGTCCACTTGGCCCCGTGTGGTCCCATTTGGTGTCAAAGGCCTTTCATCAAGGACCATTTGGGAATCCAAGTTCCCAAAGGATTTTAGGGATTGAGAACTTCCTTCATAAGTCTTATTCTTCTCCCTCAACCCTTCAATCCCCCTCCTCTCTCCCTAGAAGATAATTCCTTTGCTTAAAAGGAAAGCAAGTCCCACTCTTTATTTTATCTTAGGGAAAGGGTTTCGAGGGTCATTTCCCACCTATTCATTGACCTATACTCTACAAGTGGCTTCCTAAACTACCAGGACTCCACCCATCAGTGAAAGTCCATGAAGAGCAAGGAGCCTTAGCTGTGGTGACAATGGGCTAAGCTTCCATCGTTTCCCTTGCAGTTGCCCTCTTAGGAACCCCTTTTAGATCCACTACTAGTTTGAGTGGTAACAAGTTGTTCACAATTCCATTTGTGAACAACTCTTTTGTATGCCCACTTTTTCCATACTACAGCTCCAAGATGAGAAGTCTAGGGCTATGGAGGCTGCCCTTCTTCTCACTGAATCAATCCTCTACAATATAGTGAACTAGGGCTAGTTGGTTGGCCCACTTGACTGTTACTTTTGACCTTCAAAGTCTGCACATCCTTAAGCCCTATACACTTTCCCTTCTACCAATTTTGTTGTCCTTCACCAGAACAAGAGTCAGGGCTCTTCTTTGATAGTAACCTAACAACCCTCCAACTGTACTTGGCCTACCATCAATCTGCCCAACCACAGTCAATTCTTTTTACTGATCTAGGGCCCACAATATTGTCTTCATCTAGGGCTCTTCAAATCTGCCACCTAGCAATGGTTTGAGTCCTCTCAAGATCATTGTTCTTGTGTATCGAAAATTTGATCTTTGTTGTCCAATATATGAACAAATATGAACTACTCCTCTTATCATACTTCTAATAATCTGTAGATGACTGAACTAGGGTCACAAATCAGCCACTAACAGTCTATTTACTAATTTTTTATAGTTTTCTTCAGATCTTTGTCTAAAACTCTATGGAAAGTCCACCAAAATAAACTCCTCTGCATGTCAATCCATTCTTCATATGGCACATTTCTTCTGCATTCTCAATCTTCTGCTCAAGTTCCACCCTCCTTTGGATCTGTTGTCTCCACACATACTGAATCTGCAAACCATCTTCTAGATCTGCAGTCTTTATTGCAGAAATAACCTTGCTCTAAGGGTGACAACCCATCTTCTTCTACGCAAATTTGTCACAGTCTTAAGGTTATACCTTATGAACTAAACTTGCTAGGAAACTGTCCTAACTAGGGCATTATACTTATGTACTTCTAATTATTGTAGAACAAACCCTATCCACACATAGAAAAAACACGACTCTTGCCTCCATAAGAGAATCGACCTAGCTCATATGGATCCATAGATTCTGGGCATTTGTTTGACTGAATCTTGACATGAACTTCAGATCTCAATGTCGACCCTCAAACTAGGGTTAACTCAGTCAATATTACACTTGCGTTGACTTTTGTTATGGCTCTAAATTACAGTGCAAGCCCTCCTCCATTTATGTTGGTCTTTATCACAGACCTTGCAGCCTACTAACCACCACAAGGCAAGATGGTATCAGCCCTCTCTTCTATTTCATGTAGAAAATCTAACCAACGAGATTCAATCTGATCTTGTAATCATGTACTAAAACAAGATACCGAATCCTTCCTACAATTTGTGGAAACAAAACACAATCGCACAATCACATATAAGTAAGAGAAACAATTAGTTATCAATCGCACAACACAAGATGTATCTGGGGAAGCATCTGCTCAAAACCCTCTATCTCTATTTTGTATTAAGTCAAGGAATCATGAAACAACACAATGCTTAATCTCTCTTGAGATTCTCCAGCACTCTGCCAATTGTCTCCTGCTGATCTAGGAAAAATCGGTCTAGTACTTAGCCAATTCTCAACCTTCCTTTAGCCTGCCTTGCTCACACAATTCCTATGGAATTATCTCCATATTAATTAGGAAAATCAACCTTCCTTGATTGCGCAATCCATCATGGCATCCCAATGACTTTATAATTGCACATGGGAAATTTTCTATAAATACAACTAATAGTTATGTTCCTCTGAACTGTGTTACAATAAGGATCAAGGGTCCTTTTATTATTTAAAATAAGATAAAAACCTAAACAACCAAAACCCTATCTTGAGGAGATGTAACACCAAGAGTTTATGGGCCTCGTTGGGGTTAATTGGGCAGCCAACTTCTCGGGGTCGTAACTTGGTCATATGATCTTCGTTTGACGCACATGATACCTCATTAGAAAGATCTCTCCGAGGAATACAACTACTAATATGATTTCTATGAAATCACCAAACCTTTCATGCCCAAAAAACATCATTTGGGGCCTCAAAATGGCTTCGAAAGTTCAGGACCTGGAAAAACTGACAAAAATAGTAAATTGTGATATAATTAAGGAAACTGAAAAATTGAAAGAGACAATGGCGAGGGCCCAAGTGGAATAGGCGGGTAGCCACCAATATCCACCTTGATCACCTTAAATCGAATTTCTTGAGCTAACTCAATCATCATGACTTAGTTAATTGACACAAGTTGTTATGAGATGAAATTACAATTTATTGTCCAATTTATTTAAGGGAAAAATAAATTAGACGCCTCACATTCCTCACTCCTGGTACATCAAAATTCCTCACCAGTGTGGCTGCATTTTTTTTGTCCTTTCTAGTCGCCAATTTCACTATTTCTTGTTGCAAATTTCAACACTCCCTCTTAACAAGAAAAGAATTCAATTTATCCCCATCTGGTACCTTTGGAATGTTCTGCATGCTACACTTCTCTAGTGTTGTTTGCACCTGCAAATCCTGAAACTGAATAGCCTTTGAACAACTGAATCAGTATAATTCATCTGTCATTAGAGTCTTCTGACTGCTGCTAGCTACTGCACCTGTCTAGTACTGGATTCTCTGCACTGCTGCTGACATCTGCATCCGTGACCTTTGAATGTTGCTAACTCTATTTGTGCTCCAATATTTGACATCTGTCACTTTGATTTTTGTCTTGCTGACATCTGACTACATCAATCTAACTGATCCTTCCTACTACTGTTGTATTGTGGGCTCCTTGTAGCCATGTTCGATCCATGAGACATGCCATCTCAATGGACCTTGCCCAAATTTCTTATCTTGGGATTATGTCTACACATAATCCCACCTTACACCTCAAGGTATGACTGCTCCCTCTTCCCATTTGGCTCAAAATTTCCCCCTCATGGAGGTCTCTGCTTGAGTGGATGCTTCCACTCGGTCTCATCTCTGCTTCACCAATTGTGGCAGCTACTCCACAACCTTCTAAGACTGCTTTTCATGAGGATGCATGTTGAGAGGTCATTTATGCTCCCTTTAAACCACCAAATCTAACTTCTGCCTTTCTCCTCAAAGCTTTGCATGCATCTGGTACCTCAAGTGCATATAGGTTCTTGACTCGCGCATAGTGTAATTGTCCCGAAGTTACAAAAAGTTTCTAAAAAAGAGTTGATTTTAAATCGATGATATCTCCCTCATCCGAGCTCTGATTTGACCGAATTTTTTTTTTTTTTTTTTGGTAGGTTTTCACAAGGAATCCAAATATTCTATTTGTTTTCGAAAATTTTACACCAAAATCTTCAGATATTCTCTACAAACTCACTGCCCAAAAAAATCTTGCTCTGATACCATGTAGAAAATCTAACCAACGAGATTCAATTTGATCTTGTAATCTACTAAAACAAGATACTGAATCCTTCCTACAATTTACAGAAACAAAACATGATCGCACAATCACATATAAGTAAGAGAAATAAATTATCAATCGCACAACAACATGATGTATTTGGGGAAAGCAACTAATCAAAACCCCTCTATCTCTATTGTGTATTAAGTCAAGGAATCATGAAACAATACAATGCTTAATCTCTCATGAGATTCTCCAGCACTCTGTTAATTGTCTCCCATTGATCTAGGCAAACTCGGTCTAGTACTTAGCCAATTCTCATCATTACTTCAGCCTACCTTGCTCATGCAATTCCTAGGGAATTACATCCTTATTAATTAGGAAAATCAGTCTTCCTTGATTTCACAATCCATCATGGCATTCCAATGACTTTATAATTGCACATGGGAAATTTTCTCTGAATACAACTGATAGTTATGTTCCCTTTAACCTCTGTCTCAACTGGGTATTCCTCGAAACTTACATGCATGCAACTATTAATAGTGAATTATCAGTTATCTAATTGATCACTCATTGTGAATTAACTCTAATTTAATTCACTGGACCTCTCACTAGCTCATCACTCAGTTAGAACTAGTTAAACTAATTTTAACTCATTTAATTGAGTTAATTACACTTGCACCCCACTAATGCATCAACTTCAATTGGACCCCAAAAATATTAGAATCCCTCTAGATGCCTCATATTAGACCCTCAACTCGAATTTCTTGAGCTAACTCGGTCATCATGACTTAATTAACTGACACAAGTTGTTAGGAGATGAAATTACAATTTATTGTCCAATTTATTTAAGGGAAAAATAAATTAGACGCCCCACATTCCTCACTCCTGGTGCATCAAAATTCCTCACTAGTGTGGGTGCATTTTTTTTTGTCCTTTCTGGTTTCCAATCTCACTGTTTCTTGTTGCAAATTTCAACATTTAAAAATTTGAAGCGGCCTTCACACAAAGACACCATTGAAATCACATGCCTAGATTCTCATGAGAAACTTCTCTTAAGCTTGATCTGCCAAAAGAGAACCAACAATATGCCATCCTGCTTCCTAGCGCAAACCGACCATTAAGGTATGCAACATTCTTCTGAACCCTCACATGATGATCTTGCTCTTGGAGGATGTTCATGACCTCCCTTTAGCAACCCTTACTCGGCCCTCGTATTCGACCTACTTTAGGACTACATCTCTCTTCACCCCCTTGATGTGCCAGATAGTGGGAATACATGTCAAACATGCTAAGATGTGCCAAGTGATAAGGCATGCCAAGATGTGAAAGGGTGTGTCAATGCGTGTCAGGGACTGTCAAGACAACAAAAGGGAGAAAAATTTTAAACTACAAGGACATGAACACATAAGAGGGTTAATAAGTCATCAATTTATCTTTTCCAAGAGGGGCATGCTAGGCACACTAACACTAGGCGGCAATAGGTGCCAAGTGAAAAGTCTTAGTGCATTCTAAGTGCCAAGTATTCCTTTGTTGCTTCTCATCTACTTTCCAACAATTGATCATCACAAATAAATTTAATATTAAACCACGCTAAATTATACCAAGGCATCTCAACGTATTCCATACATGCTAAGACTTTCCAAGCGCCAACACATGCCAAGCGCCAATATGTGTCAGGGACTAGTGTTATGCATGTTATGAAGTGGAAGGGAATGTTGAAGAGTGCTAAGGTGTGCTAGAGAGTGATAATGCATGTTGATGAGTGTTAAGGAGTACTAGGAAAAAACATTAAGGGAGCACTAGGTAAAAATTCATGGAAGTTAATGAATATGAGGAATGTGTACTTCCAAAGACTAGTGTTAATGGTCAGTGTTAGTTGTCATGCGAAGGAGGGAGTGACAAGGTGTGCTAAGCATTGGTAAGGCATGCTAGGGAATATTAAAGCATGTTAATAATTCCCAAAGTGTGCTTGGGAGTTCCAGGGTGTGCTAATTATATCATGTGCCAATTAATAGTGCCAAGATATGCCAATACATGCTAGGTGTTAAGGATGTGGCGCAGGGTGCCAGGGTATGTCAATATGTGTCAAGGCAACAAAAGGAAGAACTAATAAGAGGGTTAATAAGTCATGACTTTATCTTTTTGAAAAGGGGCATGCTAGGCACACTAATAATAGGTCCCAATACATGCCAAGTGGCATTGTGTGCCAAGTTCCAGGGCATGCTAGGGACTATATGCAGCATGCCAACACATGCTAGGAGAGTTCCAGGTTGTGTTAGCTCATGCCACCATGTGCTTGGGTGTCAGTGTCATCACAAGATGTTCTAGGTACAAAGATGTTCCAAGACATGTGGGGTGCTAAGAAATGTTAGTGTGTCCCAAAGCATTAATTTAAGGTGTACCCAGATTGTTGAGGATTGTTAGGTCTTTCTCATTAATAGAATTGTCGGAGCTCATTTATGTATTAAATAATATATTTCCTACACACAATAGTGGAACTTTATCTAAATGGAATTTGCTAGATAATAAACTTAATAGATATGAATCATGTGTTGACTCATAGGAAATCTCTATTCGACTAGTCATTACTTGAGGGAAATGATACATGCTTATTACTTCTTAAAAAATTGACTGACCCTAACCACTATGGCCTTGGACATATTATAAAAAATGCTCCACAATAATGGTATTAAATCGTTATCTTTTGAAAAAAAATATATTAACAGGCACATAGTGTCATCAAAAACTCATTGGAATGATCAATGATGATAGACATTTTTTGATCGTCACCAAAAGTAACAAAAAGAGCATTGGTGAGGGTCATTAAAAGTTCATCACTAGAAGTGTCATTAAAGAGAGAATTAGTGATGGGCCTTTAACGACCCTCACCAAAAGTGAAATGTCTTTGGTGACGGACCATAAAGGACCATCACTATATACACTTACAGTGACAGTTTTTAGTGATCAATGATGACGGACATTTTTTGACCATCACCAAAAGTAACAAAAAGAGCATTGGTGAGGGTCATTAAAAGTTCGTCACTAGAAGTGTCACCAAAGAGAGAATTAGTGATGGGCCTTTAACGACCCTCACCAAAAGTGTCATAGAAAATGTCTTTGGTGACGGACCATAAAGGACCATCACTATATACACTTACAGTGACGGTTTTTTAATGACCGTCACCATATGTGACATTGGTGACGGACCTTAAAGGTCCGTCACAAGCATGACCCTCACCAATGTGCTTTTTTCTTGTAGTGCCTTTTTCACACTTAGAGGTGCTTTATTTAGCTTCTTAGAAGGCCTCCTTTCACACTTGAAGTGTTTTTATTGTTGCTTAGGAGATTTAAGGGCCTCCCTACCTACTTATTCACCTACCTAGTGACAATATGATCTATAATATTCCATTTATCTAAAAGCTAAATTTTAGGAATATTATAGCCCTCCCCTTCAAAATGTTGCTTGTCCTCAAGAAACTGTAAAGGTGGAGAAAAATTCCTCCCCTCCTCCTCTTGTGGCCTCCTCATCAATAGTCCCCACCACTGCTCAAAATAATGTTGCAATAAATCTTCCCTCCAAAGGTTCCTCCCAAGTATGCAAAACCAAATGGCTCACATCATGAGAAAGTGGAAGGTGTAAGTAGAAATCTTCTTGCTTTCCAATGGCCTCCTCAAGGTAGGAGTTATGAAAAGCATAGGGGATCTCATTCACAATGAGAGACTCCCATCTCCATGCTATCATCCAAATGAAATGAATTACCTTCCAACATGGTAACTCATAGAAAATTTCCTCCCAATTGTTCATGAGAGGAATATCCCAAGTGCTCTAAACAATCACATGTTCCACCTCATAAAGAAGCAAGTGATCTACTGTAGTGGCCATATCATCTCCCATGCTCCTCTTGAAGCATGAAGCATAAATGGTGTGGGAATTTTCATTCCCCATGGACACATCCAACCAATGTGTCTTTCCTCCAAACATGCTCCCAACAAAGATAAGAACAACATCAGCATATGGAGTCATAATCAAAATCATGCTAACTGCCATATGTAATAAGGGATAAGGACAATGGTCCCTCAAGTGCAGCCAGCGCAATTTTACTCTCAACTGCATCATAAGATGGCATGATGTGTGGCTTCCCAACCACTTGTTTGCTGCCACAATCTCCTCACAAGTTTGGAGAAGGTGTATAGTGTATGGTGCAAATTAAGCATACCCTGCATAAGATATCTTCTCCCCAAGACCTCCTAGGGAGTGGCCATCATCAATGCTGATTATGGCCTCAAGTATACCATGAAGTATAGAAGGAAGAATGTTCCTTCTTGGAGCAATGTCTTGCAGATATATGGTTAAGGAATGCACATATTCATTATATAAATCATTATGCAACTAAATAGTATCCTTACCATATGCTTTGCTCATGAAAATGGAGTGGTTCATAGATAAATCCCCTCTCATTCTCAAAAAGGAAAGAGGTTGTTGTGATAACTCCATCAAAGAGTTATTTATCTCCTCCATCTCCACATGATCCATGCATCTCCTCAAATTCTGATATATCTCCTCTTCAAATCCTTCCCAAGTGTACCCCTCCATGATGGTGTGGTATTCTCTCATAGAATAAGTGTGGCTGAAGAGAAAATATTCATGAGCTACTTGTAGTAACTTCTCCTTAAGCTTGGAAGCTCTAGATAAGAATATCCTACCATGATAGTAAATTACCTTATCTCTGACTGAATATCCCTCCTCATGTAGCTGGTCATCCAGTATCATACAAGTAAAAAGCTCCTTGGAATAATCCACCAAAATTTGGGATTTCCAATATGGACCTATCCTCCATAGTGACAGCGCTGATGATTTATCACAAGGAACATATATCATATGGTTGACCTCCTCTTTGACATCTCCCATGCCAAAGGTACAAGTTGGAAGGTTGATATCCTTCCCATGCTGCTCCTGCCACAATGCAGAATTTGAAATGAGAGTGGGTAATGATGATGTTGGGAGAATGTCTCCCCCCTCCTTGAGTCTACCCAAGACTCTCAGTGCTGTATCAAGTCCTCCCAAGGTCCTCACCCCTCTTGAATCAATGAGTGGTGCAACCAAATGTGAAGCATCTCCCATCATCCGCTAATCTTGTGGTCTCCCAGGTGGAATGCCTCCATGCAATGAGACATCAATATCAAGAGTATACTGTATATATGAATGGAAAAATGTGTCCTTGCCATCACTGTGCAAATCAATCTACCGCTTCTATGCATTAATATTCTGAAATAGATAGGGGTGTGTGCTCCTAATCATAATATGTTGGCCTTCCTCCCTACCTTCTCCTTTCATCTGTAAGGTTCCATAATCTATCAATAGTGGCACATGTTGTTCATGGATTGTGCCTTGATCACCACATATGAAATCCTTAGGAACTCCTTGCAATGATACAAGAATTCCTCTTGTTGTAGCAAGTGCTCCATATACCTCTGCATGAGGTGCTAGATATGCCCTGGATTTGACAACGTTGTTGCCTCCAGCCTTCTCTTCCTCTTCAATATGAATGAGCAACTCTTCAATAAGAGGATACTCTTTTGAAAAATTGATCTCCATGCCTTCTTGTCCAAGAATATGAGATAGAGATATTTCCTCTAGAAAATTATTATGCAATATGTTAGCCTCTTCAACAGTTTTCTGAAGTGGATTTGAGTTCATAGGTCCTTCCAACCCATGCAAAATTTTTTCTTGTTTTGGTTTGTTTAGCTCCATCAAAGGTGTTTCAGAATGTTTTTCATCAAACCTTTCCACCAGTATCCTAGTGAACTTTGCATAAGTAGAAGTATTTTCATTTTTTAAATAAAAGGACTCAAATATCCACCAAGCATAGGCCTTACCTTCAAAATGCATCTCTGCAACTTTGATGGCTTCATTCTATGAAACTTGGTATTGCTGCAAATAGGTGTCTAGCTCCTCCACCCAAGCCCTAGCTGAACATTTAAGTGAACTATCAAAAGTAGATAGAAATAATCTACCCACATCATATTGCTGGCTCCTTTCCTCCTTGACCTTGCAAAATTCTTGGAAATTGATGTGATCTTTGAACCACTTAGTTTGAGATTCATATTCTTGCAAATAATGACTAAGAGTTTCCCTCCTAGGCATTTCTTCTTATTCCATCTCCCTCATAGTAGATCTGGGCATATGACTGCGCTGTGAATCATAATGTGTGGCTGCATGCTCACACCCATCATGCAAAAATCTAGGGCTTGCTTCAGATTCAAACCTTTTTGGAGATTCCTTACATATCTCCCTTCTCATATTCTTGATATCTCCATGAATGCTCTACATAGTTTGAAAAAGAAGCTTTGAGATCTCCTCTTCCTCTCTTCCTCCAAATAATGGAGTCATGTCTCTATTTCTTTTGTACATCTCCTCTTTTTGTGAGAAGCTTCTTCTTATGGTGACATATTGGTTGAATGCATAAGCTGAGCCAATATTATGCTCTGATACCACTCTAATATCCCAAAATGGAAATAGTAATAATATAGCTCATAAAATGAAAGTAGCAGCAAGTATTTAACACATGAAATCATGAGACCAATATAAATCCATTTTTTAGATCATATATGCAGCAAATGAGTACAAAAAAATGAGGCGCCAATCATAGAATGTGATCACACAAGCCTCCAATACGTAAACACTCTCAAAAGTGAGATGTTGTTGTAATAGAAAATGTCGGAGAACTGCTACAGCGCAATCATATTAGACATAACTAAAGCTGGAGATGATACAATGATATAAAAGTACTAATATAGGCCCTAATAGAATCTAAACATATAGATCCGGTTACTAGATCAACTTTCCAAGACAACCCAAGAGGGTTTCCGGAAAATGCACACAATGTGCTAATGTAAGTTGTAGCCCTAGGGCTAAAGATATGCTGCAAAAACTGAAATGAGAAGATATGGTTGAATATGATGTATAGAATTACATATCTACTCCAATAGATCCTCCAGATGAAAGAATGGCTCCCCCACTGAAGAAATCACCTCTCAAAACAACCACTGCAACTACCCCTGCGACTCCTCCCTAAAATAACACAGATCTAGTCTGAAACTGCATTTTAGGGGATAAATTCTCCTTGGATTGGTGCCAAATGTGTCAATAAATCCCAAGGGGCTTCTTTACAGGCCTCCCAATGGATAGAAACCTTCCTCCACTAAAAAAATAGCTCTGAAGACACCCGATCTAATTCTCCATTGTTGCACTGTGCAACACAACACAATATCCTGCAAAAACTGCGCTGATGAGGAAAGTTGTAGCTTGGCCTAAAAACCTGAATGTGGAAATTAAATTCAATGCTCTTCCAAGAGGCATCTAAAGGAAAGAGGTAGTATTCTCACTTGGGAACACTCGATGCTAAACAACACAACAATCTCAACTAAACATCTGAAGAATGCAAGAAGTCTAAACAAACCACATACAAAATAATAACCCAAAAACATAACACCATATGGCTTCCATCCTCTTCCTTATATATATTATGAGCTTCCTTTTCCTTAGCCCCACTCAATTAGGTCATTTCCTTCATGAAATCAATCTTCCTCCAAAACTGCGTTATTCCTCATTTAATCTCCACTCCTCCATAACAGGGTTGTTGACTTGGTCAAAGTTGACTGAATCAACATGATCCAACCCCTGTTCACACTTAGAGGTGCTTTATTTAGCTACTTATAAGGCCTCCTTTCACACTTGAAGTGTTTTTATTGCTACTTAGGAGATTTAAGGGCCTCCCTACCCACTTATTCACGTACCTAGTGACAACATGATCTATAATATTCCATTTAGCTAAAAGCTAAATTTTAGGAATATTATAGTTTGGTTGGAACATCAAGGGAAGGCCATTGGGAAATGGAGTCAAAGAGGCTTGGGGTGATCAATTTGTAGAAGTATCAAGCTTGATTGAAACAAAGCAAGCTAGGTTGCATTAACTGGATCCTTTAAGGTTTTTAAATGAATTATGGAGATGGAAGAAAAGTGAATTTTAGTAGAGATAGAAAATAAATTAAGTATTCTTCAATTTGATTTCAGTAGAAAACATATAAATTGAAAAAGCATCTAGAATAAGGTGTTCTTATTAACATGTCCTATTCATCACACTTTCTGCTTTACAATTAAGAATTTCCTGATACACAGAGAAAAGGAAAAACAATGAAATAACAGAGTTATAGTAGAAAATTTTCACCAGTGAATACACCAAATGAATCATGAAATAATTGATCTTGTATTACTTGCAAATGGTCACTTGAACTCAGTGAACAAATTTACAATGAATGTAATTCTTCCTAATTACAAATCCCAACATCTATTACTTCAAATAATGAAGTATTTATAGAAATTCTAAAGTAAAATATATTGAAAAAATATCAAAATTTATTACAAATATCTCTAACTGTGTTTACATAAATAGAACTGAAATATTGGGCATTAAAAACTAATGAATCTACTTGGCACTATCTTTGTGGATTGCTGGTGGTGACTGGCCCTCCAAATTTGCAATGATGTTGCTTTACCAGCAGGAATGGTTTTCTATCTCTCTATTTGACTATATTCTTTGCTTTACTGGCAGAAATGATTTTCTATCTCCCTATTTTACTGTATTCTTTTTATAACTGTTATTGTCTTTTCATCATTTCATTATTATCACAATATATTTTGGAAAAATATAAATATATTTTCCAAAATATTTTGATTAAACTCTTGAATGAGATTTATAATTGAAATTTCAGCATATTTATTTATAAAACCATCATGTATTTCAAATCCATGTGTTGTTTTCCCTTTCAACTTCCTCTGTAAATTAACCTATAAATTCCTTTTACCTCTGTAGAATATGTGGATAAATTTCCAAAGCCATGTGTTGTTTTAAAAAACCATGGGTTGTTTTTTCTTTGTAAATCCATGGCAGTAAAATATTTCTATTTTGAATTTTATCCCTGTTCGTCTTCAAAAACTAGTTTTTACTTTTCCTTATATCTGTAAAACTCGTTTACATGTTTCTCATTTTTCCTCACTGTACATAAACATATGATTGAAAAATCTTCATTGTATTTTCTCTTGTAATTTTCCTACATCCTTGAATTCCATTTCACGTGTTACTCCATAAAGCTCTTTATATTTACAAAAACTCAAAAAGAATTTTTATTTAGGTGAAACCTATGGGCCAAATACTATGGGACAAATTATTAAATTTACCATGGGCCAAATATCATATTTATAAAAGACTTATAAAAAGGTAAGGTAAATAAATAAAAATATATCAAATAGGAGTAGAAATCAACATCTAATTATATTTGAAGCCTATGGACCAAATACCATGGACCAAATTAATAATAATTGTTGGAAATGTTGTCATTGATGGCAAAGGGTTGCATATTTCCTAGTGTGCATTCTGTCTTTGCATTTCCTCTCTCTGAGATGTGTTTAAGCCTTCTTCTTCTGACTTTGTACCCTGCTGCTCCAAACTGGTGTTGAGAGAACACTTTTGAGACTTATTGAACTTGTATATAGTGTAGGTGATGACAACCATATAAAATCAGACTTGTATAATCAGAGATGCATCATTGGATCAATACTTAAATATTGTGAATGCTCCATGTGACATATCAAGCTTACTTCAGCTATACTTTAGTCTATATTATAATCTTCATATACAATGCATATCTATCGAGTAGATTGGAAATGTGATCATTGATGGCAAAGGAGATGGCAAGGGAGGCAGCGGTAAGAAAGCATAAATGGAGAAAAAAGAGAGAAGCAAAGTGGCAGAGAGGTTGCAGAGGCAGCAGAGAGGTAGCAGAGGCAGTGAATTGAAGTAGAGAGCTATTTAAGGTGCAGATTAGTGAAGAAGAAGTTTTGCATTACATGAGTATGATGAGATTCTGTAATTGGGGGTCTAAATGGGTCCTAGGTGTTATTGATGGTCTGTGCAATGATGATGAGTCAATCATGGTTTATAAATGGGCATTCACTGTTGAATTATGTTCGAAATTGTTCAGAGTTTATGAACAGATCACAGAGGTGGAGGAAATACCATATAAGGTTGCCGAGAGCTTAATGGTAGTTTAAAGGTCAATTGAAATTTCTGTATATATACATGTGGGATCTTTTGATAAACTCTGAAATAGGATCTGCATTAACAGAAGAATAGATGCTAATTAAAGTCGATTCTATGTTTGAATTAAATGCAATAGAAGGTGCATATGTTAGAAGGGACACACAAGTCAGAACTGTGAATATCCACACAATGAAATGGAGAACTGTACTTGAGTTTCGATTCAAGGTTGCATGTCAGCTTCGGACTAATCGGTGATTCATATCTACAGCAGAAGCACACTTGAGCAGAATACGCATTCTCAGGCTCAGATTTGGAAGAGGGTTTCAACTTTGTTTGAAATCGTTGGGACCTATATTTCCTGTGTTAATTTGAACACCAATTTAATATATATTAGCATCTACAGAAGGGGAGAACCTTGTCCTTTGAATCCCAGTTGATATTTTTGTTTGAAAATTTGGGTGATATCGAATTATAGGTATTAATTCCCAGTGAGAAGAAAGAATCAAGGCAATCTTCGATTTGTGCTTGAGCGAACTGAGCCCTATGTTCCAACGATGAAGGTCGATATAGCATCTGACCCATGCCATTAAATCAATTCTGTGTGTATGTTAAAGTCACGATGCAGGGAATTGATGTGTTCAGTCTTTTAGAATGGAAGCAAGCGATACCAGCATCGGTTTATTGAATATGTTTAAAATTGCATATGAAACTCTATTTGTCCAATTTGACATCGATTTAGATCAGGGCCACAACATTATAGCGGAGGAGATGGGCTTAGAAAAAGTGCAGTATTGAAGCAGAACTATGAAAAGTGAAGGTGTGTTCTTTGATGGGTTGGACGCAGACTATGAGCATAATTGGTGAAAGCATGGTCAGAGAAAACCATAACATAGCCAATGTTGAAGGATGTGGGTGTGGAGAGTAGGTCTAACACAGGGAGAGGCGTTAGCATGTATAGTGGAAAGCGTTGAAGGTGTAACGATGAAGGTATGTGGAGCTGAACATTTGATTTTATTGTTGTTTGACTTCAAACCAAGTCCGAGTTATAACTCAAGACGGCGGCGAACTGTGTAATAATATGAAGGAGTGGAACCGTGAAGTTGTAACGGAACCCTGAATGTTGAACAGTGAAACCAGAGAACAAAGAAACCATGGTTTTTGCGTGGTCTCAAATATGGTAAGCAGTTTTGAAGAAAAAATGCGATATAGCTACTTGAATGCCGCGTTTCCATAAGTGGTTTTAAAACTCACTTATATCGCGCAAATTCTGAGATTTAAAACTCGTGTAAGCTAATCGCGCGACTATCTCCGGATGGACGTGAAATTGGAGTTTGGAATGCGATAACAGGTTGATCGTCAGATGATAAAAAAAGTGTCATATTTGATGAAACAAGGTACGTTTATATAGAGTGTGGGCCCGAGTATTATTTGAAGTGTGAAAGTTATATTGTTGGTGAAGTTTGAGGTGGACCGAAAGGTTCGATTTTTAATATATGCTGATGCTCTGTACTTCAAAACAAAAATCGAACTATTGGTATGCTCGGATGGTTCGTATGTATTAGCATTGGGGCATAGTTCCCAAACCAAGTTTTTGTTTTATAATAATCCTTAACATTGAGTGGAGGGAAATATATATTAATATATTATCATTGAGATGAAGTTTGATATATTCGATTCATATTTCAGAAAGTTGGGAATTAAAACATGTATGTGGGCAGGTTATAGTTTTGAGCGAGAGGTAAGCATTATATATATAAGTTGAGGAATTAATACAATTTTATGGTATGTTGGTGTGAGGTTATAAAACCGTGACCATGATTATGTTGGGCGCTAAACAAACACCAAAGGTTGGGCTTAATACATGTTACACTGTGAGTGTCAAGAGATATATACATTCAAATAAATTTAGGCGAAGTTTAATCCTTTGGGTTATTGCATTATTCGAATGATAAGTCGAATATGCAATGGAAGGGGTTTTTAACAAAGTGTGAGTGGTGGCTTATATATGTTGGGGTTAATTATAGAATCAAATGTTATTCGATTCCCATGTAATGGGGTTGTAACCATTGAGTTTTTAATTTATGAGGAGATTCCGCAATGAAAAGATTCTGCCCAGATATAAAATTAATTGGGTTACAACAATGATTTTAACCTCTGATGGAGAAGCTTCAACATTGATTCAAATTTCTAGTGCAGAAATTAAAAAGTATTGAAATTGCCTAGATTAGACAGATTGAGGACCCTTTTTAATGATTAATTTATGCATGAGACTTTGAGAGTTACTGGGGAGCTAAAATTGTAAAACAAATATGTAGTAGATACACAATTACAGTTGACAGGTGTACATGCACAGAAAGCAGGAGAGTGTGCAGAAACTGAAAAAGGCACTGAACAACAGAGGTATGCAGAACAGTTACATGACAACAACAGAAAAGACAAAACTAGCAAAACCAAAGGCTAGAAAAAGGACTGAGTGAAATTGATGTATGTAATTGAAACTAAGAATGTAAATTTCTTAATTGTTTTTATATTGTTTGTGATGCATTGGAAAGTCTCCAGTAGGAAAACAAAACTCCACTGTAAAACATAAATTTGTATAAATTGATATATTTTTCTGGATGAGCTGAAAAAGGAAAGGAGAGGGTAGAAGGCAAAGAGACAGGGCTATTCACTTCGAATTCCCTGTGAAATACAAACATTCATGTGATGAACTCTATATATGATATCACATTGAGATGTAGAAAGAGGTTAGAGAGCATAGAGAATGAAGAAATGAAGCTGTGAGGCAGAGAAGAAGAAGGAGCTGATAGAGAATATGAGAAGATTCATAAATGATACAGGGAAGATATGAGGACTGATGGATAGCAGAAAAGAAGGAACAGAACATAGATGATATCCAAGGTAAATCAACAAGTGTTTTCTTTTGAAAAGGTAAGGAAGTTGGAGCTTCCCTATCAAGTTTTAGCTTGATAGATGTCAGTTGTAGCTGACTGAGGTTGGAGCCTCCTATAGGTTGGTGCCTGCAAAAAATTGATGGGAGTTGGAGGTTCCTTGCAAGTTGTAGCTTGCAGAATTGAGGTTGGAGCCTCCTGTAGGTTGGTGCCTACAGAAAATCAGTGGTGAGAGGGAGTTGGAGCTTGCCTTTGCATCACAACAATAATAAGATGTGGTTTTCTCCCTTTATGGGTTTCCACTTACATCTGGTCTCTATGTGCATGATGTCTCTGTGTTGATATGGTATATCTATTCTGCTTAATACTTGATGCTCACATATTCAGACTGCTGGTACATTATCTAATCTTCTTAGTAATTGCTGCTCACAAATTAATATTGCTGACATATTATGTTGATCATGAAATGAAGGTGTTAATAAAATTTAATGAAAAGTTTTAAAAGTCCATGAATGAGTTAAATTGATTCACCCCCCCCCCCCCCCTCTCAATTTAACTAAGGGTTCAAAAATTGGTATCAGAGTAGGTTCGTTTGGTGCAAGCCTAATAGCTTGAAGGAGATCTGACTGAGTCATGGACTATCAAAATGTACCTATGTTAAATACAACAAACTTTCCTGAATGGAGAGATAAGGTTAAAATAGGATTATTGGCTTATGAACCTAAGGTATGGAAACTTGTATGTGATGGTTACTGCACAGACTCTCCCTCGGTGCAAGAACAACATAGGAATGCCAAGGAAAAATGTGTTATATTCAACAGTCTTCATAACAAGGATCTTGAGTTAATAATGGATTTAACCTTTGCAAAAGAAATTTGGGATAGATTGCATTTCATGCATGGAGTAGACACTAAGGACTGCACTGTCAAGAAGGAGAAGAGAATTAAGAAGAAGAAAAATTCATGTCAATAGGAAAATGTTCAATCAAATGAGGTACCTGCTGGTGTGAATGGAAGTAAGAACTATGAAGAAATTGCAGCTGAAGAAAAATCCAAACTTGACACAACCTTGAATGAAATAGAAAGATTGAAGAATGAAAACAAAGACCTAAAGACATTGGTGCAAATATGTGATGAGAAAGAATATGAAGATAAGAAAGGAATTATTGGCCTGAAGACACATCTTGAAGAAGTAAAGAAAGTAGAAGACACTCTGCTGCAACAAATGAGAGAGAAAATTATGGAATGTAAAAAATTGGAAGAAGAAGTAGTGAGCCTGAGAAAGAAATTAGAAAAGGACCAAAGAGAATTATTAATGATACTCCTCAAATGAAAAGCTCTGGACAGTTAGAAAAGATTCTAAATGATCAAAGGTAACCTCTCATAAAGGCTGGGATAGGATATGAAGGATAAAATAGTAAGTTCAAGGTTGAAGATAACAACAATTTCATTTTTGTAAAATCTATAAAGGACAGTGAAGCAGCTCAGCAGATTCCTACAAAATTAGAAGCCAACAAGAACAAGATTTTTGAGGAAACAAATAGAATCAAGCTGCAACATGAAAGAACAGAGAATGAGAGGATGAAACAGTTAGCTAGAAAAAGTTCATACACTCATAAGGATGAATTGAATAAATTTGGAAGATGTCAAAGAAGGTTATTTCCTCCTATGGAAAGTATCACTTGTTTTTCTAGCCACAAACTTGGACATATTGCAGCATATTGTAAGACAAAGCAAATCCAGTTCAACCAGCAAAGGATGTAGAAAATGAGAAGAACCCCTCAAGCAAGCAACTGGAAAGGACAATCTTTCACTAGGTACACAAATCAATTCCATGGCTACTGTTATGCATTCAATAATTTTGGACATAAATCTGTTGATTGTAAATTGTGTCCAAAAAGGGGAATAAAATATTATACATCAGCTCAAACATGCCTTGGTAAAATAAGATGTTATGTATGCCTAAAGCTTGGTCACAAAGAAAAAGACTGTAAACTACCTTATACATTAAAAATCTCCAGACAAATGATGAAATCGAATCAAATCAAACAAAACTATGAATAAAAAATAAGAGCAGACATTATGAAGAACCCTAATAAATTATGGAAGGAAAAGAGAAAGGGGGGGGGCCTGTTACCTCAATAACAAGATGAATCCACCATAGTCTCAGGGGGAGCTTCTTTAGGAAGCAAAGCAAGCATAGATCCAGTGATAGATATGAAGCAACATCTCAGGGGGAGAGTAGTTCATAAATAATCCCCACAAAAGCAATCTAAGAAGAGCTCCATGAAATAGTAACTGTTAAAAGGTCAGAAAGAAGATTATCTGAAGCATTCAATAGCTGACAGATTGATGGAATAAGAGAAGGCATCAAGCAGCCATGATATTAGAGAGAACATCAGCCATGAATAGCTAAGAAGACATCAGCACATTAAGTGATGATCACACTGTGCATCACACCGCTAGAATTAATAATGAATCACATTAGGAAGGATTAGCAAGAGAAGTGCCTATAATTATTATGTCATGACTTCATTCATCTATGAAAATTTCTCTTGGATGAATACAGTTGAGTGACAATTCTTTGAGTGATCTGCCCATGAAGAGTCCAAGCAAAGAAATTGAAGATATCTTCCTGAAGATCATTATGTTAGAAAAATTGAATTAAAGCTGCAATAATTCTAGAGCAGTCCTAGAAAGGAACATGCAATGGCTTTCCTTTAAACAAAATGACAGAAAAAGAAGAATGGTTAATGATTCCAAGATCAAATTCAGGAGACTGGTGACTGTTGGTTTGAACAGTGGAAAGCTCAATAGTAGAATTTATGAAGGATGTCTTAATGATGCGTTAATGCGCAAGCTAAAGTGAAATCTCTGCATAATTTATCAAGGGAGTATCAACTAGTACTTGGTACAAGTAGCATGCCTATCAACAAAATATCAAGTGTTTTCATGGAGCAGTGGTATGATAGAGGTCCTCCAGATCAAAGGATTATGGAAAAAGTACATCAAGGTAGTATTCTCAGCGTTATTTGCTTTCAGCATGAAAAGGTCAGTAGCAGTACTAAAGGATCAATATTTTTTTTATACTTGAAGCATTATATTAAGCATTGAAGAAATATCTTTGTCTATATATAATTGAATTCCTTCCTGAAGTCGGCGTTACTAAGCATAATATATATATATATATATATATATATATATATATATATATATATATATATATATATATATATATATATATATATATATATCTTCAAGGAATATTTCTTAGGATTATTCATAAACTATGTGAAGTCTGTTGGATGAGAAATAAATCAAACAAATTGAATATGCCTTTGTTGGAAATCATCATGACAGAATAGTTAAAGTATTGGAAGTATGAAAGACTAGCTGTGTTAACCTAACAGCTGAAGCTCAAAAGTCTATTATTGATTCATCTCAAGCATACTCTAGCAGAAAGGAATTACTGGTATTTCAACATTGAAAGGAGGTTGATCGCTGACATACATACCCCCTTATGTCATAAATAAAATTGCATGGTTGATAAGTGAGACTGACCAATACATTGAAGGGTTTGGTTTGAAAGTACAGTGTGCAAGCAGTAAAGTCATTTGGTCTCTTAGATTGAAATATTTCATCTAATTTCACAATAAGTTGTAAACTATGGCTTAATTCATTGATCACATTAGTAATAAGGACCTTTAAACTATTAACTGTAATATCATTATCAACATCCTAGCTCACATCATCACCAACAGGCAGTACAGGTGAACCACAACAATAAAACATATATTGGCATCATCACAATTGAACAGATGAGTAACGTAGATGTGCATTGCAGAAAAAGACTTACTCCATCTACAACCCTCCTCGGTAGATATGTATCGTATATGAAGATTATGATATAGACTGAAGTATAGTTGAAGCAAGCTTGATATGTCACATGGAGCATTCAGAATCTTTAAGTATTGATTCAATGATGCATCTCTGATTATACAAGTCTGATTATATATGGTTGTCATCACCTACACTATATACAAGTTCAATAAGTCTCAAAAATGTTCCCTCGACACCAGTTTGGAGCAGTAGGGTACAAAGTCAGAAGAAGAAGGCCTAAACGCATCTCAGAGAGAGGAAATTCAAAGACAGAATGCACACTAGGAAATATGCAACCCTTTGCCATTAATGTCAAAGGGGGAGGAAAAGAAAGCAACAGAAGAAAGGGTCTTCTAAAAGGTAAGCAGAGGAAGTGTATTGCCATCAATGCCAAAGGGGGAGACTGTTGGAAATGTTGTCATTGATGGCAAAGGAGATGGAAAGGGAGGCAACGGTAAGAAAGCATAAATGGAGCACAAAGAGAGAAGAAAAGTGGCAGAGAGGTTGTAGAGGCAACAGAGAGGTAGCAGAGGCAGTTAATTGAAGTAGAGAGCTATTCAAGGTGCAGAGTAGTGAAGAAGAAGTTTTGCATTACATGAGTATGATGAGACTCTGTAATTTGGGGTATAAATGGGTCCTAGGTGTTATTGATGGTCTATGCAACAATGATGAGTCAATCAGGGTTTATAAACGGGCATTCACTGTTGAATTATGGTTGAAATTATTCAGAGTTTATGAACAGATCACAGAGGTGGAGGAAATACCATATAAGGTTTTCGAGAGCTTAATGGTAGTTTAAAGGTCAATTGAAAATTCTGTATATATACATGTGGGACTTGACCTCTATATATATACATGTGGGATCTGTTGATAAACTTTGAAATAGGCTATGCGTTAAGGGAAGAATAGATGCTAATTAAAGTCGATTCTATGTTTGAATTAAATGCAATAGAAGGTGCATATGTTAGAAGTGACACACAGGTCAGAACTGTGAATATCCACACAGTGAAATGGAGAAATGTACTTGAGTTTCAATTTAAGGTTGGCATTGGGAATGTCAGCTTCGGACTGATCGGTGATTCATATCTATAGCAGAAGCACACTTGAGCGAAATACGCATTCTCAGGCTCAGATTTGGATGAGGGTTTCAAATCTGTTTGAAATCATTGGGTCCTATATTTCCTATGTCCAATTTAATATATATTAACATCTACGGAAGGGGAGAACCTTGTCCTTTGAATCCCAACTGATATTTCTGTTTGACAAATTGGGTGAGATCGAATTATAAGTATTAATTCCCAGTGAGAATAAAGAATCAAGGCAATCTTCGATTTGCGCTTGAGCGAATTGAGCCCTATGTTCCAACGATGAAGGTCGATTTAGAATCTGACCCATGCCATTAAATCGATTCTGTGTGTATGTTAAAGTCACGATGGAGGGAATTTATGCGTTCAGTCTTTTAGAATGGAAGCAAGCGATACTAGCATTGGTTTATTGAATATGTTTGAAATTGCATATGAAAATTTGTTTGTCCAATTTGACATCGATTTAGATCAGGGCCACAGCATTATAGCAGAGGAGATGGGCTTAGAAAGAGCGCAGGATTGAAGCGAAACTATGAAAAGTGAAGGTGCGTTCTTTGATGGGTTGGACGCAGACTATGAGCATAATTGGTGAAAGCATGGTCGGAGCAAACCATAACGTAGCCAATGTTGAAGGATGTGGGTGTGGAGAGTAGGTCTAACATAGGGAGAGGCGTTAGCATGTATATTGGAAAGCGTTGAAGGCATAACACTGAAGGTATGTGGAGCTGAACATTTGATTTTATTGTTGTTTAACTTTAAACCAAGTCCGAGTTATAGCCCAAGATGGAGGCGAACTGTGTAATAATCTGAAGGAGTGGAACCGTGAAGTTGTAACGGAACCCTGAATGTTAAATAGTAATACTTGAGAACAAATAAATTGTGGTTTTCGCGTGGTCTCAAATATGGTAAGCAGTTTTGAAGAAAAAAAACGCGATATAGCTACTTGACTGCTGCGTGTCCATAAGTGGTTTTTAAAACCCACTTATATCGTGCAACTTCTGAGATTTAAAACTCATGCAAGTTAATCACACGAATATCGTCGGATGGACATGAAATTGGAGTTTGTAATGCGATAACAGGTTGACCGTCGGATGATAAACAAAGTGGCATAGTCGATGAAACAAGGTACGTTTATATAGAGTGTGGGCTCGAGTATTATTCGAAGTGCAAAATTTATATTGTTGGTGAAGTCTGAGGTGGACCGAAAGGTTCAGTTTTTAATATATGCTGATGCTCTGTACTTCAAAACAAAAATCGAACTATTGGTATGCTCAGATGGTTCATATGTATTAGTGTTCGGGCATAGTTCCCAAACCAAGTTTTTGTTTTATAATAATCCTTAACATTGAGTGGAGGGCAATATATATTAATATATTATCATTGAGATGAAGTTTTATATATTCGATTCATATTTCAGAAAGTCGGGAATTAAAACATGTATGTGGGCAGGTTATAGTTATGAGCGAGAGGTAAGCGTTATATATATAAGTTGAGGACTTAATACAGTTTGATGGTATGTTGGTGTGAGGTTATAAAACCACGACCATGATTATGTTGGGCGCTAAAAAAAACCAAAGGTTGGGCTTAATACATCTTACACCGTGAGTTTCAAGAGATATATACATTCAAATAAATTGAGGCGAAGTTTAATCCTTTGGATTATTGCATTATTCGAATGATAATTCGAATATGCAATGGAAAGGGTTTTTAACAAAGTGTGAGTGGTGGCTTATATATGTTGGGGTTAATTATAGAATCAAATGTTATTCGATTCCCATGTAATGGGGTTGTAACCATTGAGTTTGTAATTTATGAGGAGCTTCCGCAATGAAAAGATTCTGCCCAGATATAAAATTAATTGGGTTACAACAATGATTTTAACCTCTGATGGAGCAACTTCAACATTGATTCAAATTTCTAGTGCAAAAATTAAAAAGTATTAAAATTTCCCAGATTAGATAGATTGAGGACCCTTTTGAATGATTGATTTATGCATGAGACTTTGAGAGTTACTGGGGAGCTAAAATTGTAAAACAGATATATATATGTAGCAGATACACAATTACAGTTGACAGGTGTACATGCACAGAAAGTAGGAGAGTGTGCAGAAACTGAAAAAGGCAGTGAACAGCAAAGGTATGTAGAACAATTACATGACAGCAGCAGAAAAGACAAAACCAGCAAAACCAGAGGCTAGAAAAAGGATTGAGTGAAATTGATGTATGTAACTGAAACTGAGAATGTAAATGTCTTAATTGTTTTTATATTGTTTTTGATGCATTGGCAAGTCTCTGGTAGGAAAAAAAAACTCCATTGTAAAACAAAAATTTGTATAAATTGATATATTTTTCTGAATGAGATGGAAAAGGAAAGGAGAGGGCAGAAGGAAAAGAGACAGGACTATTCACTTCGAATTCCCTGTGAGATACAAATAGTCATGTGATGAACTCTATATATGATATCACATTGAGATGCAGAGAGAGGTTAGAGAGCATAGAGAATGAAGAAATGAAGATGTGAGACAGAGAAGAAGAAGGAGCTGATAGAGAATCTGAGAATATGCGGAAATGATACAGGGCAGATATGAGGACTGATAGACAGCAGAAAATAAGGAACAGAACAGAGCTGATATCCAAGGTAAATCAACAAGTGTTTTCTTTTGAAAAAGTAAGGAATTTGGAGCTTCCCTATCAAGTTGTAGCTTGATATATGTCAGTTGTAGCTGACTGAGGTTGGAGCCTCCTGTAGGTTGGTGCCTACAGAAAATTGATGGGAGTTGGAGGTTCCTTGCAAGTTGTAGCTTGCAGAATTGAGGTTGGAGCCTCTTGTAGGTTGGTGCCTACAGAAAATCAGTGGTGAGAGGGAGTTGGAGCTTGCATTTGCATCATAACAATAATAAGATGTGGTTTTCTCCCTTTATGGGTTTCCACTTACATCTGGTGTCTATGTGCATGATGTCTCTGTGTTGATATGGTATATCTATTATGCTTAATACTTTCTGCTCACATATTCAGACTGCTGGTACATTATCTAATCTGCTTATTAATTGCTGCTCACAAATTAAGATTGCTGACATATTATGTTGATCATGAAATGAAGGTGTTAATAAAATTTAATGAAAAGTTTTAAAATTCCATTAATGAGTTAAATTGATTCACCCCCCTTTGAGTTTAACTAAGGGTTCAACAATAATACCATGCAAAAAAGAAATATTATTAACCCTAACATTAATATTAAAATATTATAATATTAAATTTATTAAATTTAATAACTTTATATTAATACAGTATTAAATTATATATATATATATATATATATATATATATATAAACTCTAGATATATATGGGAGGGAAGAAAAAATACATATGATAGAGGTGGAGAAGTAGAGGCAGTGACAAGGGATAGATTGAGATAAATTGAAAGAGAGGGGAAAGGAGGAATGAGGAGAGAGATGGAGAGGATGAGGGAGGTAGAGAAGGGTAAGAGAGGGAGAGGGAGGCATAAATATGGAGGTGGGAGAGAGAGAGAATGAGAGAGGAAGGGAGAAGGAGAAAGGATTGGAGTGTATAGAGGGAGAGAGAGAGAGAGGGAGAGAGAGAGAGAGAAAGGGGAAGAGAGATGGAGGGAGGAGATAAAGGGAGAGAGAGGAAGGATGAGAGCAAGAGAGAGGGAGGGATACAGAGACAAAGTTGGAGGGGGAGAGAAGAATAAAGACATAAAGAGTGAGAAGTGGAGAGAGAGTGAGTGACAAGGGAGATATGGAGAGAGAGTGTGTATGTTTATGGGTGAGATAAAGAGACATACAAGGAATGATGGAGACAAGGGGGGAGAGAAGGTGAGAGAAGAATAAAGGGATGTATATAGCAACATAGTTGGAGAGAAAGATAGAGTGATGGGGGAAGAGAGAGGATTTAAGGGAAAATAGAAAGAGGGATAGAGGCGATAAAGGGAGAGAGAGGAAGGACGAGAGAGAGGAAAAGAGTGATGGGGGAATATAGAGGATTGTAGGGGAAATAGAGAGAGAGTGAGTGAGTGATGGGGGAAGAGTGAGGGAGGTAGGAGATAAAGGGAGAGAGAGGAAGGAAAAGAGGTTGGACTTGAGAGAGAGGAGGAGAGAGGGAGGGATAGAGAGACAAAGTTGTAGGGGGGGAGAAGGAGGGATAGAGAGATGGAGCTGAATAGGGAGAGACAGGGGGATAGAGAGATGGATTTGGAGGGGGAGAGAGGGATGGATAGAGAGTTGGATTTTGATGGGGAGAGAGGGGGGGAAGAAGAAAGACATAGAGAGTAACAAGTGGAGAGAGTGAGGGAGTGACAATGGATAGATGGAGAGAGAGTGTGTATGTTTGGGGGTGAGATAAAGAGACAAAGAAGAATATATTGAGAGAAAGGGGGAGAGAAGGATAGAGAGAGGCATATAGTGAAAAAATTAGAAGATGGATATATATATATATATATATATATATATATATATATATATAGAGAGAGAGAGAGAGAGAGAGAGAGAGAGAGAGAGATGGAGGGGGAGAGAGAGGGAGGTAAAAAGAAATACATAGAGAGTAAAAGTTGGAGAGAGAAAGAGGGAGAAGGGGTGATAAGGAATATGGAGGGAGAGCGAGAGAGGATAGTAAGAGGGAAGAGAGATAGAAGCAAGGGATAAGTAAGGAAGGGGAAGAGAGAGATAGAGGGAAGGAGAGGAGCGAGTGATAGACAGATATATTGGAGAAAGAGAGTGTATGTTTTGGGGTTGATATAGAGAGAAAAATGGAGATAGAGATATAGATGTAAGGTGAAGAGAAAGAAGAGATAGATGGAGACAGGGAGGGAGGGACAAAGAGATTGATAAATATGGAGTGAGAGTGTCTGTGTGTTTTTGGGGATGAGATAAAGAGACAAAGAAGGAGAGATGGAGGGACATATAAATATATATGGAGGGGGGAGAGAAGAAGAATATTTCTTACAATATATGCATTGATTTCAGCGTAGATGGTTATTTGTAATCCTGTTTGATTTATTGCGCTAGATGCATTTATTTTATTGTAGATTTTGGTTTCTAATGATATTTGATTACTTGCACTAGATGCATTGATTTAAATGTATATGATTTCTAATTCTATTTGATTTCTTGCATTAGATGCATTGATTTTAGTGTATATGTTGATTTTTGATTTGATGTAATTGGATGTATGATGGTACATTATTTTTGAAGTCATTGGATTAATAGTGTGCATTGATTCACTGTAAGCACAAAAAATTATTGACATTGTAGAATGATTTTTATGTTATAGTAATTAAACCTAATAATATTAGAGAGCAAGAGAGACAAGGTATGATGTTGACTACAACAACTCGAGCTAAATATTTAAATTGTTTATGATTTATGATTTCTACTATCTTTTTCATATAATAAATATGGAAAAATGACAAAATTAACAAGGGTGACAATAAGACTACTAAAGAAAATAGTTTGAGATTGATCACAATGAAGGCTATTTGTAATTTAATACATTCTTATTATTCATATTTTATATCATTCAATATTATTACATTGTCACTTTGCATTCAAAAAATTTATTTCATTATTTTTCATCATTAAGTTATTTTACAATATTTATCATCTCGACAAACTGAGGTAACTAAGAAAATTTAAAATTAAAATGACCCGATAAATCTTAAACATATTTAGCATATTTAAAATGGTTATATAAATATTATATGTATTTACATATTATTGATAAAATTAATCATATGTTCCTCATATTATCAATAGATATTCCTTGGTCACACACAACTGAAACCAGCCTAGATCCATCTTAACTATGGATCTATCAAGCGCCGAGAGGGATTAAATCTCTCGAGGTGAAAACCTTTTCTCAAGTTTTTCACTCAAAAAAGAGGTTTGCACCTCTAGAGATTTGATCCCTCTCGGCGCTTGATAGATCCGTAGTTAAGATGGATCTAGGCTAGTTAGTTTGAAATCACCTTAGTTAGTTTGTGATTTCATTTCACAACCTTCCATTCGTGAATTAATTTAAAATATAATTTCACCTGCTTCTCATCGTAACTATTTTAAAATATCATTTCACCTTTCTTCTCATCATAACATTTTGAAACTCCATTCCTGCCACATTTTATAAAAGTCAACAATATATTTAATGGTTTTCTAAGGGGGTAGGTAGTAAGAGGTATTGTGAGGGGGGGTGCGGAATGGCAGGAAGGTGACAGCTAGTAAAATGGGTAACATTTAAAACAAATTTTTGGACCCCCCCTTTAGTTAAATGTCGAAGGGGCTCGGGTCGGAATCGTATTCATAACCCTTGATTTATTTATTTACGAATCTAGAGGCATGGTAAAAACACTGGAGTTTAACCTTTAGTGTGGGGGTGGGCCATAGGGTTTGAATTTTTTATTTATGACTATTGACTCATGATAAATATGTTTCCAATGTCTTAGACTTAGAATTTATTTATTTATTTTTTAATTAATTTTAATAATTCAAAATAAATAATTTCTCTTGTTTTGATGTTCTCTGGAGTAGACTTCAACTTTATGAATATTGTGATCTAGAATTCAGTTTGACACACCGGATATACTGTTGGAAAGATGCCTATGAGCACTTTGTGATGGGAACACCTACAACATGATCTGATCCAGCAATTCATGTAAAAAATCTCTCTGATCTTCATACTTGGATTCTCCTTGGAAACAATTTGAAGGATGAAATATTATTTAGAACAACTCAAACATAATAATCATCAGTGGTCCTATAAAAATTATAGGACCCTAACATAGGCTCCAGTTAGGGATGGCACTCTCCTTGTGAGGTGCCAAGAACACCGTAGACAAGTAGCTTGATCCATTTGGGCTAATCCCGAATCTGTAACCTGCTCTGTCATAAAAAAATATGTGACTGAAAATATTCAAACTGAAATCAAAACCATTATGCACATTGAAATCTGAAAAACACTAAACTGAAATTTTAAATTCAATCTGAAACTGAAACTGGAAAAAATTCTTGCAGAAATGCTCAAAACACTGAGCTTATTTACACATTGCTACCTACCCTATACTGCTGATAATCACGCTGAATCAAGTAATAAAAAAATTCCAATGAATCCAATCAAGTAGCTGCTGAAAAAATTGGATTGCTTGACTTATTGTTAGCATAATCAAAAGGACAACCTGACTATTTGTCCATAAAATCAGAGTTGTAACATGTAATGGTAAATGCTGATGGATTTGGTCCTTATAGTGAAAACATGGTTGAAAACTTAAGCTGAAAAGAACCTCCATGTAGTCTGCTATAGGATCAATAAAAAAATTATTTATTATGTTATATTTCAAGCCTTCAATGACCAGCCGATCATGGATGATTTCATCAGTTGTATATTTAAGGTTAAACCTTGATTCTAACTCTACAGTTTCAGTCTTGTACTTGAAAACATAATTCTCATCAATCTGCAAATCAAAAGGCAATACAATCTCCTCTTTCTTTGGAGAAGGAAGATTTTCCAAGAATTTTTTAGGATCTTGGAAATTATATGACTGAATCTGAAAATCCAAAAGTTCAATACCCTTCTCGAATGTTTCAACAACTAACTCAAGAAAACAAGTTTTACTTTCAAGAGAAAATTTGCTCGATTTCAAACAACAAAACATAGTGGCTAAAAAATATTCATCAATTTGAAACTCTGCTAACTCATCCATGAATTATTTTAAAACTTCACAAGATAGAGGATTTTCCACATACTCTGTCATCTCGTTCAACAAGAAATTTAATCAACATGTAGTGGAGTCGCCGTGAATGCTCTAAAACCTGGATTCACTGACAATGGAGTCACCCTGAAAACTTTGAAGCTCTGGATAATTTGAACATGGATTCATGATCTAGGTGTATATTGGTGGACACCCACCTATTCCATTTGGACCCCCACCATCGTTTCTTTCAGCTTTTCACTTTCGGCACAACTTACTATTTTTACAGGTTTTTGGGTCCTGAACTTCCAGAGCCGTTTTGGGGCCCTAATGATCCAGGTGGATATTTGTGGCCACCCACCTATTCCATTTGAAATGCCACCATAAATTCTTTCATTATTTAAGTTTTAGCACAACTTACTATTTTTAGCAGTTTTTCAGGTCCTGAACTTCCAGAGCCGTTTTGAGGCCCTAAACGACAGTTTTTGGGAAAATCTGGAGTAACATGGGTTATTGGATTGATGTTCCTCACACCAAAAGTTTTACTCCTCGAATAGATATTTCTAAAAAGGTATGGTGTGCGTCAAACAAAGATCATATGCCAAAGTTACGTCCTCGGGAAGTTGAAACACCAATTTACCCAAACAGGGCCCACAGTTTTGGCGCTTCATCTCCTAGGGTTAGGTTTTTAGATGTTTCAAGTTTTCCATTCTTTCTCAATAATAAATAGGCCCTCAAGCCTCATTTTAACACAGTTCAGAGGCATGTAGCCACCACATATCTTCTCAGAGATAAAGCTACCAGTGTCCTAACTATTTTATTTCCATTGTGTCTGTAAGCATATTTCTGTTATTTGATATTAATGAAATGAAATATTATTTCTATTGCATCTCTCTATTTATGTCTATTTATGTATTTTATTGCGTTCCTATATAAATTCGGATCAGTGGTACCAGAGTAGTCTACTCTTTCTCTGTTTTTCTTTTCATGTCCCCAACAAGGTCAGGGTATAAGGAGTTAAGGCTCGATCTGGTTGGACCCTTGCAAGATCGGCCTCACAATCCCCGACAACCTCCCATGGTAGAAGAAAAGAAAGATGAGGGAGCATGAGATCCTATCAAAATATTGCTCCAGGAGGCCCTTGAGAAACAAAGGAACGTGATGATGGATAACTTTGCTCAGATCCTTCAAAATTTGCCCACCTACGGCGCATCTGCATTCGACAGCCACTTTGGAGGCACCACTCCTTCAAGGTACATGTAAAATTTGACATTCATGTATTTGAAGGCCAAATAGATTCAGACGTTGTAGATAGATGGTTGAATTTGATAGAAGTGTATATCTCGGTCCATTACTTTCCCAACTGAGAAAATATTATTTTTTCACTCCTAAAAGTCGCCCCCCATGTCAAGGACTAGTGGGAAACCTGGTGTGAGAAAAAGGATGAGGGGGAACACTCTCTGTTCTCGGCTACATCCACTTGGAATTCATTCCTAGACGGCATCAAGGAAAAATATTACCCTGTGGGGAGCTATGAGGACAAGTACATCTAATGGACCACGCTGCGGCAGTAAAGGGATCAAGATGTGCATGAATTGGCGAATTTGTTCCATACCTTGCGCATAAAGTTGGGTATTAAAGATTCAAAGAGACATTTGGTGCTCAAGTACCACAATTGTCTGCACAGATACATTCAAGAGGAAATGGATTTCCTTGACATTACATGGCTGGGAATGGCATATCGCTATGCCGCCAAGATCGAGCAGAAATCTATGCAGAAGAAGCGAGACTTTGGATCTGTGAATCCGAAGCCACGGAAATGCACCCCCAAACCATAGAACAAGGGGCAAGGCCAAAGTGGAGGTGACTCAGAACAACACCACAAATCCAAATAAGGACACGGGGAAGTGGTGTGAATTTCATAACAGCCCCACTCACAACACAAATGAGTGTCAGGCCAAATAGTCATTGGTGGCCGAACTAAAGGCACCCGAATCAAATGCATGTTCTAATCCTGAGTTAGAAATAGACAAAGGCAATGAAAAAGGGAATTAGATCATTAATTTGGATCCTAGTGCCATTGTTTCCACCACCAAGCTCTAGGGGGAGGATCTTGAGGATCCAGAGGTTGAGGAGTGCCTCTTCCATTCACAGATGTGGGTGAAGGGTTATCCACTACAATTCCTTGTTGATAGCCGAGGCCAAAAGAGCCTCATTTCAGCAGAGTTCATGAAGCGGCTCGACCTACCGACCATAGCACACCCGTAGTCTTATACCATTGGGTGGCTTCATGAAGGAAGATATCTCTGAATCCTCCAACATTGTCACCTTCTGTACAACATCAAGCCATTCACAGATGAGGTACTGT
Source organism: Pinus albicaulis (assembly GCA_034641835.2). NCBI lineage: Eukaryota > Viridiplantae > Streptophyta > Pinopsida > Pinales > Pinaceae > Pinus > Pinus albicaulis. Next base: position 264,696,919 of record CM076575.1, on the reverse strand, counting down.
GTGATGTTGCTCCTCTTGATGTGTCTGATTTATTATTGGGCCAAACATACTTGTGGAGGTGACATGCTATGTATGAGTCTAGGCTTCATGTTATTATTATTACTTTGGGAAATAACTTGTACAGGATACCAGAGGTAGTACCACATCCTGTCATCTCTTTGACTATTGCAAAACAACGTAGTAAGATTGTTTCCCAAACAAGGAAATTTATTTTCCTTACAATTCTCACACAGGTAATGAAGAATATTGTGGCCACAACTTCGAAACAAGGCTCCCCTGCACGGTTGTAGCAGATGGACAAAGTTATGGAGGAATACAAGGACATTTTCTCCTCACTCACAGAGGTTCCTCTACACTATCAGGACAAGCACTCCATTGATCTGACCCTCGATGCACCACCACCTGATGTTGCCATACCTCTTGTGACTACACAGAAAAAATACACACATGTACTGTCTGAGGCTAATAAAGAAACCAAATTCATTGAATGCATCCAACATGTCTTCCCACAGGTCCATGACATGTTCGACAAATATAATACGCAGTTCAATGGAATTTGCCTCATCTAATGGAGGATTTCAACATAATGGGGACCATTGTTTCCTAAGGGGGGAGGAATTCTCCAGTTGGATATTGGTGTCCACCCACCTATTCCAATTGTACCCCCACCATCGATTCTTTCAGTTTTTCACTTTCAGCATAACTTACTATTTTTAGCAGGTTTTTGGGTCCTAAACTTCCGGAGCCATTTTGGGGCCCTAATGATACAGGTGGATACTGGTGACCACCCACCAATTCCATTTTAAATGCCACCATCAGTTCTTTCAGTTTTTCAGTTTCAGAACAACTTACTATTTTTAGTAGTTTTTTGGGTCCTGAACTTTCGGGGCCATTTGGAGGCCCTAAACGACGTTTTTTTGGGAAAACCTGACACCTAAAGTTGTATTCATCGGATAGATATTTCTAACAGGGCATGGTGCGCATCAAACATAGATTGTATGCCAATTTTACATCCCTGGGAAGGTGAAACACCATTTTACCCAAACATGGCCCATAGTTTTGGCGCTTCGTATCCGAGGGTTAGGTTTTTGGATGTTTTGAGTTTTCCATTGTTTCTCAATAATAAATAGGCCCTCGAGCCTCATTGTAACATAGTTCAGAGGCATGTAGCATGTAACCAGTGCCCTAGCTAGTTTATTTCCATTATGTATGTAAACATATTTCTGTTATTTGATATTAATGAAATGAGGTAGATTTCTACTTCATCTCTGTGTTTTTCTCTATTTTTGTATTTTATTACGTTCCTGCATAAATCCGGATCAAGTTTCCAGGTGAATAATTCAGCCTTCTTTTGTCTGATCATTATCCACCATCAGTAATCAGATCTAGAAATGATACACTTTTTTGAGGAAGATAAAAAAATTTTCATCCCTAGTATGGTCGCCACTATGTTATCACTCAGTAATTTCAAGGTTGAAGAAAAAACCTCGGAGGTAACATCAAAACCACTTTGGAAGCTGGGATCTAGCCCTTCTAGCTTCAGATAGGGATCTCTCTTTATGTTTTAACTTTGTTTTGAATAGATATTAAGCTAGTTAACAGGCTCAAAGTTTTGTTTTTTAATTAGTTTGGTTGGAACATCAAGGGAAGGCCATTGGGAAATGGAGTCAAAGAGGCTTGGGGTGATCAATTTGCATAAGTGTCAAGCTTGAGTGAAATAGGGCAAGCTAGGTTGCATTAACTGGATCCTTTAAGGTTTTTAAATGAATTATGGAGATGGAAGAAAAGTGAATTTCAGTAGAGATTGAAAAGCAACTAAGTATTCTTCAATCTAACTTCAGTAGAAAAACACATAAATTGAAAAATCAACTAGAAAAAGGTGTTCTTATTAACATGTCCTATTCATCACACTTTATGTTTCACAATTAAGAATTTTCTGATACACAGAGAAAAGGAAAAACATTGAAATAACACAGTTACAATAGAAAACTTCACCAGTGAATACACCACATGAATCCTGAAACATATGGTCTTGTATTACTTGCAAATGGTCACTTGAACACAGTGAACAACTTTACAATGAATGGTAGTCTTCCTCATTACAAATCCCAACATCTATTATTTCAAATGATGAATTATTTATACAAATTCTAAAGTAAAATATATTGAAAAAATATCAAGATTTATTACAAATATCTCTAACTGTGTTTACAGAAATAGAATTGAAATATTGAACATTAAAAACTAATGAATCTACTTGGCACTATCTTTGTGGATTGTTGCTGGTGACTGGCCCTCCAAATGTGCAATGTTGTTGCTTTGCTGGCAGAAATTATTTGTTGTCTCCCTATTTCATTTTATTCTATTTATGGTTGTTATTGGCTTTTCATCATTTCATTATTGTCACAATATATTTTGGAAAAATATAAATATATTTTGATTAAACTCTTGAATGAAATTTATAATTGAAATTTCAACATATTTATTTATAAAACCATCATGTATTTCAAATCCATGTGTAAGAGGTATTGTGAGGGGGGGAGGAGGTGCGAAATGACAAGAGGTCGATAGTTGGTAAAATGCAGTAACATTTAAAATAGCTTTTCAGATGCCCCCCCCCCCCCCCCCCTTTAGTTAAATTTCGAAGGGCCCGGGGGGCATGGTAAAAGCACGAGAATTTAACCTTTAGTGCGCGGTGGGCCACAGGGTTTGAATTTTTGATTTATGACTCCTGACACATGATAAATATGTTTGCAATGTTTTAGATTATTTATTTATTTATTTATTTATTTTTGAATTAATTTTAATAATTTATCTTGTTTTGATGTTCTAAGGAGCATACTTCAACTTTCTAGATATTGTGATCTAGAAGTCCGTTTGACGCACCGGATATATTGTTGGAAAGATGCCTATGAGCACTTTGTGATGGGATCACCTGCGACATGATCTGATCCAACCATTCCTATAAAAAATATCTCTCATATTCATACTTGGATTTTCCTTTGAAACAATTTGAAGGATGAAATATTATTTACAACATCTCAAACATAATAATCATCAATGATCCTACAAAAATTATAGGACCCTAACAGGTGGTTCTCAACATGAATTTCAAACTATTGTACAATCGTGCATATGTGGCCTGAATGTTTTTGATGAAAGTGGTGAGCTCTGTGTTGTTCTGGGTAGTTATCCAAACCTTTTCTTCCTATTATCATAAATAAAATTTCATTTTTTGATTGATAGGGTCATTAGCATAGGTTTCATTTGTCTCATAAAATTGGTTCATGAAATTGATGAAAACTCATGAATTGGTCATTATCCTAATTCTAGAAGGGTACATTGGTCATGTCATCATAGTCAAATCTATCAAAATCTACCAAAGGTCTACATGCATTGGTTTAAATTTAGGTAGTGGCCACCTGTCTTTTTTTTCCTGAGTCTACAGTGAATATAACTACAAACAAGTTGTTTTCGCTACTGACTCACATGACCAGTGCATATCGAATCTTCCATATTTATAACGAAAAATGTTGCAGAATCATGTTTTTCTGCACCAATAAAGGGAATGATAAGGCATCGAGTTTTTAGAGGTTTAGGGTGAGTATGAGGTCACGTGATCAGTTATTAGAGTCATCCAAACATGAGTAATCATAAGTGGCATCCATCATTACACTTAAATCCTCCCATTTGTCATTATCCCTCCCATATTTGAATTTAAACTTTTAAATTCACCTCCAAAGCTGCTCTTTGTCATCCTTCCTTCGACCTTTGCATGCATTTGTTGATTATCTTTCTTGAAAAGTCCAACTCCATTTTAAGATGCTTGTTGTTCAATTTATCTCTTTGGAGGTGTCACATCATCAAGAAGGCAGCGTAGTATTAAGGAATATGGCCATGAAAAAGAAAACAAATAAAGGACGGTCCTATGTAAGATACGAGCCCATGGATCTCAAGTTACTCAATGAAGACCCTGGCTTTGAAGAAGCTTTCAACAATGTTGGATGCATGAAATTTTTCCAAAAACTACAAGGTTTTCATGCCCAGGTCTCAAAATATTTTTTAGTCGATTTCGTAGGTATAGCTTCGGAGGTGGGGGTGCTAAGTTTTGTAGTGTCACCTGAGACAATTTCTCAAGCCATAAAGATATCAAGGATGGGTGAAAAGTGGTTCAAAGCCACCAAGTTTAAGATGCAGAACTGTGATGAATTTATAAAACCTAAGCACATTGGAGTAGACATGAAATCTGGAATCCCAAGGAGCTACATGAAAGAGAAATGCTCCAAATTGCTGCAAGTAATCAAAAAATACTTCGCTTGCGAGGGGAGATTCCATATGGTCTATCAGTACCATTTCAGGCTCTTGTTGCACTTCACCGGTAATCAGTCTCTATATCTTTCATTTTCTTGTTTAGAAGCCTAGGTGAGATGTCATACAAGGTTCTGGCTAGGGCAGAAAGCAACGAGACCTCAATTTTCCATCATGGGTTGATCAAACTTCTGGTGCAAGAGGATTTGAAAAAACTAAAAAGAGACCGGGCCACATTTATTTTTCTTAATGGTCATGAGGTAGATTTATTAACACCAAAGAAAACTCCATAGTCAAAATCCACTCCTTCAAGCAAGAGTGAAAAACCTGTAGCTGAAACATAGGGTGTGAATGAGGAGGAGATGGAGCCCATTATAGAGCCCATGGATATTTAAGTAGATCCTGCACAAGAGACATAAATTCCACAGCATACACCTGCAAGTAGCAAACTAAATGGTTGAGAAAACTGAAGTACAAATGTTAAAGGAACAATTAAGAGAAGCTAGAGAGGAGGTTATTGAGACCAAATTTGAATTGCAGTAAGCCAAGATAGAGAGGAAGTTGATGGAAGATTTCAAAGAAAAGGTAAATGAGCAACTAAATCGATATGATGAGTCATTGACCAATGCCAAAAAACTGCTCAAAAAGGACACTTCCTCTACGAAGGGTAATGAAGCACAAAAGAAAGAGAAATATATGGTTGCAAGATGAAAGAAATAAACTTTAAATCCAAGTCAAAGAGCTAGAAGAACATATGGAGGTGATACAGTCATAGTTAAAGAAGAAAGGTCTTAAAATCACAGTCATAAATGAACTTGAAGAGATTCAATCTCTTACTGCCAAAGGTGAAGCTTCCAAAGCTTCAAGAGTGGACAAACTACCCTTTTTACATCTTTTCATCATTCAGAATCAAAATTTGGAGATCCACAGGAAAAATTTTGAAGAAGAAAGGACAATTTTTGAGTTTACTGCCAATTAGGAAAGTTCATAGAGAATTCAAGGCTTGAAGCCTAGATTTCACTACTAACTAGTTGTAGGTGTCTTTTAAAAAAAAAATAACAGATATGGTCAAAATCAAGGTAGGTAAAAATTTGTATTTGGGTATTTTGAATTAAAAAAAAGTTCCAAATTAACAAAGAGAGATAATATGTGGCAGACATAGGTGAAATTAATTTGTTACAAAATTTCTCTACAAACTTGCCTTGACTCCCCTATTTCTGCAACGAGCAAGTTTTTGTAGCATTTTTTTAGTTTCGATAGTCTATTGGAGGTAAGCCAGCCACTTGGAAAGTTTAAAGAGTATCAAAGGAATATTTTGGTGGAGGCATGGTCTTCGACAAGGTTGTTAATTCCACCAGCTCATCATGAAGACAATCATCATTTATCATGACACCACCTCCTTAAAAGTAGGAAGACTAGTCTGCTAACTTGGTGGGGGGAATTATGTTTTGATCATGGCCAGTGCCACCCAAGCACATGACTATATTTTATGTAAATATGCATTATTTTCAGTTGGTTGATGTAATAAATAGGTTTTAGAGTCCTAATAGGTCCCTAAGTCCTAAAGTTAGTAGTTGTCAGTTTTATTTCCATGTAATTTGTTTATTGTTAAGATAGATGTTAGCAAATGAACTCGATGATCTAGCCATGTAAGTAGATCCAATGTAAAGAGAATGAAGCCTATTAATAGGCAGAATTTCAAAGAATAGAGGGTTGAATGATGTTAATTGCAAAACTACTATTGTAAAAATTTTATGATCAGTAATATACAGTGATTTTTTTCTCTTTCTTCACCTAAGATTCATCCGATGTTTTCATGAGCACTTGTCCTATGTATCTTGTTATTTTTCCTTCAGTACTTTTATGTTTGATTACTTATAATTCATGTACATCATGCTATAAATTCCTTCAAGCATTAAACTACTGTGTATTTGTGTGTATTTCCTTTTCATAAAAACATCTATATGCCTCAACTTCCACAAGAAGAACCATGTCACTGTGTTTCTTAACATTGACTCCATAAGCCCAATGGTAGTGAATTCTATACATGTTTCACCTGCAAACAAACACACTTAAAAATTTTTTGTCAGATTTAGCCATCTGAGAGCTTAATTTACATAATATTATCAATATCTTTGAGAGAGCCCTCTCAGGTTGGAAAGGCTAATTTTCAGCTAGACTTTGGTTTGAAAGAGTTACTCAGGGTTGTCTGGTGGAGAATCCCATCTGTGCCAACTTAGTGATAACACTTCCTATAGCTCTTCCTATATATTCATCATCTTTACCAACGTGAGTAGCGCCGCCTTGTACCGCATTTTCAAATCATGCACATAGTGATAGAATTTTTCACGTTCTTAAGGATATTGACAATTTCTCTGCACTAAAGCTGTAAGATGAGAAATCAGACAACTGCCTTATGTATGGTCATGAGCTCCTCATATAATTTCTGCATAGTGTCTTGATGTGTGGATACTTTAGCAAGTATCCTTTCTCTCATTTATTCCAGATAGAATTGTGCAGAAGTTGTACCCTGCGATGCTGTGTGAAGTTTTTCAATCTCAAGTTGGGCAGCCTGTAGGTTTTGTACCAACTAGTTTTTCTATGCCATCAAGTACTGAGTGTTTGATTTCGCAACACCTGCGAAGGCCAAGGTGGCTTAGAAAATAGTGTTTGGATTCCTGATAGTTTCCACCACAATCAACCTTTCTCTCATGAATGCAGGATATGCATGATCATATTGGAAGTGCTTTCTTCGCACTTGTACAATCTTCTTCTGAAGTTCATCAAATGATGGATTGCACACATCCATCACTAGATCATCATCAAGGGGAGCTACCTCCCCTTCCTCTCTTGGGGCTTGCTTTGTGGCTGAAGGTGTTGTAGTATGAATGACGACCTATAGTGCGCTGGGCATCAGTTCCACATATTCTTCTTGTGGCTTTGGTACCAACTCCATGTCTGTAACTTCAATCGATTTCTCAATATCGTGAGTGATCTCCCCATCTTGCATCTTTTCACTCATTCCTTATGTTGCTGGTTATTCTTGTATTTTCTTTTCAAATTGTACATGTGTCGTCTCTTCTACTATAGCACCTTGACTTCTTTATTCTTCTTTCTCCTACTTCTCATTTCATATCATTCTTCCTTTTTTTTTGTTCGATTTTTTATTTCTACAAGCTATGCTTCTCTCTCATCCTCCACTCTGCTCTCTATAGCCTCTGATTCCTCTTTTTTATATGCTATCAAATATGCTTTCATAAGGATGGGATTCGATTTCATCTCCCAAATTTGTTCCTCCTCCGCGCTTTCAACAACCTTCCTCTTCCCCTTATCCTATACCATATTGTTTCCTTCTGCTACTATTACCGGAATTGTTACCATGTTAGTGTTGAATCCTTTTCCATAAAAAATTGAGTGTATGCATATACTGGAAAGTTAAGTATCACTTTCTCAACTGCTTCACACATACTAGTTTCAATGGTTTATTTTGTCAAATCTCTCTTTGATGTCATTGTAACAGTGACTGCTAGAGAGATGCTCAAAAACTATTGTACCTGTGGGACAGAAAAGACACTCATGGGAAGAAAAAATTGGTTTTAAGAAAAAACACTTTTAAGGCATGTTGATGTAGCAAATCGGGCATCTGATGGAGGGGATTGCACAATTTTCAATGGAAAGAGGGGATGGCTTCCTCTGGGAACTACAAACTATGCAATCCCAGCAGTTAAGGTCGAAGCTTGAGGTACGAAACTATACAATGCACAGTTCATCTTAGGGAGTGAGTTGGATGAGACTGTGCATTATACAGTCTCAATGGCCAAGGATGCAGATTGAGCCCTAGAACTGCAAAATACACAGTTTTTCTAGCCTATATTGTGCATTACACAAGTCCAAAGGCCAAGCTCTCAGCTTGAGCCTCTAGATTGTGTAGTGCCCAACTGGGAAAAGTGAGACCAGGCCAAGGAAATATCATATCTGCCCAAGGGAAGTGTGTAAAATGAGAAGATCTAAGAGATAGTGATGGATTAAGTGCATATTTGAATAAATGTGGACGAAACAAGAAAAATCAAGTGCAGAAACCAAGTAAATAAGAATAAAACAAAATCAGTGAGGAGAGTCTGTTGGGTAAAATTAATTGCTTAATAAAAACAACTAATCACCTAATCATTAATTATCAACCAAGGAACATCTTTTTATTTCAAGGAATTTGAAAAAATATATGCATAGAAAATACCAACAGCTAACATTGGTTATACATGATTATGTTCTACACTATCAAACTAATTCGAAAAGAAATAAAATGCAAGACTTGAAAAACAATACTAAATATCAAAAATAGAAAGTAAATGACAGGAAACTAATAATGCTAATCACACAACTTGAATCAATACTAAATTAAATCACACATTGCTGAATTGTAAGTTTAACCTATTACACCCAACATAATTCAAATGTTAATCTAGAATAATAAATTAAATGAAATCTAGAAATTGTAAGAAACATCAAATTTCTTTCAAAGAAGGAAATTTACTTTAAATAATAACAATTGAAATTGAAATAGACAAGCACACAACTAAACTACTTGAGATGTTCAAGGCAGCACCTCGTCCAAGGTAGTGGGACCAGCTGCCCAAGACTCAGTTCTGCCTTGAGAAATAACTGAGATCAGATTACAATTAGCAGATCTAGAACTCAGTGGATAACTTCCTTCATTAAAATATATAAGAGAAATAATTACATCAGAATGAAGCTCTTAGCTTTACCTCAAGTTTAACAATTATACATCTCGTATTCAACAGTTGCTCATTCTAATTCAGAGATTGTTCATTTTTTCCTTCCCCCTCTTTGATCTCCTTTTTCATTTAAATACATAGAAATCAAAGGGAAATTGCAACTAACTTGATTACAAAATGATTTACCATTACAATTCGAGATTGTCTACAACAAATTGATCAGCGAGATCAAATCTGAAATATCATGACTTAGCTAGAACAAGTCGAATATGGTATTGCTATTGCAAGAATTTGGAAAACGACCACAAAACACATATTTCATTAAATTTGGAAGTATTCCATTGATCTAGAATTTAGAAGTTTATCTAGATTACGTTTTTTCAAAATGTGGAAGTATAAAATCACTTAGTTTACTAATTTTAATGTAGATATTCACCATTTTTGGTGAAAATTTTATGATGGTAAAGTATATAAAAAAATTATATAAACTTGCAAAAGAAAATATTTCACATCTTAATCCTGGATTCCTTACATTATCTCTTTTAATATTTTTTATGGTTTGTACTAAAAGCTAAGTTTGTTAAAGTTATCTTATGAAAATAATGTTGTGTATGTTACTATTATTAACTTTATGAAAATAATGTTTTGTATGTTACTATTATTAACTTTATGAAAATAATGTTTTGTATGGTACTATTATTAACCCATTTAATTATAATTTGATATAGTAAATATCATGTATGTGTTAAGTTACGATTATTACTAAGACAAGGTTGACACAATTTAAAATTCTATCGACTTTGCAACACTAGTAATATGGTTGAAGATGAAAAACCCTATTAGATCATCCACTTTATACTCAAATTTGAATTAAATTTCAAAATATTTGTGGCGCTACCAACCTTCTTGATCTTTTAACTAAACAAAATTATGATGATCTAGAAACACTTATTTTAATGCTTTTTGAGCATATTAACATTAAAATTCTAAAGAATTTTGAGTAATATATTTATGGCTTCTTATATACCATATTATTTGGTCTTAGTGGATGATAATCATCATTATCACCATCATCATTACATACTATTGTAGGAAGTTTCAACCATTTTAGAGTTGACATGAGAAAATATTTTCTTACGATCAGTTTAATTATTGAATGAGAGTAGTAGTATAATTTATTTATTATTTATTATTTGTACTTTTGTGTTAGATACTAAGTTAAAAAATATTTTTTTTATAGACCAAGTTTAGAAGATGTTGTTTTTAAGTGCATTATTGAATTTGATTATGCATATTTGATATGGTGAGAAGTCATGTTCGTCAAAAAAAGCTTTGAAAACTTAAATATTTTATGGCATTGTCATGTCATTTGTATTACCACATGATTACATTGAAATAATAAATAATATAAAACTCCAAAAATAATATGAAGAGAATATTTGATATACAACAAATATTGAAAAGTGTGTCTGAATGTATATTAATAGATCCTTAAAAAAAAAAATTATAGTCGAACTTACACATCCCCTCATACTAGGTTGTAGAATGAGCCTCGCCTCTCAACTCAATTACTAATCATTTTAATTATCAAAATCTATCATGAATTAGAATAGTAACAACGTAATACAATTTCATTATTTTCAAATACAAGAGGAGAGAGAGAAAATTGACTAAACTATTTATTACAAATGTTTAGTTTCTATTCCTGGAGTGTTTAAGGATATTATATTGAAAAGAACATATTGACATTCATCTAAAACTTAGATTCCTTACATTATTTCTATTATCATTAATATTTATATTTATGTATTAAATTTGACCCGTGAATAATATATTTTGTAAAAATATTCTTACATATAAAGTTATTTAACAATATATGAATATTGTGTTTCTTACCATTATTAACCATTTTAAATTGACACTAACTATTTTTCCTATGTTGAGTACAAATTTATTATACTAGTACCATGTTGGCACCACTTCAAAGTCTATAAGAGGAAATATTTTATAAGTCTAGTTGTGTTGTTCAATGATCAGAATCATTTTTTTTATAAATTATAGTGCAACAAAACAACAAATTTGATTTATATCAGTTATAATCAGTAATATTAAGGAAAACTTACCTCAAACATTATTAAAAATGTCTAACATTTTTTAATGAAGTGTTTAAATGGTTTATATTAAATAGAATACTAATGAGTTGCTCCATTATTGTTTTAATAGACCAAGTTTAGAAGATGTTGTTTTTAAGTGCATTATTGAATTTGATTATGCATATTTGATATGGTGAGAAGTCATGTTGGTCAAAAAAAGCTTTGAAAACTTAAATATTTTATGGCACAGTCATGTCATTTGTATCACCACATGATTACATTGAAATACTAAATAATATAAAACTCCTCCAAAAATAATATGAAGAGAGTATTTTATATACAACAAATATTGAAAAGTGTGTCTAAATGTGTATTAAAAGATCCTTAAAAAAAAAATTACATTCATGAATCATATAAACCTAATCTTAAGATATTCTCTCAAGTAGGTAAAGAACAACTTCTACACCATATTTATTTGTCTTGGTCTTCTTGCAATGTTCTTTCTTTGGCATCCATGCCCAAACTATGGTATTAATTGGAATAGAGCCAAGTTCTGTGTCATCAGGATTTGATATCCAATATTGCTCTAAAAAATTTCCATTGTATTTCCCTAAAATAGGCTTCCACAAATCAACCTTTACATGAATATTATCACTTTCATTATCCCTAAATATATTTGAGATGGATTTTTACATCGAAATCATCTCTCCTACATCCTCATTTCCTGATCTAACTAGCAACATCTTTCCTTTTTGAACATCAATCTTTGGATTGAATGTTGGCTTTGACTTGTTGCATTTGGTTCCAACATATACTAGTTCATCTATTGCATTATCAAAATCTTCATCCATAATACTTGAGATTACATGGAGTGCATTATGATCAACATCAACAACGTGCCTTGTCTTGGGCCAGAAATCCTCAAAAGATGGATCACTTCCATCGATTATTCTATGATCATTATAGATTCCATCTAATGTATCAAGAACACTTTCCCAATACACTACTTTATTTTTCCATTCCTCTATAACAATTAGTGAATCATCATTCCCGATAGTGTCTTTCTACATTTTTATGTATGATGTTATCCCTTCCTTTAGTTCTTTGAAATAGGCATCATTCTTTTTGGAAGCTAAGAAAGATGGGTTCCCTATGGGAATTATAGGTCAACGTTCATCATCTATATTCCATAGCTCAACTAGTTCTGACCACTCAATATCTCTAATGGATTCTTTGTGCCTCAGTACTGGAATATCATTGATTACAAGAAATTGGAATTATTGAACATTAAGATGTATAACTAGTGCATTTTTTCCCTCCTTGATGTATCCATTAAGGAAACTTTTGAAATCATAGACCTTGTCAATAACTGTAGGTGGAAACACTCTTTTTTCTTCAATTTTGCGATATGTATCCATAATTTCAGGTAAGGAATATATATATATATATTTACTTTTTATGTTGGAATACATTCTTCCGTAGGTTCCATCTATGTCTTCATGGGTGTGCCCCACAGGCAAGAATCCAGCCTCAATAGTGATGAAGACACCAAGTGAAGTTAAAAGTGATAAAAACATGAAAAGATAGTGATTCTTATTATCACTTGCTGCATTGTCCAACTATAACAACAAATGTGGAGGAAGAGCTTTAAAATCAAAATTTTGACTCTTTGATCTTCCATGAGATATAAAATCATCCTTGTAAACTTGACATTTTGAGTAAATAGAGGTGTCAATTAATGTATTTGTAAGTGGGTTTCTTGAACTTCCACTCTAATAAAGTAGATCACCATACATATCAATTTATGGGTCTTCAAGGTCCCTTAAGAACTTTTCAAGGGATGTAATAGTAAATTTCGATCCCATGTGTACAAATGGTAGGGAGAAATGACCAAAACCTCCTATGTTATGCCCATGTGTTAGCATACCTGTCAATGCCAAGCCTAAATTTGTTCCTACAATAGATTTTGATTTGATACGTAGCCTTGGGATCACTATTAAAAAATGATGAAATTAATAACTAGGTGACTAAAAATGTTAGTCACTGCAATTATTTCAAGTGAATTACTACTAAATTTGAGAAATTCTATGTGACAGAAATAAAAATGAATAACATAAATGACTAATTTATTCTTGGAATAAAATATATGACTAGATATTAAGTGACTAAACTAAAAGTGGCTAACTTAAACGAATAATTTAGTCTAGGGATAAAATATATGATTAGATAATAAGTGACTAAAGTAAAAGCAACTAACTTAAATGACTAATTTAGTCTAGGATTAAAATATATGACTAGATAATAAGTGACAAAATTAATAATGATTAATGTAAATGACTATTATAGTCCAAGAATAAAAATATGGCCAAATAACAAGTACAACAAGTATATGAATTAGTCATTTATGTCAGTAATTTTTAATTGTGTTACTCCATATATGGAAAATTGCATTTTTGGTACCGAAGTGTTACTTTTCACTATAGGTGTCTCTGAACCCATTTAAAGTGTTAAAATTTAGAGACAAAGTTGGGGTCTCTGAATTTACAGTGCAAATGGGTTCATCTACAATTAACATAATTGCATGTATCATCTATCAACTTTACTCTAATGCCTTGATTAAAATTTTAGTAAAATTTTTAATATTAATTAGATATCCAAATTAATATTTATATTTATATTTAATATTTGGCCATAAAATTTAATTTTTAAACTTCAATGATTTATGTTAAAAGTGTGAGTTGTTTTAAATCTAAGGTTAAATATTCATATTTACATTTAATAAATAGATAAATATAACCATTTTATGTTAAACATGTGTTTTCATTTAAATATAGTATTAAATCATCATATTTACATTTGATAAATACTAAATAGATAAACCTAAAATATATATTTATAGACCTATTTAGTAAATAGGTATGAAAATTTATTAATTTAAGTATGAAACTCAATTAATTTTTTAATGATGTATGAACCTTTGTTTTTTTTGTAAGTAAATGTTATATTCATGTAGGAAAAAAGGAGTACAGATATCTAGTTACAAAATAGGTGGTCTCACCTCGACTTGGTTTGTTGACAAAAAATTGCACCAGATGCAAAAAAATACAAAAGAGGGACTATGGACATTGTCCATAAACAGTTGGGCCAAAGGCACCAAAACACATATAAAACATAAAGAACACCAAATATCATACTATTCGTCCAACGTGATAGATGCAAGGTTTTCAGGGGCTGTAATTCCTAGATGCGATGGAGGACAGAAGTCACACTGACCGCACCCTTCAAAGTGCGCCAACCAAGTCTCCAGCTTTTCTACTTTCTCAGTGAGTTTATTTTGGCCTCACCAAACCATTACCAGTCTCTCCCAGACTTGGCACTGTAAATAATGCATTCAGTCCAATGTTGCCATCTTCTTTGCATGCTCCTCACGACATAATCTCTCAGTTGTGTCCACTCTTTCCATCAGGTTGTTGATAAGTGCACGAAAGTTCTCTAGGCAGCAATTTTGGATAACCTACCCCTCATTTACCTCAAATCAATCAAACCCACAATTCCCCTTGACACCACGACCTCCTCTGCGATGACGACTCTTCTTTTGAACCCTCAAACCCCCACCTCTGATATTCCCCTGCTTACCTCCTCCATGACACCCATGCGCACCCACACTAGTGAGTCACGCACGCCCCATAGTCTTTCCACCCTATCGTGGAGCCGCCATGATTATTTCTAAGTCTACCACCCCGAAAGGGCCATGGATGACAGGGGAGGGATAACACCCACACCACACCAAGGGCTTCATAATTCGCCAAGGTCAAGGAACCCCGCTCTGTGTAGAGTCCAGAGACCAAACCCCCCACTATAGAAAACAAACACCATTAGTGAAGGAGCCAAATGTCATCTCCCACCACCACAGGGAAGCCTGGAGACACCTCCCACTGCCAGATAAAGACTTCCACCACCAGAAAAACCAAATACCATCACCCACTAAACTAACACAGAAAATTGAACAACAAATGATGACAAATTAGCCGACGCCTGAGCATAACTTCCCCTAGGGAAGTGACCTACCTCCAAATTATCCACATAGAGACCACACAACAATCCACTAAAAAACGTCACACCCACACCAGATCGAGCACAAAATTTGGAAAAGAAACTAGTTTTCCACCACCAACCTTGAGGTTTCCTAGATTGCAAATTATAGCTTCGTCTCTTATCATGAAAAAAAAGGCTCACCGAAAGCCAATAAAAATGGAAAATAGTGAGCTCACTTCCCTTCAACTTCTTATCCTCAACCCAAATGCAACCAATGGCTAAAAAACTAAGCAGTAGGGATTGATTGAACACACCGCACCAGCAAATGGCCACGACAAGAACACACAGACCACTCCTTCCATAAACCTTCCTGTGACATTTAAACTTCCTCTTTGGAGGCCACCATCAAGACCAAAACCAAACCATATTTATGAGTCTAATTTTGGGCTCCCTCATCTTCCCTCGCCTTATCCTTTCACCACCTCTAAACTCCAATGCGCAGTTATTTTTCACTCGAATTGCCCACGTGAAGCCAGTAACTCTCTCGCTGCATGTGTTATGGTGAAGGGACCGAGAGTACCATCCCTCAACATCGCTCCACTTATACTTAATCATGTGTGACGGCTTCCACATGTTGCTCAGAACTCACCCCCATCGGGGAATATTGTATGAACCTTTATTAATTTAGTTATGGACCTTAATTAATTTTTTAATGGTGTGAACTTTTATTAATTGTTTGACATGAACCTTGGTCAATTTTTAGTGGTATTATTAACTTTTGTTAATTCTTTAGGTATGAACTTTATTTAATTTTTTAATAATATATAAACCTTTATTAATGGTTATAAATATGTAATTCAAAATATTGAAGTATGGCTTATTGTGTAATAATGGATAAATGTGTTTAGTTTGATCAATTTCTATGAGAATTGTACCAATGAATATATTTATTTCATTTAATACATAATTTGCATGATTATATCAAATTAAGATTTGAATAAAACAATATTATTGGTTTTATATTTGATTAATAATCAAAGTAGTAAATCTCTTTTTGCAAAAGAGCTCCCCTCAAGTCATGCATAGTAGGGACTTTGAAACCCTTTCCTGTAGCTATAATAGAGTCCCACATAGTTTGGTAATAAGGTGAGCGAGCAACATTAAATGTGCTATTTTCATCATACCACCATCTAGCAATGTATTGAAAAGAAGATTCTTTGCATAGTTACAAGACATGCCATATAAACCTCGATGATGGAGAACTTGACCTTCATGTTTTTGTTTGACAGCTCAGCTTTCCTGATGGGGGAGATGGTGAAGGGGTTTATTAGCATATATGGTAGCACTAATGAACCCTGGTTTTGGAGGAAAGAATGGGAAGAAGGCTCATTTTAGAAGATCGATGACTTTGGTACATTGAAAGAGGAAACCAAAATATGTATGATAGCCAATGTCTCAATAATTCCATTTCTATATAGATATTTATTCGTTGAATACTCATAATGTCCCTTAACCTGACATGGTGCCAGGTTTATGTACCCAAGCTCACATAGTGGACCAGAGAAAAGATAAAAACACCTACAATGTCACCATATTAGAGCTCGAAGGTGTGACCATGGATTGGATACAAGATCAAAACCCATGCAACATCACCATCTCGAAGCTCGAAGGTGTGACCTGTGATAATGATAAGGTTTTCAAGCTTAGCATCGCGAGATTTGGCCTCGAATAGACAATATTTCCTTTCATTTTCAACTACACCAATTTAGACTCCCTCGACTTGTTAGCAAACTGTTTGACTGGCGAGATACCAATGAAGCTCCAATATATGGTGAATGCAATCTAATTCCCTTGTCGTGAATCCTTTGTGCTTATCTAAATGTCAAAGATATCCACGATAATAGGATCATGGAAAAATTTGGCGGACTTTGGACATTAAAAGACTGGATCCAAAGGTAGTTTTGGCCCTTGGGTACCTTGATCTTGAATACTTCAGAAGGCAACAACTGACAGAGAAATATGATGTGTATTCTTTTGGAGTGGTGTTACTAGAGTTATTGCGTGCAAGGGAAAATCTTAATATTGTTTTTCCCATAGAACAATTCAATATATAGAAGAGTGGGAAATGCACTGGCAGAAAAAGGGGAAGCTTGAAAAAAGCATTGACCCTCACCTTGTTAGTACCATCAACTTTGGTTCTCGGAAAATGTTTAGGGAGACTACCAAAAATTTATTGGAAGAGATGGGCTTCAATAGGCCTTCCATAGGAGATGTTCTATGGAACCTGGACTATGAATTTCAACTCCATGAGATATCCATGCAAAATTATCTAGAAGAGAATAGTACAAATCATATTTTGGATGTTCCTTTGCGCTACCTAGATCGTGATCCTTTTGGTCTAATTTCAATATGACTTCAAGTCTTGTACACAAGTTCTCAATTTATAGATTTCATTAATGAGCATGTGGCATTTTGGAGTTCTCAACCTCCCATAGAGGGATAGTTGAAAGAATTTACCTATTGTTTGGAACATGTTCTCCTTCAGTGGATATGACACATAGTGGATCCATACCTTGGTGCAATAGCTCCTTACCTCGAGATGTTTGCACTAGATTCAGGGAAAAGTGAACACACAACACTAGTGGCTTTGGTTTGGGAGGAGAGCTACAAGTATGTAGAATAGATTCAGGGTGCATGCATTATGTTCCTTTTTACTGCCAAGAGCCTGAGACCTTTTATACTAGTGTTATTGGATGAGGTGTTGGTGGAAGTGATGATGATTTAGAAGATGCAACCACAAGCGTTGTGTTCTCACAGTTGGCGAATCGTCATGGGAGGTGATCACAAAACAAGACTCCTTTTCCATGTTCCAAATTTACCAGATTAGCACATGTAGACAGAACATTGGTGAATGTGAAATGGTTAGGTTCGGTACTTCTTTTTCGCATATCACATTAAAAATCTAGTGCCTCCTGGTAAAATCCTCTCCTCGTATAATCGACCACCATTATAGACGATTACACCACATTTTGTTTAGAAATTTAGTTAGGTAGGTAGGGTGCCCCTATCTCCCATCTCACTATAGAGTAATTTTGTCACATAATATTTCTTCTATGATACTGATTCCTCTCTATTAAGTCCTATCTCTCGTCGTTCTTCTGTCTCCCTTTCTCTCCTACCTCCCTCTCTCTTCCCCAATATCTCTCTCTCTCTCTCTCTCTACCCTCCAATCCTCTCACTATATCCCTCCCTCTCTCCTTATTTATGTCCCCCTTCCATCTTTGTGTCACTGCCTCCCTCTCTTACCCTTCTATACCTCTCTCACTCCTCTCCCTCTCTCTTCCTCTCTCCATTCCTTCTCTCCCCTCTCCTTTAGTTTATCTCCATCTCTCCCTTGTGACTCCCTTTGTCTCTCCACATCTATAAATATATGTATTTATTATTCCTTCTCATATATATCTAGATTTAATATATATCATGAAATATTGGTACCTACGATCGGGTTAATTTCCCCTTATTGGAAAGGTTAAAATGGTTAATCTTCGATAGACAAAATTTAGATCAAATATTTCATTAAAAAAAGGGAACCATACCTTCTCTGTCAGGCTATGCCTATCAATCACTTGGCCTCTTCTTGATATCACATGGATGTAGTCTTTCTTGACTAGTACAGAAAAAGGTTTCACATTATCAAATGTTTGTTTTAGACAACTTTTAGTTGTTTCAACACTGTTACATTCTTCCAGCTTATCCTTTAAACCATCTTAGTCTTTTGTACTCTCTCCAACTTTGTAGTGATTTCCATTCCTCTCAGTCTGATCTGTTTCCTTGGTCTGTTCAAGGACAAGGTCAATAGCATTAGGATGTTTTTGCAATAAACAAGGGTATTTCCAGGACATAGCCAGGTGGAGCAAGACTATAAGAGCCAACTTTCTCATGAATGTGGGACACTCGAACTTAAGATTTTCTGTAGTAGTCATGACGTGCAGTGTGGTTATTGAGACTTCATCAGATGGCCATTCTCTGAACTTAAATTGTGTGAAAACATTGTGGCTGAGTTTGAAACTGGAGATTGAACACACATTTGGTTTAATTTCAATAGAAATTTTCATCAATAAATGTAAAGAAATGGCAAACAAATACTATAAATTAATAAATAGAGAAGACATGGAAACAAGCAACAATACTTACGATTTTTTTACATTGAGATGCAAAGAATAAGCAACTATTGTGAAAAAATAGAGACCAAAGAAACTATCATCTTAACCCCTAACCCCTTAAAAAATAATTCCCAACCCCTAACCCATTTAACCCCAACCCATTTAACCCCTAAACCCTAACCTCTAAACCCTTAACCCCTAACCCCTTAACCCCTAACCTATTTAACCCCCTAAACCCTTAAACCCCTAACCCATTTAATCCCCTAAACCCTAAACCTCTAAACCTTTAAACCCTAACCCCTTAACCCTAATTCCTGACCCCTAACCCATTTAACCCCCTCAACCCTAACCCCATTAACCCCTAACCTCTAACCCCTAAAATCCTTAATTTCTAAATACCCTAACCCCCTAAACCCCTAACGCATTTAACCCCCTAAACCATAAACCTCTAACCCTTTAACCCCTAACCCATTTAATCCCCTATACCCCTAAACCCCTAGCCCATTTAACCCCCTAAATCGTAAACCTCTGAACCCCTAACCCATTTAACCCCTTAAACCGTAAACCTCTAAACCCATAACCTATTTAACCCCTAAACCCTAAACCTCTAAACCCTTAAACCCTAACCCCTAACCCATTTAACCCCCTACACTTCTAAACCCCTAACCCATTTAACCCCCTAAACCCTAAACCTCTAAACCCTTAACCCCTAACCCCTTAAACCCTAATTTCGAACCCCTAACCCATGTAACCCCCTAAAACCCTAACCCATTTAACCCCCTACCCTAACCCCATTAACCCATAACCCCTAACCCCCTAAACCTCTCAACCCCTATAAGACATTTAACCCCCTAAACCCTAAACCTCTAACCCCTTAACCCCTTAACCCTAAAATCGTTAACTGTTAAATCCCCTAACCCGCTAAACCTCTAAACCATAACCCATTTAACCCCCTAAACCCTAAACCTCTAACCCTTAACCCCTAACCCCTTAAACCCTAATTCCCAACCCCTAACCCATTTAGCCCCCTAAACCCCTAAAACCCTAACCCATTTAACTCCCTAAACCCTAATGACCCCTAACCCCTAAAATCCTTAACTGTTAAATTTCCTAACCCCCTAAACCTCTAAACCCCTAACCCATTTAACCCCCTAAACCCCAAACGTCTAACTCCTTAACCCTTTAACCCCTAATTCCCAACCCTAACCCATTTAACCCCCTATACCCCTAAACCCATAACCCATTTAACCCCCTAAACCCTAAACCTCTAAACCCTTAAACCCCTAAACCAATAACACCTAAAACCCTAACCCCTTAACCCCTAAACCCCTAAACCATTAACGCTTAACCCATAACCCATTAAATCCTCACCCCTTACCCCTAAAATCCTTAACTGCTAAATCCTCTAACCCTTAAGCCCCTAATCCCTAATCCCTTAACGACCAACTCATTATTCACCTAACCCCTAACAGTGCCTAAATTCCATAACCCCTAAGCTCCCAATCCCTAATCCCTTAACCACTAACTCATTATTCCCCTAACCCCTAAATGCACCTAAATCCCCTAACCCCTAACCCCCCAATCCCTAACCCTTTAACCACTAACTAATTATTCCCCTAACCCCAATCCCTAATCCCTTAACCACTAACTCATTATTCCCCTAACCCATAAATGTGCCTAAATCCCCTAACCCCTAAGCCCTCAATCCCTAG
The DNA here is from genome assembly GCA_034641835.2 of Pinus albicaulis. NCBI lineage: Eukaryota > Viridiplantae > Streptophyta > Pinopsida > Pinales > Pinaceae > Pinus > Pinus albicaulis. The sequence continues at coordinate 264,675,878 of CM076575.1, read as the reverse complement.
CCCCTTAACCCCTAAGACCCCAATCCTTAACCCCTTAACCACTAACTTATTATTCCCCTAACTCCAAAATCCTAAACCTCTAACCCCTAAGCCCCTAATCCTTAATCCCTTAATCACTAACTCATTATTCCCCTAACCCTTATAATAATCATTAAAACCGGTTGGGATTAGCCATTCCAAAGGAGAGCAGGTCTAGTTGGGACCTACGATCAGGTTAATTCCCCCTTGTTGGAAAGGTGGAATACCATGAGAAAAACCATGGGTTGCAAAAACCTCTCCTAAATTTACTATTTTATCTCAATTTTATTTTAATAATTAATTAATTAATTTTTTTTTAAACTCTTCTAGATAAATCACATGATTTTTTTGAGGTCGATGCCTTTCGAACCACTCATTGTGTGGAACATCATCAATGTTTTAAAAATAATTTATTAGAATGAAATTGAATTTATTTTTGAAGTTTCCTTTTAAATCAATAGTTGACATTACAAAGAATCACAGAGTGCACTCAATATCCATAAAAAAAGCAATGGGTATGATATTAAAATGATAGTTGAAGGCATAATATTAAAAATGACGTTGGGTATGATATTAAAAATGATATTTGAGGGCATAATATTAAAAATGATGTTTGAGGGCATAATATTAAAAATTATGTTGGGTATGATATTAAAAATGATATTTGAGGGCATAATATTAAAATTGATGCTTGAGGGCATAATATTAAAAATGATGTTGGGGATGATATTAAAAATGATATTTGGTGGCATAATATTAAAAATGATGTTTGGAAAAATGGAGGGAAGGAGTATTCATTTTTCGCTTAAATTTTAGACCTCGAGTTAAAATAACATTTCTCCCGCCCAAAACACATCACTTTGTTTTGGTCATCTCTCGTTGGCTTGGTGATTAGGGCTTTTGTTGTGGGTTTTTTTCTTGCAAATGCCTTACTGCAATTTATTCTGGGTGCCAGTTTAGTTTCAACAATCTACAGTTTTCAAAGCTGCATTCTTCAGGGATTCTATTAAGTCCAATAGTCAAGATGTAGGATTGGGGGATCTATTGCAATTTCTTCCGGGTTCCAGTTCAGTCTCAACAATCTACGGTTTTCGAAGCTGCATTCTTCAGGGATTCTGCTAAGTCCAATAGTCAAGATGTAGGATTGGGGGATCTATTCCATGATTTTCTTAGCTTTCCTCAGAATGGTTTAGAATGCAAGAAAACCCTTGAGAATATTGATGCTAATAGAATTGCCCCCCAATATGATCCAAATCAAAGTGAATGGCACACATGGGCATATAAACTCGCTTCATTGGATGATGCATTGTGCGCTAGTTTTTGGAAATAGCCTGCAAGCATTAACAACAATCCAAAAATTGGGCTTAACACAATCAATCAGATGCCAATGGTTTCAAATAGAAATGTGGGATCGTACCTTTAAATCTCCTCCTACTGAAATCTCGTCTTGGCACAATTTCCCATTCGATTCAGACAGGGGACCAAGGAGGACACTTGCACTCGCCATTATAAGCTTAAGATCCAGGATTCTCACGAAAACCAGTCAAAGGAAGGAGCAACGGGCAGGTCAACCTTAAACATATGTAAAGGCATCCTTATTTTCACCAGGCGCAGATACATATCGAGATGGATATCCATATTAGCTAGTTCTGGAACCTGTAGTTCCATTTCCAGTCATAGATCGTCCTGTGGACTTTGTTTACCGTGTGGAAGCACTTGTTAAATAACCAATTGTTCGCTAAAAAGTTGGCATACTTTCCTCCCATCTCAAAAGGGTCGTGGCCAAGGGCATGCTGCAGCTTGTTTTCAAGGAGACCTTCTCCCATCCACAAAAAAATAATGTCACTTTACACCAAAATAAATTAGTCTTCTAAGGATACCGCAACTAAATATAGAAAGCCCAATTGGAGATGAATGCCGTAGCTTCAAAGAGCGTCGTAACTCAACCTTAGGCGATCATAAACAACTTCTTCGTCTTTTCTGTTGGCGTTTGGCAACCTTAAAACTGCAACTTTCCACGCATTTGCATCAATAATGCCTGCCATCACCCTCCCTATTGCTTTGATGGCAAGCGAAAGCCCTCCACACTTGTGACAAACAATCTTGGTAGTTTCCTCATGGATGTCTACAGGCACATTTCCATTATTATGTGGAAAATCATAATAAATAAACATAGCCCCTTTATTTATATGATTCAGGGCTAGCCTCAGATCGAATAGTGGCAAAGCTAGTTGGATTTCAAGTTTAAGCAATTCCAATTTTAGTTTATCGAGTCTCACACCTACAGTTACATTTTATGCAGTGGATTCCTTACCAGCAGTTTGACCATCACCCAACACCAAAGAGAGAGGCCAGTTGGATCGAGGTGACCGGATACCTTCATACTTGACCACCATTTTTTAGCAAGGTAAATAGGGCTAGGATAGTGTAATTTTCCTCCCTATGCAGGTATCCATTGGCTTTCGATCTCGATCGCTGAAGAAATAATTTTCCAGAGAATATAAATAATTACCGAGAGGAATAATAAAACATAACCAACAACAAAACATGAAATATAAACACAATATTTAACTGGGAAAAAAACCCAAACTCCGGGGATAAACCATCCTAATGAAATTTCATTAGACTTGGCCAAAACCCTGGCCAATCCAGCCAAGTGAGCATTCACCACTCACATCCAGGCCTATCTTACAATGAAGTCTTCTCAGCCTTTTATAGGCTCCATTACATGCAATACCATGGGCCGAAAACCATGGGTACATAATACCATGTGCCCCAAAACTACCCGCTTTTTTAACCTGGTCAATATTGACTCTAACCCCGAGTCAATTTACCTAACATTCCCCTCTTAAACTTGACCTAGGGTTTCTTGACTAAATCCAACCAAAACTTCTAAGTGAGACAACCCCACTCACTCTAGCCCTTTCCCCCCTCAAAGTTTTTACCCAGGGTAGTTAACTTGACATCCCCCTATCACCTAGGTCTAACCTAGACTTTACCAGTGATTACCTAGGGGTATGCATGCCATACCAGGTCTTACAGCAATATTCCCATTTACATGTAATAAAATTTTGACTCCATTACAATAATTTTTTTCTTTTGTTTTTCATTGTTGCTATTTTAACACATCCTCTCTCATCCTCTCTAATGCTCTCCTCCCTTATAATGAACTATCTCCTTGTCAAATTCAATTCATAATAAGGTTTGTTGTCGACACCTGCCACTGTAGCATTGTCCTTCTCAAAGGATAACAACGACCATCAACATCTAGAACAACATAATGAATTGATGTAGCAAGAAAAACTGCAAATAATATGTTGATTCCCAGGTGGAAGATACGAGATTTATTTTTCTTTTTATGTTCCTGGTACTCTCGCTGATCAAGGCCCACTGCATTGGACCACAAAATAGTAACTCGCTACCCTTGGTAGCATTTTATTTTGAACAACTTGGACCTACGGACCTCGCGACTCTAATCACCATCCTCTCGGCTTCCACTATCAACTTCAAACTTTACACAATGACATTACTCCTACACTCGCTGTCCACTAGCGACATATTCGCTTCAACGATGTTATTTCTGTGGAGATCACGTCTCATTCTTCTTCCACCATGGATCCACTGATGTGAGAAAAGATCATATTCGGCGATTCATTCTTTCACAAGTCAGTGCTTAACAACCTTTGCCATAATTTCCACTACCTCAAATATTTCTAGTGCATCTTACATCTAGCACACTATTTTTCCAGCAGATCTAGAAATTTCCCTACGCATTTTTTTTCCGATGAAGGGCCGAAAGTGCAGAGATTTTTATTCTTCAAAACTTTCCGCTCACATATTTTCCTTCTCTTCCTATGCACATATCGCTTCTTGCTAGGCACTTTGGCTCTGCTCGTTTGAGGAACTCCAACTCACACTTGAGGCCATGAGCATCTCAGCATAGCCGCTCTTCCCCATGCCAAAACCCATCGAACACCCTTGCTAATCATCTGATCATCGACTTCTTCCACAAGCTCCTGCTCATTCTGCCTGCTCGATTTTTTCTTCGAGGCCGATTTGTTTTTTGGCGTGAGAAATAAGTTCCCCCTCACACAACATCTACGTCCTTCAAGCATCCAAATAAATCCACATGGAAATACATTCATCCAAGGCCCTTTATGGCCCCATTCACACAAAAAGAATTCTCAATCAAGTCAAATCTCCACTAGAGATAACCATATCGAATTCTCCCATCGAATATGATTTGCAGCTAATCCACTCAGTCGGTAACCTCCATTGGGTCATCCTCCTATAGAGCCATGTGACGCTTTCTGCTTCACCAAAACATCTACCGGCAACCCCTGTAGCACTACTAGATTGCCAGATTGACCTTGCTCCAACAACACGTCTTTGATTCCTTTATTTATTTTACTATCACCAAAGTTGTGAACTCTCTCATGCTTCAAAGTCCATGTATTCGGCTCTCAAAGGTCTCGGCTTGGGAACACTGCAATCTTTCACCTACTTCCATACCAGATCTTTAAAAAAACTACAACCTTATAAACCCTTACATTCCAGATCCAGATCTACATTGGTGCAACAAATCATATCTCCATTCATAGGCCAATAAAACCCTTGGCAACAGAAGCATCCCTCTGAAACCAACATTTGGCTATGATACAAAATGAAGAAATAATTTTCCGGAGAATATAAATAATTACCGAGAGGAATAATAAAACATAACCAACAACAAAACATGAAATATAAACACAATATTTAACTGGGAAAAAACCCAAACGCTTGGGAAAAACCATCCTAATTAAATTTCATTAGAATTGGCCAAAACCCTGGCCAATCCAACCAAGTAAGCCTTCACCACTCACATCCAGGCCTATCTTACAATGAATTCTTCCCAGCCTTTTATAGGCTCCATTACATGCAATAACATGAGCCAAAAAACATGGGTACATAATACCATGTGCCCCAAAACTACCCGCTTGTTTAACCTGGTCAATCTTGACTCTAACCCCGAGTCATTTTACCTAACAATCACAAACTAGGACTAGAACTCGGTAAATTGGATATGATTCACCTGGAACCGGAACATACTCTACCTCTCGAATAGACTCTTCTCTAGCTACCTATGCTTGCCCTAGTCTTGCAGCCACGTTCATGGCCCTGTGTGTAGTTATCTTGGAGGCTCTTGCCACTGGTTACTCTCACTTGATAAATCGAAACAAACCGAGTGATGAGGGTAAAGAGATGGCAGTTAATGGCAAGGATTCACATGGTCTCCCCATAGACAAAGATAATAGGACTGGCCATGGGGTCATTTATCAGGTAAAATCTAATACATTAACATATCCTATGCTTGAGAAATAAGTTTTAATTTTTATTAGATATCAGGATTTTTTATTAGATCTTTCTATTTTTTTTTAATGACTCACTTTTATCGTGTCCATTGCAGGTATTTTCTGAATTTTTTACGTGCATCTTTGGAAATTAAAATATCCAACACAATTTCATTTAATCAACCCAATCAAAGAGCAGAGAATTTTACCTATTTTCCAGAAGGCATTTATGCATTCTACTGTCAAAGGAAAATAGTTCCCTCTACAAAAAAAATGTGGAAGGAGGATGACACGGTTTGCAAGTTGTTGCGAATCCACCAGGTGGAAATATTTGATACATATGAGACCAGTAGATGCATTATGATTTTAAATTGGAGTACAAAAAATCCAACTGAATCCTCTTTGGTAGAAACAAGGACAGTAGGAACCGAGCTCAAATAAAAAAAGGGGGGTTTTGGAAGACATTTAAAAAGGAAGGAGAAGGGGTTCCAAGAAAAAATAGCACAACGCAAAGGAGGATCCACGCAACGCTTAAGGGAGGTGGGAGATCCATGCTACAGGTGGAGATTGCTGCAATATAAGGGGGCCATGAAGGCACTTTTGTTTGTGGGGTTCTGCTTTTTGTAGTCTTCATAGCTCGAGAGAGAAGTTTCTCTCTGTAATGATATTATATACCAAGGCAAATATATGTATTGAAATTTCTATGTAATTGATGTTGTTTTTTTTATGGTCTAAGAGTTAGGAATCTCTGGATGTTGAGGTTTGTTCTTATATATCATAAATTACAAATTAGGTGTTGGAATTCGAAGCAGCTCTTAGATTGAAATAGAGAGATGGGGAGTGGCAGTTGAAGCCTCTTTCCCACATGGATATTTACTTCATCAGGTAAGATGTTTCTTCTTTTGGATCTAACTACCCGTGACCTAATTATTTTCATTTCCACATTGAAGTGAAGCTCTTTGTATGTCCATTTATATTATCAATGCTTTGTATCTTTCTTTTGAAAAATGGTTATGCTTCGAAATCACCCCAAGAAAACCGACCACAGTAATTTTTTGTAACGAAGTCCCTTGTCTTGTATTTCACCTTCGATCATATGTTTTCTGGAAATTTATATGTATGAAAATACTCTTAGATGTTTCATTAAGAGGTGGACTAGTTGTCATATTCATCAGTATTGATTTTCTTGTAAGATTTCTCATTTCTGTAGTGGAATTGCTTTTGCTTGATGTTCTATGTATGCTTTCTGGTTTATGTCAATGTAGGAGATTGACTTCTTGGGTTTATATATTGATGATATAAAATTTCATGAGGAAAAATGACCCTTTCTCCAAAGAGACAAAGTATGATACAACAGAATCCCCTTGCATTACAAAAAATGAAAATGATAACGTTGAAGATAAGGTTGTGACTGCAAGTAAAGACACAAAAACATTTATGGCTATTCATGAAAGCACAGGGCCTCTCGAGGGGAAAAGGGGGGCTAAAATAAACCCAAAATCAAACAAAATTCATTCCTCTGAAATTAATTGTAAAGCTAGAAATATGATGCCAACATAAAGAGAACATGTTCTAAAGATCGATGTGAAGCTAACAAAGAAAATAAAATAAGACAATATAGACAAACATGGAAAGAAAGATGTTATCAAGGGGATCAATGATCAGTCTATTTCTATATCTGATTTTTAGTTAGAGGTTGCTCAATAAAAAATAAATTTGAAGAAGAAGAAATGAAAATACAAGAAAGAGGTGGATGAAATAATTTTGCCTCAAGGAAGCCAATGCAGTTGATTGCAGACATAGAATTTTCATCAAATGATGTTCGATCAGCATTGCAATTTTTGGAATTTTTCTCAGCATTTGAACAAGTATGTACTTCTTATCCAAAATGTCTTTTAAGTTCATATCTATGGTTCAAACTGAAAATTTTTCACCGTGGATATTTTCTTTTACATTGCGATAGTTATACCTTTAGCAGTACCAATTTTTTGCTACAAACATAATTGTGTGACGGTATGAAGTGGAAAAAGTTTAATACTCGTCAGTTTACACCGTGATTTGGGCTAACATCACTTCCTAATTATTTAGTTCTTGATTTCAGCATGTTAGATATAGCCCACAACACCTTTCCATTCTTTTAGAGCTATGCTTTTACACTAGTCAACAATAATTGTTATAGAAGTTCTTTGATTGTTAAAATAAAAGTAATATTTCCAAGGCAGACCATAAATTTTTGTATATGTTCTATGCTTGATGAAACTTTAATTTTTATCCCAATATCAGTCAACAATCACATAAAAAATAAAGTAAAATTTTGATAGAACATACCAGTAGATCGTACTTTTCACAAAGGTGATCTTGTTCTGGTGTATGACCAAGCCCATGATGTCCTTGGTCATGTGAAGTTTGACTTATTATGACTAGGACCTTACATCATCAGTAAGTATTTAGGTCAGGGGGAATATCTATTAGAGGACTTCGAAGGCCATCCCCTTACCAATCCTCGCAATGCACTCTATCTGAAGAGATATTACCATTAGCATTTCCTTCTGGAAATGCATGTTTTATTTTCTTTACGTAGTTAGCTCATGATTTTTGTGATTTGATACTTCACCAAGACACATTTTTTCCACGAAGCATCACTTCACTACTCCTCAAAATAGAATTTCTTCACTTGCAACACTTGTACTTGGGGGCACCACTTTGCCTCCATACTTGTCCATGCTCGTGTCAATTTTCGTCGTGAGTAACCACCATGTACTCATGTTTTATGGTCTCCATTGGAACTTTTCTTTGTGGCAGCACCATTGAGTCACCCTTGTTTAGAGAATTTAAGTTGAGTCATCATTGCATTCATGGAGTCTATCCCGAGTCCCTTTGTATCCCACTATAGTCTTCCATCCTTCATTTCTTGGTCCCTCTTTCATGTTGCACATGATGGCCTTCGGTCCCACTGTCCCCTATCCCTCATGATATTGTGTCACTCGCTGTGAGGTCATCCATGCCCTTTATGTTCTAACAAGGGAAGTCATTTTTCTGTTAATCATTACCCCCCATTTCATCATCATCACTAGTGTCAGTCTGTCAGTCACTCTACTATTTTCTCTCATGCCTTAGTTGAGGATCCATTATTGCCTCACCTATGGCGGACCTCCTTCTGTTGACATTAGATAATTCATTCCAAAAGACATGTCTAAAGGGTGGTGTACCTTGGTTCCAGCTTCCACTCTTGTTAGGTGCCCTGGATCAGACAAAGGGACTCCTTATTTCCCTTTGACTTGATTGTTTCTCAACTCCAGCTCCTTTCAGCATGATCGAGATCTGTATACTTGATGGTCCAGTGATGCAGTAGCTGATATCAGTGATTCCCGGGTGTGTGTGAGATGTCTCAGCCCTCATGAGGGGGTGGCCCTATAGGTATCCCCCCACATGCCCAGATGACCTCTTCATTACAGCCTTTGATGCATCTCCATAGATTTGATGATGTCAGCCTCAACCGCTTGCAACACCTTTTTTATTGCATGTATCGGTTAGATTTTCAGAGCCCTTTCCTGTTTATAGGGGCATCTGGGTTGTATTTATATCTCATGTATTTAGATATTATTATACAAGTCCTGGCTGTTATCCCAAGCACAATATGTATGTGGGATTCATTATCATGTTATTTATCTGCCTCATGTTTATGCCAGCATGTAATATATTGTTCAGTCCCTTAATGTTTACTGGACACCTTATTCTTTGTACTTTGTCTCGACGGGCATAGGTATGCCTACCCCGCCACCTATAGCACAGGTACTCACTCATCAAAGAGACTTTTCACACCTTTAAGTCTCGCCTCCTCAGGGTCTAGTCCTTTCAGCACTTTTGTCTACCTCATACTTCTCTCTCTCTCACTTCCCCTTTGGTGTCTAGTGATTGAGTTCTTACAACGTACTTTGGTCATACGATTAGCTCCTAACGCTCGCACGTTGGGGGGCAATCTGTTACACCATTTTTTGGTCATCTAACCTATTATCATTATATGGACCCAAGTACACCATGTAAGACCAATTTTACCCTAAGTAAAATTGCTTTCACTATGAAAATAACTTAGTAAACCACCTTAGTAAACCACCTTTATTAATTTTTCTATGGTCTAAACAGGAAACCCCATGAGGAAATATTAAATAAATCTATATTTGTTTGATTTTCCTCAAGGAATAATTAGTTAAACAGTAGTTTAATTAATATTCCTGGTTATATTTAACCCAAAACAAGGAAATTAATTAGATAAATCATTATTTACCTTATTATTTTCTAAAGAATAAATATTTAAACCGCATTTAAATAATATCCTTTGTTAAATATGACTAAATCACCCATAAATAATTAAATAAATCATTATTTATTTGATTATTACTCAACCACGTCCTTAAAATGATAAATAAATCATTTATTTATCTATTATTTACAAATTAAGGGATTTGACCCAAGTCAAATCCCTTTTCCCTCCAATAAATATAATAAAATATTCCATAAAAGTTGGATCTTGATTTGGTTAATAATATTTTAATTATGCACCAATATCTAGACTAACTCAATATTTTGTTATAAATAGAATGGTTTTCCCATTCATTTACCACCTTTTGTTGCCTAAATATCACCCTGGATATATACTTTTGGTTTGACTTTGATCCACCATCATAGTCATATTTTGATACCATTTTTGTCTGGGTTTTCTACACCATCAAGAGAGAGGAATTTTAGATCTGAAGTGCTGAGGACTTACAAGAACCCATTCCATTGAGGAGAATTGGAAACAACCTTCTGTGTTTTCCTCCCAAGTGCCATTAATACAAAATTCATTCAACATATTCTTGTCTTGTCTATTGGATGCATGGAGTAAATCTTGTTTTTTTCTACTGCTTAATGTCTTATAATGCATAGATCTAGATTTTTGCAGCATTTATCTTGATCACCTAACTGCAGATCTGAGGATATTGGCATCCATATTTGTTGTTAGGGATGTTTGTTATGCACAGCTAAAGTGGTCTTTTTTCGTACGCTTGGAATTAAGATTCATACTAACAACTGGCGACTCCACACGAGTTTACGATTACAACCTCTGTCGTTTTTCTAATCCTTGCATATCTAGCTGCTTCAAACCCTAGGATTTCTCTTCAGCCTCTTGTTTTTTCTTTTCTTGATGTTTCTTTTAAGCTATAAAACCCCAAAACATTAAAAATTATAACTTCCGTGTGTTTTCGGACCTATTGCATAGGTGACAGACATCAGCCGCAACTGAGGCGACACTTTTTTTTTAAATATGCCACCGAGAGTGAAGGAAGTGTAGGTCGCACTTTTTGGCCCAAAAATTGAAACCTGGACCCTTAGGACGCACCTTTTAGCCCAAAAATTGCGACCTCTGCTGAAAACAGGTCAAAAAATGTGACCTGGACATTTTCCGGGATTTTTTCTGAAAATTTTTTGGGTTTGTCTGAGCCTCTGTTCAGGGTTGTCTAACCTCTGTCTCTACCTGTTTTGGACCTTTAGCTGTTCTGTTTTTCTCAACTAAGTGGGAACCTAGCCCCCTAGGGCTTCAGTACCCTCCACTTCTTGTGGAAGAGTTTTTGCTGTTGCAGGTTGTCTGAAATTTCAGAGTCTTCAGCCATTTTTCAGATCTGATACCTCACCTTCAGATCCGCTTCAGATTGGCTGGTTATCCATTTTTGTTTTCCTTTAGAGTTCACTCTGTTTCCTTCCAGGAGATAGCCTTTCACCACCTCATTTACAACAAATTCTCCCTTTGATTTGTTGTTGTTTTCTGCACCACTTTCTAGCAGATTTTGACCTTTAGATCCCTGTCCCTCCCGACCTTAGATCTATTGGTTATTTTGGTGTGTTTTGATTGGTTTTTTGCCCACCTACAGACTACTTGTTGAGAGGCCCACCTCCTTGTGTTTAGATTATTGCATTATTAGCTGTTTATTTACTGTTATTTCAGTTTCATATACTGTTATCTGCAGGTTTATTTTCAGTTACACATCACACTTTTTATTTTTCTCTATAAACGTCTAGGTTTAAAAATTAAAATTTACACACTTTGCACACACACCCTAAGAAAAAAAGGGCTTGGTTAACACTGCCAAGAAAAGACTCTAAAACATTGAAATCAATTGATCCTGCACCTCTCTGCCCTTGTTTCGACATTGTAATCAGTTGATTTTGCACCTACCTGCCCTTGTCAGTCTCTTTTTCCTTTTTGTCGTGTTTGTGTCATTATAATTGTGCCACCAAGGAATTTATCCCAGAGAATTCTTGGCCTTCATCCTCAGTTTCCGGTGGAAATACTTACTCCTCCACGTAGGATTCAAGTTAGTCCTCCACCGAGTCCACACTCCAACTCTTCTTCTGGTTCATTGGGTTCTCCTTCTCATTCCACCTTCGTTCTCCCCCTGTCACCTTCACCATGTCTGGTGCAGGACCTAATGCTAGTGGTAACCCCAGACCTCATGCTGGGAATACCACTAGTGGGACTGCAACGGACACTACCCCGAATGTTCCCTTGCTCCCCTTCATGGCAGGCCTCAGCCTTCCCGATTTTGACCAGTTGATAAATGACCCTATACACCATGACGCTAGTTGGCCTGCTATGCTGACGAAGCTCCCTTCCAACATCCCCAAGTTTGAAGGCCTTGCTGGAGAAGATCCCATAAATCATGTTTGATATTTTCACATGTGGTGTTCGTCTAACTCCATTACTGATGACTCTGTCCGTCTTTGGTTGTTCCAATGTATTCTTACAGGAGAAGCTTCTAAGTGGTATGTTGATCAGGCCCCTTCCTCTCATACTACCTCTGCGACTATTGCCCAGGCTTTTCTATCTTACTTCCAGCTTCCCCTTCGTTATGACACTAGTACCAAACTTTTGACTTCTTTCTATCAATCGTCTGCGACCCACCTATCCGATCATGTCCAGGAATGGAGGAGAAGAAAGAGCCTATGTCGATCCCCTACCTTTGAATACTGTGTCTACATGGAATGGTTCCTTAGATCTCTCTTTCCACCTATCGGCAAAGTTGTTGCATCGCATTTCCCTCAAACCGAAAAAGCTGCCCTCCAAATTGCATTAAAATATGACCTGGTCTATGCTTAGTCGGGTTATGTTATACCGTTCTACCTGATATTCCTAGACCCGGTGGTGCCAACACACTAGGGGAATCTCGTGCCACCGATGGTATCATTGGAGCTCTCTCTCATCCATACGCTCAACCTCCCATGGGCTATGGTTTTCCTCAGGGGGGCTAGCACCTCCTACACTTTTCCCCCTCCTAGTAGCATGTATCTAGGATATGGCATGCCTCCTCCTTTTTCCCAACCTCCTGTTTACCACACTGTTACCCAACCTCCTTATTATCCATATCCACAGCCTGGTGTTCCAGCTCCTCTAGCATTAGCACCACCTCCTCCCTTGCCTTCTCAATTCCCGCAACAACAACCATGGCCCCCTCAGGGGCAGGTGTATGCACAGCAGGGCACAACTAATCCTCCTTCCTCCAAAAAGAAGAGGAAAGGCACTCAAAATCAATCTTCTCCCATTAATCCTAGACCTAATCCTCAGAATAATGCCCCTAACACTGCTAATCAGCAACATGGCACTCATCCCAAGCAGGACAAGTCTGTTCGCATGAACAAGCCTTTTTCTTGTTGTGGTGTTTATGGTAATTACACACATGATTGTCCTCTTTTACCATATATGAAGTAGATGTGGGAGTCTCAAGCAACATTGCGAGGACAGAAAGCCTCCCCTTCTATCCCTCCCAATGCTGCGCCTAGTCAGCCTGCTCTGCTTACTAATCCTTTCCCTCAGCAAGGATTTGTGGCTACCCAACCACCTGAAGGTCAGATGGCCACTCAACCTCTTCCATCTGGTACCTATGACTACTAGATTTTCATGATGAACTCTGTTCAACCTCTAACCGTAGACATCAATCTTCAGACTCGGTCCCGTCATTACAACAAGCCTCCAGCTACGTCTGTCCCCGAGCCGCCTCCTTCGGTCTCTACAGAGCCTCTTTCGACACCTAATGGTCTCTTGCAGATCCCGCAGCCTAAGGTAGAGGTTCATACCAAGATCCCTAAGGGACCACTATGCCGAAATGCTACTTCTGGAAAAGCTACCCATTCGTATAGCATAGTAGATTATTTGGCGCAATCTCCTGCTGCCATTTTAACGCTAGAACTCCTCCAGTCATTCCCTTCACAATGAAAATATATACTATCTGCCATGGGCGCTATAGATCCTTTTGACGATCGATTGATTGTCTTTGATGTTGACCAGTCAGAACATCCTCCTCTCCCTGCTTCCGTCGCTTTCCAAATCCTAGTCAAGATCTGGAACGCCAACATTTCCTGGTGCATCATTGATGAGGGGGAATCCACCTGTGTGATTTCTGCTTCGGTTTGGAAGAAAATCAGATCACCTGAGTTGGATCCTTCCACGATCACTCTCCGAGCGTGGGATGGCCATGCCTCCCAGCCCATTGGCTTATTCCACAATTGTCCTATTACTCTTGTGGGCAAGACTGTTTGTGTTGACGTCGAGGTCATAGATACCCCATTAGATTACAACATTATATTAGGTCGTAGCTACACTTATGTGATGTCTACTGTCCCATCTGCGATTCACCGCAAGATGTCCTTCCCTCATCACGGAAAGATAGTCACCATTGACCAGTTGAAATATTACGAACCGAAGTCTCAGACCTCCCCCGAGTCCATCATCTCTTCTGTGGCCAATAAGCAAATCGTCGATCCTTTGACCAATGTCTCACCCGGAGTCTACAAAGTTTCCTCATTTCTTGGTACATTCCCTCATCTTCCTCCTCCTGTCTTTGATTCCAGGTCATCGAATTTTTGCATGATGCAATCATCTCGGGCTGCCCTCAAGCAGTCTGCCTCGGCTAATCAACAGCCTCCTTTCCCTCTGTGGCCTACTCCTCACCCTTTGATTTAGCCTTCTGGACCTCCTCCTCGTGGCCCTTTAGCTAGTATCCATGAGCCTCTTTACCGTCCTGGAACGGTTCATCCAAGCCTTAACCATTTAGAGCCGTGCCGCATGGCCATTACCCCTCTGGTCAGATACCGTTCCTAGCTCCTCCCCTAGGAGTGTATATGGCACCTGTCATGCCCACCCTCTCTCTTCCTAACCTAACCCTTGGGATTCTCGTCTGGTACCTTGATCCTCCAGCTGCAACCCTGCCTGGTCAACCAAAACCTTATCTTGCTTTGACCCCAGTTCAACCGGTCCCCATGACTTCTCCTACTGCAACAGTGCCTTAGCCACCTCAACAGGAACCACCTCATATTGTGACCGCTTCAGGTAAGAAGGGCAAATATCTCATGGGGGCAACCAAAGACAAGGCCACTTCGAAAAATCATTCCCCTCCTTGGCTGCCGAAACACACTATCCAGTGTGCTTTGTGTGATGTTTTTGGTCACGCCACCCATACTTGTCCAGAGTTGCCTCACCTTAAGTCCATGGTCAATGAGATGTTTCCGGAGTCTGATATCCCTGAGGTTTATGTCACTTTACCTGATTCAGTCCCAAAACTAAAAACTTTATGCACCAATCACCCCTGTTCTTTGTGCAATTTCCATGGCCATTACACTCACCTCTATCCCTGCCTTGAAGAGTATTGCTCCTCTTTGGAAGCATTCTACCAATTCAAGGCCAAGCATGACAAGTTCACCTCTCACTTGTTTGCGAGTTCTGCTGTAGCAGAACCAGAGGATCTGCCTGCTCTCATTGAAATTCCACCTCCCGATGTCAAGATGATGGAGCCTTCAGCCCACATTTTCTACCTGTCATCATCCATGAGACCCTCGGTGGAAGTCCCCTTGGAGACTTCCCCTCATGTTTCGCCTGACCTCCCTTCAGCGATCACTCTGGGCTCAACATCGGTAGATCCCTTATCTGCTTACTCTTCTGTCATCCCCCATAACATTGCACATGTCATCCTTTCTTTACATGATGATGATTCAGGTAGTTCTACCATACCAGGAGGTCTCTCTTCCTCCAGTCACCCCATCTTCCATTCTGATAAAAACGTTATGGAAGCTCTCCTGACTTTCCTTGGGATGATATGCACCACCGCACATACTTCTTCCCACAACAGTCCCATGACCAATTTGCTATGGAAACTAAAGACTTCATTCCTGATGAGGTCGATTGGTTTAGAAATCCCATTCCTACACCTGATGCTTTTGAAGAAGGAAATATGGCCAATATCTCTCCTACCATTAAAATTGACATTTTTGACAAACCAGGGATAGAATAAAATATCACCTTGGACGCCCATTGCACCCCAGAAGAGGTTAAGGCTTACACCAAGCTATTCAAAGAATTTTGTGATATTTTCACCTGGTCCTATTAAAAAATGCTAGGACTTGATCTTGCCATTGTCGAACACCATATTGATACATGGCCTGATGCCAATCCTATCCGTCAAAAGTTGAGACCCATTAATCCTTCCAGAGGAGAAGTTGTCAAAGGCGAAATCGATAAGCTCAAGTAGGCTGGTTTTATCTATCCCATTGAATACACCACTTGGGTGTCCAATCCAGTTCCCGTTCTCAAGAAATAAGGCACCATCCGTGTCGGCACTGACTTTCACGATCTGAACAAAGCTTGTCCCAAAGAAAAATTCCCCACACCATTCATTGACCAAATCATTGATGAGGGTGTGAGGCATGAGGTTCTATCCTTTATGGATGGTTTCTCTAGGTACAAGAAAATTGTTATCTATTGTGATGATCAACTTAAAACCACATTCATTAGTCTGTGGGGAACCTTTTCCTATCGAGTCATGCCGTTTGGCCTTAAAAATGCAAGAGCCACTTTTCAATGGGCTATGTCTTACTATTTCCATGACCTGGATCATATTATCCTTTCTTATTTAGATGACCTCACTGCGCGTTATAAACATTAGGCGCAACACCTCCATGATTTGCGTACCATATTTCTCTGATTTCGCAAGTATAATATCCGCCTCAACCCATTGAAGTGTGTCTTTTGTGTACTTGCCGACCATCTTCTAGGCTTCATTATGTCTAAATATGGTATCACGCTTGACCGATTGAAAGTTCAAGCCATCCTTGAGCTTCCTATCCCTCGTACTTTACACCAGTTACAAAGCCTCCAAGGCAAAACTAATTTCCTTCGCTGGTTCATACCTGACTATGCCACCACCATGCATGGGTTCCTTAGACTCCTCTGTGCTAATATCCCTTTTGTCTGGGATGCCTATGCTCAAGAGTCTTCTGATTCCCTGAAGCATGCTCTCATGTCCGCACCATTGGTTCGTCCCCCTGACTTTGATAGGGATTTCATCCTGTATATCTCCGCTTCCACCTACTCGATCTCTAGAGTCCTCATTCAGGAAGATGACAACGGAATTGAGCATGTTATCTATTATGTCAATAAGGACCTGGTAGGACCTCTTGTATCCTACTCACATGAAGAGAAATTAGCACTGGTTTTCATGTTCTCAGTCCAAAAACTTCATCATTACATCCTCATGCATTCCACCAAGGTCATGACTAATTCCAACCCTATGGCATTCCTATTGAGTCATCGAATCATCAATGGGAAGTATGCCCGTTGGATCGTGATCCTCCAGGAATTCGATCTTGAATTTGTCACAACAAAAAGTAAGAAAGTTTTAGCCATCACTGAACTCATTTCCGAACTACCTATAGGTACACAGGATCCTCCAGTTAATGATAATTTCCCCGATGAACATTTATTTTCCATTACCACTGATGTGTAATGTTGCCAAAATTAGCATGAAGCTAATTGGAACATTGATTTTTCTTATATCATCTAGGAGGTGAATAAATGGGTAAGGAGTCCCATGAGTAGAAATAGAATCCCTCATAGTGTTAAAGGGATCATCAGAGTAGCTATATTTTTCACCCTCAAGTGTGAAAAGGGGAAAATGCATGAGGACAAGGTCAAGTTTGACCAAGTCAACAACGCTGCCATGGAGGGAGTGGATCACTTTGAAAGACAACGCAGTATGAATGGGGGAGAGATCATTTGGTGGAGGAAACCCTAATGTGTGGGGCCAAGGCAAGAAGGCTTTTATTTGTATAAAGGGAGGACAAGGCAGCCATAGAAGGATATGTTATTGAGTATTGGATTTTGGTCTGCATGACTATTTTCTCTCTTCAATTGTTTAACTGAGATTTTTGTGCTGCTTAGCATAAGGAATTCTTGTTTAGGAATCCTTATCCCTTCTTGAGAAGCCTCTTGAGGGAATTTTACTTCATTTCTCCACATTCAGGCTTAAGGCCAAGCCACCTCCTTCAGCTACAACGTTATTCCTGTAGCAGGAAACATTGTGTTGCAGGGTGTTGCAGTGGAGGGTTCCACAACACCACTTCTACAGCTTATCTTTCAGAGGAGGGAGCTTATATTCCTCTGGGAGGTCAATGAGGAAGATTCAGGAGCTAATTGCACATCTTTGGCATCAGGCCAAGCACTTCCTATCTCCTACAGCATAGTCCATCTCCTTGACTGCATTATTTCTGAGTATATTTGCAGTGGGGGTTTGCACCACTATTTTGGAGGGTGATATCTTTAGTGATTGGATCAGCCTTTCACCTGAAAGATCCATTGGAAGGGATTCAATCATCATATGCAGCATCTTTAGCCATCTTCATCTAGTTCTTGAGTTGCAGCTGCTACTCAGTTTGAAACTGTAACTTCGACATTTTGGCCATTTTGTATATTTTAGCCAATCCTTCTAGGATTGACTTCATATTGATTTCAGGGGTTTAGAGCTTTTCTCCCCACCTTATTTGAGCCATACATTTCTAAATCTATGTATTGAAATTAATTGTGTAGTAGTTTCTGTTATAAAATACGCAGTCATAGCCTTGGCTTTTCCATATGTAGCAGTGTATTTCATATTTCTTATACATGTTCCTTTGAGGTTGATTTTCCTAAGCTTGAGTGATCATTTCCTCAAGATCTTGTACACATTTTTCTATTGTAACATTAATAAGATGGCCGCGAGTTCTTCTTACATTTTATGAGTTGGATTTATCACTGCTACTCCAATTTATGTTTGTATATTGTTGGATCTCCAATTTAGGAATACTATAAGATATTCATAACATTGTAGATTTTCCCTATTTTGGGATATTACAGTGGTCTCAATGCATGATATTTGGCTTAGCCTGTGAGTTTCAGCCATAAGAAGATAGAAGAGAAGAAGAAGAGATCAAGATGATGAAGAGAATGAGCTTACTCATAAGTTTTCAGATCCAGAAAGGACCTCTCCAAGGAGGTTAAGAAGATAGAAGAAGGAGAAGAGGAAGGACCATGTACTTCCTATTCTCAAAGAGAGGAATACATGAATCATGAAGAACACTTGGAATTTGATTTTCTAAGTGAATACCTTGCTGAATGAAAAGCTAAATCTAGAGCCTCCAAGGAGACTCTAGCTTTACCACAGTTCATTCAGCTGAAAGAAGAAAGAAGACCCTACAGCTATGGGTTGATGAGAGGCAATAGATTTCTATTGTCCACTTTTGATGGATCACTCAAATGTGAAGCAGAGGCTTGGGTGATGAAGCTAGAGCCTTTCTTCCTACTACATCTTGTAGTAGATAGAAAGGTTGTAGAAATTGCAGCGCTTCACCTTGAAGGTGAAGCAAATACTTGGTGGTTCATCCATTGGAGCCATGCAAGGGTATCTGCTCTTGCTAAGTTTTCTCAAAGGATGATCAGGGGATTTGGAAAAAGGAGGGAGGAGCCCTCACCACCAATTGAAGAGGCATATACCAGTGCTGTCACAGTCATGAAGGATCAGCTTTCATCTTCAGCGGTTGGGGAAGCCAACACATGGGAGGAGGAAGCCCTTACTGCCATATAAGATGATTCCAAGTTTCCCAAAGGTATGCCTAAATTTCCATCTATTATAATTTCAGCAAACACTATGGATGGGTCTACATCATTGCATTTTGTTTATTTAGAGAAACATAATTGCAATGTGCTGTGCAACCTTGAATCATTCAAGGGAGAGATGAACCATCATCCTCATGAGCCATTCTTGGATTTCATACCACACTTGAGGTTGGTGTTTGAATACTTGGAGGAAGAAGAGATAGATGGTAGACATCTTGAAGTGAGAAACACTTTCTCCTTTCTATATGACACTTTCTCAATGAGCACTCACCAGCTCAAAGATAAACTTCTACCTGCAGCAGGTCCAGAACCTTATTGGTTTTGGGAAGCCATCAATGAAGAGGAGGTCTCATGGAGAGATCCCATTAGAGATGCACTTCAACATGTCATGAAGTGCAAGGTTCATCAACACATGGAGGATGGTAGCCCTCATGGGAGGAGTACCAAGATGGTGGATGGAGGGAGACATCCACAAATGATTGAGTGGATGTGGATGAAGAGCAAGAGGCTAGTAAGCCACTTGCAGATCTATGACACCAAGCAACAAGAGGCTTGGCTGCGCTGGTTACTCTTGAAGGAGTTTGGCCATCACTTGGCATATAATCTTCCTAAGGGTATGGGGATGGAAAAGATGTGGTAGGATTCTTGCATCATTGAGTAGCAAAGAGTATGGATGCATGATGTTGATGTGACATTAATATCATTCATTATGTCTTCATCACATGACTTGTATGATGAGAGGATGAGGAGGCAACAAACACTTTTGTTGCTTGAGTTTTACTTGAGAGAGCAAGGGCAGATTTGCTCTCACATGTTGCATGATGTTGCAGGAGTAGGAGATGGAACTATCATGGTGCAAAGAGGCTACTCCTTGGCCTTAGGTGAACACGAAGTACTTCCATTTTGGGAGGAATTTCCTAATTACAACAACATTATTGGAGGAGTCTTTGACAATAATCATGTCAAATAATTGAGCTATGAGTTGGCAGGAGCCTATTTGCATAGGCCAACAGCGATGTTCCTTTGAAGCATGAAATTATTCATGGATTCATGCATCACTTTACCTTCAGCATATTTTAATACTATTGTTTTTTCATTTATTGATTATGTAACACAGTATTTGCATCTTCTTACCATTATCATACAGTGCATTGCTCCAAAAGAGGGCAATTCTATTGTTGAGGCCCCTAAACATATTTTTTCCAAATATTATGATGGATACAACCATCCTTTGTATAACCATGGGCAAGTGTTTGATTATTTCTTGTATGCTTAGTTGACACATTCACCCATTTACTATTCACTAGTAGATGTGATGATTCACACAACTAGCCATTTGTCAAAACATCACTTGCCATGCTATTTTCTGAAGTTGAAGTGGGAGAGACTGCGTTGTATCCACTTGAAACATTGTTTGTATCATGAAGCATCATGTAAAACCTTCAAAAAATTTATCATTTGGATACTCGATGATGATCATGTCCTATTCATCATGGATGAGATGTTTTGGGCGAGCTTGTCCTTCAATGTTGGAGAGGAGATCCTTGGAAGATTGTTCTTCATTTTTCCACTTAAGGGAAATACTATTGCAACCTAGGATCAACACATACTCTATAATTATCATGAGTGGAGAGAAGGAAAGCATGGGGTAGACTACCTTGTCTATCATGATTAGATTTTCAGCCCACCTACTTTGCATGAGCCAAAGGTGGAGGAAGAATTTTGGGAGTTGCCATGTTGGGAGGTAACTCATTTAGTATGGATGATTTCTTAGGGATGGGAGATTCATATGGGGATGGTATATCTCAATTCATATCATCCCTAATGCCTCAAGAAGGCCCTTCAGTTCTATCCTTGCAGTTGCTTGAGGACAAGCAACATTTGGGAGGGGAGAACTGTAATGTTCCCAAAATTAGCATGAAGCTATTGGAACATTGATTTTTCTTATATCATCTAGGAGGTGAATAAATGGGTAAGGAGGCCCATGAGTAGAAATAAAATCCCTCATAGTGTGAAAGGGATCATCAAAGTAGCTATATTTTCACCCTCAAGTGTGAAAAGGGGCAAATGCATGAGGACAAGATCAAGTTTGACCAAGTCAACAATGCTGCCATGGAGGGAGTGGATCACTTTGAAAGACAACACATTATGAATGGGGGAGAGATCATTTGGTGGAGGAAACACTAATGTGTGGGGCCAAGGCAAGAAGGCTTTCATTTGTATAAAGGGAGGACAAGGCAGCCATAGAAGGATATGTTATTGAGTATTGGATTTTGGTCTACATGACTATTTTCTCTCTTCAGTTGTTTAATTGAGATTTATATGCTGCTTAGCACAAGGAATTCCTATTTAGGAATCCTTCTCCCTTCTTGAGAGGCCTCTTGAGGGACTTGTACTTCATTTCTCCACATTCAGGCTCAAGGCCAAGCCACCTCCTTTAGCTACAACGTTATTTATGTAGCAGGAAACGTTGTGTTGCAGGGTGTTGCAGTGGAGGGTTCCACAACACCACTTCTAGAGCTTATCTTTCAGAGGAGAGAGCTTTTATTCCTCTAGGAGGTCAGTGAGGAAGATTCAGGAGCTGATTTCACATCTTTGGTATCAGGCCAAGCACTTCCCATCTCCTACAGCGTAGTCCATCTCTCTGACTGCATTATTTATGAGTATATTTGCAGTGGGGGTTTGCACCACTATTTTGGAGGGTGATATCTTTAGTGACTGGGTTAACCTTTCACCTGAAAAATCCATTGGATGAGATTCATTCATCATATGCAACATCTTCAGCCATCTTCATCCATTTCTTGAGTTGCAGCTGCTATTCAATTTGAGACTGTGACTCCGGCATTTTGGCCATTTTGTATATTTCAGCCAATCCTTCTAGGATTGACTTCATATTTTTTTCAGGGGTTTAGAGATTTTCTCCCCACCTTATTTGAGCCATACATTTCTAAATCTATGTATTGACATTCATTGTGTAGTAGTGTCTCTTATAAACTGCGGAGTCATAGCCTTGGATTTTCCATATGTAGCAATGTATTTCATATTTCTTGTACATATTCCTTTGAGGTTGATTTGCCTAAGCTTGAGTGATCATTTCCTCAATATCTTGTACACATTCTGCTATTGTAACATTAATAAGATGGCTATGATTTCTTATTACATTTTATGATTTGGATTATCACTGCTACTCCAGTTTATGTTTGTATATTGTTGGATCTCTAGTTTAGGAACACTATAAGATATTCCTAACATTGTAGATTTTCCTTATTTTGGGATATTACACGGTGACCCTTGGTATGGGGACATCCTCACTTATTTTAGAACCCAAAATTTCACCCTCCATCTTGACCATGATGCTCGATGACGTATCTGACACCAGGCCCCCCGCTACCTTCTTATCGGTGACGAACTTTATCGTCACAGTGTAGATTCTATCCTTCGTCGTTGTCTCACACACGCTGAAGCAGAACAAGTCCTCAATGCCTATCATAGCGGCGCTTGTGGTGGCCACCTCTATGTTCTGTCCACTGCCCAAAAAATCATGCGCGCTAGTTATTGTTGCCCTTCTCTCTTTGGTGATTGTATTGAGCCAGTCAAACACTGTCCCAATTGCCAACATTTTTCCCCTAAGACATGAGCCCCTCCGGCTCCCCTCCATCCTGTCATCTCAGCTGGTACCTTCTATAAGTGGGCCATAGACTTTATGGAGTGTCGACTGTCATCGGATGGTAACCATAAGTATATCATCATGGTGGTTGACTATTTCACCAAATGGGCTGAGGCCATGCCAACGTTTAACAACACGGAAACTACCGCAACCCTCTTTTTCTTTAAACATGTGATCGCTCGATTTGGAGTTTCGAAAAAATTGGTCTCTGACCATGGCCTACATTTTGAAGATGAGATATGGCATGAGCTATCATCATTGTTGGGCTTTGAGCACCAATATTCCTCCTCTTATTACAGCCAAGGTAATGGCCAAGTTGAAGCAGTCAATAAAATCCTTAAAACCATGCTTCAACGGACGGTGGATAAGCACAAAACCAACTGGAACCTTATGCTCTTCCCTGATTTTTGGGCCTATAGAACTTCTGTTAAAACCTCCACCAGGTTTACTGCTTTCCACCTTGTTTTTGGAGAGGAGGCAGTCTTACCAATCGAGTGTGAAATCCCTTCCCTTCGTCTAGCCATTGAACTTCTCCCTGACACCCAACCTTTAGAACAACGACTTATCATGCTTGAATGTGCTTTCGCAGACCATCGTGTTGCATTGAAAACCATTGAGGCGGCTAAGAAATGCACCAAAACTCAATATGACCGAAAATACCACCCTCGTACTTTTCACGAAGGTGATCTTATTCTGGTGTATGACCAAGCCCATGATGTCCTTCGTCATGGGAATTTTGACTCATTATGGCTAGTACCTTACACCATCAGTAAGGATTTAGGTCAGGGGGCATATCTATTAGAGGACTTCGAAGGCCATCCCCTTCCCAATCCTCGCAATGCACTATATCTGAAGAGATATTACCCTTAGCATTTCCTTATGGAAATGCATGTTTTATTTTCTTTAGGTAGCCAGCTCATGTTTTTTGTGATTTGATACTTCACCAAGATACATTTTTTCCACGAAGCGTCACTTCAGTACTCCCTAAAATTGAATTTCTTCACTTGCAACACTTGTACTTGGGGGCACCACTTTGCCTCCATACTTGTCCATGCTTGTGTCGATTTTCGTCGTGAGTAACCACCATGTACTCATGTTTTATGGTCTCTATTGGATCTTTTGTGTGTGGCAGCACCATCGATTCACCCTTGTTTATAGCATCCGAGTTGAGTCATCATTACATTCATGGAGTCTATCCCAAGTCCCTTTGTATCCCGCTATATTCCTCCATCCTTCATTGCTTGGTCCCTCTCTCGTGTCGCACATTATGGCCTTCAGTCCCACTATCCCATATCCCTCATGATATTGTGTCAGTCGTTGCCAGGTCATCCATATCCTTTATGCTCTAACAAGGGAAGTCGTCTGTCCGCTACTCAGTACCCCCCATTTCATCATCATCACTGGTGTCAGTCTGTTAGTCACTCTACTATTTTCTCTCGTGCCTTAGTTGAGGATCCCTTATTGCCTCACCTATGGCGGACCTCCTTCTGTCGACATCAGCTCATTCATTCCAGAAGACAGGTCTAAAGGGTGGTGTACCTTGGTTCCAGATTCCACTCTTGTTCAGTGCCTCAGATAAAGCAAAGGGAATCCTTATTGCCCTTTGACTTGATTGTTTCTCAGCTCCAGCTCCTTTCAGCATGATCGAGATCCGTATACTTAATGGTCCAGTGATGCAACATCAAATATCAGTGATTCTTGGGTGTGTGTGAGATGTATCAGCCCTCATGAGGGGGTGGCCTTATAGGTAGCCCCCCACATGCCCGGATGACCTCTTCATTACAGCCTTTGATGCAGCTCCATAGATTTGATGATGTCGGCCTAAGCTGCTTGTAGCACCTTTTTATTGCATGTATCAGTCAGATTTTCAGAGCCCTTTCCTGTTTACAGAGGCATATGGGTTGTATTTATATCTCATGTACTCAGATATTATTGTATAGGTCCTGAATGTTATCCTAGGCACAATATGTATGTGGGATTCATTATCATGTTGTTTATGTCTCTCATGTTTATGCCAGCATGTACTATATTTTTCAATCCCTTGTTTACTAGACGCCTTATTCTTTGTACTTTGTCTCGACGGGCATAGGTATGCCTCCCCCACCGCCTATAGCACAGGTACTCATGCATAAAAGAGACTTGTCACACCTGTAAGTCTCTCCTCCTCAGGGTCTAGTCCCTTTAGCACTTTGGTCTACCTTATACTTCTCTCTCTTTGACTTCCCCTTCGGTGTCTAGTGATTGAATTCTTACAACGTACTTCAGTCATACGATTAGCTCCTAACGCTCGTACACTGGGGGGCAATTTGTTACACCATTTTTTGGCCATCTAACCTATTATCATTAGATGGACCCAAGTACACCTTGTAAGACCAATTTTACCCTAAGTAAAATTTCTTTCACTATGAAAATAACTTAGTAACCTTTATTAAGTTGTTTATGGTCTAAACAAGAAACACCATGAGGAAATATTAAATACATCTATATTTGTTTGATTTTCCTCAAGGAATAATTAGTGAAACAATAGTTTAATTAATATTCCTAGTTATATTTAAACCAAGACAAGGAAATTAATTAGATAAATCATTATTTACCTTATTATTTTCTAAAGAATAATTATTTAAATTGTATTTAAATAATATTCTTTGTTAAATATGACTAAATCACCTATAAATAATTAAATAAATCATTATTTATTTGATTATTACACAACCACATCCTTGAAAATGACAATAAATAATTTATTTATTTATTATAAGATAAAGGATTGTTAAGTCAAAATCCCTTTTCCCACTCAACAAATATAATAAAATATTCCATAAAAGTTGGTTCTTGATTTGGTTAATAATATTTTAATTATGCACCAATATCTAGACTAACTCAGTGTTTTGTTATAAATAGAAGGGTTTTCCCATTCATTTACCTCCTTTTGTTGCCTAAAGATCACTTTGGATCTATACTTTTGGTTTGACTTTGATCCACCATCATAGTCATATTTTTCTATCGATTTTGTCTGGATTTTCTACACCATCAAGAGAGAGGAATTTTAGATCTAAAGTGCTGAGGAATTATAAGAACCCATCCCATTGAGGAGAACTGGTAACACCCTTCTGTGTTTTCCTCTCAAGTTCCATTAATAAAAAATTCACTCAACATATTCTTGTCTTGTCTATTGGATTCATAGAGTAAATCTTGTTTTTTCTTTTATACAATATATTCTAAACTACTTGAATCTGAATTTGCCTTTGCTTATCTTGATCACCTAACTACAGATCTGAGGATATTGGCAGTCATCTTTGTTGTTAGGGTTGTTTGTTATGCACAACTAAAGTGGTATTTTTTCGTACACTTGTAATTAAGATTCATACTAACAGATCGGATGGTGGTATATCGAGCCACAGGTTCAAATATATCATCATAGTCTACGACTTCCTTTTGAGAGAAGCCACGGGCAACAAATCTTGACTTGAACTTTTCAACACTTCTATCGGATCCAAGATTGATCTTATAGAGCCATTTCGAGGTGAAAACTACTTTGTCCTTTGGTCTTGGAACCACATCCCAGACATCATTCTTCATAATGGACTCATATTATTGATGCATAACATCCTTCCAGACTTGATGCTTTACGACTTCCTCAAAATATTCAGGCTCAGATTGTACGATAGTACTCATGGCAGCTAGATACCCTTGGTATCTATTCGGCTTCTTGCTTTCACGAAATGTCCCCCTTGGGGCCATATGTCCCTCGACATCCTTGAGAGTGTCTCTGAGCCATGATGGTCTCTTCCTCATTGAAGGAGGTCGATCAATAGGGTCCATTGATCCTTCAACATCGGACATCGTCTCATCCTTCGGTTATTCTTGATTTCCAGGCCTTGGTTCATGATCTTCCTCAAATCTCGAAATATTTTCTACTTTCCTCAAGGAAGCACCTTCGTCAAAGGTAACATAGTGGCATATCTCCACGGCCAGACACCGCTAGACTCTGGGCCTTGAGAGTTTTAGATTGTAGCCCACAAACATTCCTTTGTAATAATCCCAATTAATACAGCCATCCCACAGGAATATACAATTTTGTTTCAATTTTCTTGTTTCATGAATAAAATTGTAAAGGAGAATCAATAAACTCCTAAAACAACAAAATAAATCAATGCCCGATGTGAACAAGGCCAAATCTGGGTTGCCTTAATAAAACTCCCTTATGTGTGAATGGGATTGAGACAATTGAATGGGTCAACAGGACCAAATCCACAGCGCTGTCCAAATGAAATGAACCTCCTAGATGCACAACGTAGTTCTAGTTGGAGGCTACACATGTGAAAGGAGCTAAACCTTTGAGATGGTTTAGGGTTTTGCAAGACTTTTATCCTATAAAGGGAACAAGAGAACAACAAAAGAGGGGGTTGTTGAACATATTGTTTTGGAAGAACATTTTTTTTTAGACATTTCTCATTCTCTTGGCTGTTTAGCAAAGAATAGTGTTGTTTAGCATTGGGTGTTCCTGATCGGGAATCCCACCTCTTTCCTTGAGAGGCCTCTTGGAAGAGTTTTGCATTTCTTGTCCACTATCGGGCATTTGGACAAGCTCTTATTTTAACTATAATGCAGATATTGTTTAGGGTTTGGTTTTCTTTGTAAGCTGCAGCAAGTGGAGGCTAGATCTATTAAAATCTAAGCCATTCTAGTGCATCTTTTCAGTGGGAAAGCCTTCTATCCCCCTGGCAAGAGTGTATTGGATCAATGGAGCTTCAGATCCATACCTTGGCATCAGGTCAAACTGTTCATCAAGTCTACAATGCATTTCATCTTCTAGGACTGTGTTATTTGCAAGAGGAAAGTTGCAGGGAGTTTTGGCAAACTTTGAGGAGTGATCTCTAGTGATGGGAATCTGCCCTTCACTGTGGTGATCCATGGATTTCTGATCTATTCCATGTCATATTCAGATCTGATCTGAATACTCCTATATATGCTTCAGAAATTCTGAAGGAATCTGTAGATCTGCTGCATAAGATCTCAGATCTACTCCATATGCTTCATGTTTTGCTGAAAACCCCAAGGGGTATGTAAAATAGAGACAATCTAGTGTACAGATCTGATATAGATCTAATATTTTGTACACATATCTATTCTAGATCTGATTTTTAACCTAAAGCTACTGTATGCTCATAAAAATAATGTTTTCAAGCCTTTTGCAGTGAAATACATTGTTGCAACACCTCTTTTAGAGGGTTTTCTTCACAAAAGTCTTATATCTTTCTCTTGTAAATTGTGTGGGTCACATTGTAAATATGATTTGCTGATGTATAAGATATTTTTGAACCTCCATATTGGTCTCCTACTCTTACTCTATTGAATTGTGTTATTTTTTTAGCAGTATTGTTTGGTATTGCTGCAGTTCCTTCCTTGGGCAATTTTTGAGCCATACTAGGTGTGGGAGGTCTGTTTACCTCACCTATTTTGATTTTTTTATGCTCTCCTCTTGGATTTGCGTCTTAGATTATCATATCTAAGGGATATAAGGGCTAATTTCAAATTTTGTAGCATCCATTTCTGAAAAATGCATTTTTCAGACATGTATTGCTGACAGACCCAATTTGGGGATATTACAGTGGTATTAGAGCAATCATCTTGGCACAGCCTGTCATTTTCTTTTATTGAGAAGCCAATATGTCTTTTCATGGAAAGAAAGGACTGATGAAGAAGTATGATTACACTTAAGACACAGGAGAAAAGGGTAAGATCCCTTTATCTGGAAGATTGCAAGGAGAAGAGTTCTCTAAAACTCTTTCTCAAGCTATGTATGAACTGAAAGAAGAAATATGGGGAATGAAGAGGGAAATACATGCAGATCCCTCAGGAGGATTTTGACATCAAGAAAGCCACAATACTTCTTACTATGTGTGTGAGCATTCAGCCACACAACCGGATTTGCAACGTTGGAGCATGCCTACTTTCTTGTCAAAGGAAGAAGGAAAAGGAGGAACACCAAAGGAGGGATCTCTTGGTGATTATCTCCAAGATTATGAGTCTCAATCAGAGAGATTCAAATAGAATCTCAGTTTCCCATAGTTTTGTAAACTTAAAGTAGAAAGACCAGCAGCTACAGTAGAAGAAGAGGGTGCATGTAGCACACTTTGGGTAGATTTTCTCTACCTACTTTTGATGGATCACCTAAGGACTCAGCCAAGTCTTGGGTAAGAAAGCTTGACACATACCTCCAGCTACATCAAGTGTCAGAACAAGAAGCCTTGAGAGTAGCAGTGCTGCATCTTCAAGGAAATGCTTATGCCTGGTGGCTATTTGAGTCTTCTTCCTTGAAAAGGGTAAATATCTCTTCTTATGCAAATTTCACTAGGAGACTAGTGAAATGGTTTGATTTAAGACATTCTGAAACTTCTTGGGGAAAGAAAATCAAGCCCAAGAAATCTGAATCTTTGCATAAGTTGGAAGATTCCATAAAGCCAACTCCAGTTCTAAACATTGTTGAGGGGGTTGAAGATCTGATGCATGATTTTCCAAGGGCAAAAACCCCACTACAACAATGTATTTTTTCTCAAGGAGAAAACATGAGGGTCTCTTCTTCAATAAGAGATCAAGGAAAAGGGTCTCTTAATGATGATACATTCTCCATTGATGAGGAGAAGGGAGAGAAAGAGAAGAGAAGATCCTCCAGCGCTGTGATAGCAGGAGGAGATCTATTTTCATTTAGAGATGGAGATGAAGCAATGGCTTCCACTAGAGGGGCTCTTGCATCTTTGCAAGGAGTTCCTAAGGATCTTCCATATGGAGGACATGAGTAGCATGTGACTATGCTAAAATACAATGAGACAGAACAAAGGAGGGATCACAAAGTTGACACAGCAAAAGATGATCCACTATCAGAAGAGAATGGAGCAAATGATCCAATCAGAGGCACTCTTACACCACTAAGAGGGGTCTCCAAATTTCATGAGACTTCCACACATGAAATAGAGTTGAAATTGCATAGTGGAAGCAGGGACATGAGGATCCCATCTATTCTGCATACGAATATGGTCCCTGAAACCTCATTATCTAGTGGCAAACCACCTGGGAGGCCACCTGATTCAAATTCTATGGGGAAAACCTCACAACTTGTTGCTCCAAACTCAAATCCAGGAGGGATTGGAGCACTTGAAGGCAAATCTGCAGCGCTGGGAGACTTGGGTAAGCTTAAGGAGGAGGGAAATCTTCTTCCCTATCATCATCACCCACTCTCCTTTCTGATCCTGCACTATGGGAGGAGAAGAATGGAAGGTGTAGCCTTCCAACACACACCTTTGGCATAGGAGATGACAAGGTAAGGATCAGCAACATGACAGGCACTTTGGTTGATGCATCATCAGTGTTGTCATTGTTGAGCAGTGTAGATCTATATTGGAAATCCCAAATGCTAGTGGATTATTCCAAAGATCTTCACACATGTATGATAATTGATGACCAGTTGCATGAAGAGGGCTACTTAGTCCAAGAAGAAGTCATCTATCATCATGGTATAATATTTTTGTCTATAGCTTCTAAGCTCAAGAATAAGATACTACAAGTGGCATACAAAGAGTTCTGTTTCAGCCACATGTATTCCATGAGGATCTACAACATCATCATGAGGAGCTTTGATTGGGAAGGCTTGAAAGAGGAACTATATCAGCATTTTCAATAATGCATGAGATATGTGGAGTTGGAGTAGCCATGGGACTCTATGCAAGAGTCATTTCAGCCATCTCTTCCTTCTTTGGAAAGAGGAGAAAGATCCATGCACAACTCCATGTATATGAGAAACATTGTTGGTAAAGGACCTGTTCAAGTAAAGCAAGTTTTATTTTTTGACTGTACATGTTATTTTACCATTTTTATGCAGGCCATGAATCCTAAAAGGAGCAATGTATCATGCAAATCTCATGCCAACTATTGGGCCACTAAAATTTCTGAATTTGGCCACTCCCTTGATGAGCAAAGGGAGGTTTTTCATCATGATGGGTGCTTTCGCAAGGCACAAAACATATCTCTCACCTTAAGCAATAGTGAGATGACTTGGGCAGCAATTAGGTGGTGGGAAAACCACTTCCCATGTCTTGACTTGAGGAAGGCAAGAGATGCACTAAATTGGTATCATATGTGGGATTATGACCCACCTCCTCATGCTCAATTTTCTATTTGTATGTACATAGTTTTACTTCCATACATTGATGATATATTTGTACTATTTATGAGCTTGTATGGAGGGAGGATGGGGAGCATGTATGTACCACATGGGATGGAGACTCTCTATGTACCATATGCTACATGTTTCAGAGAGAGTTTTGGTTCAGCCATGTTTTTTTCATATGATTTCTTAACTCCTTATGGGATGGATCATTTACCTCTCATAAGAAAATTGGAGAAAAAATTCATGGAAGGTTGGTTTGATGAAAAATTAGCTCATGGAGGAAGCTTATCACTTGATGGTGTCACAAACGAAAGAGGAAAGGAGTTGCAACACTCATCTTATCAGTTTCTTGAGGACAAGCAACATTTTGGATGGGAGGGCTGTAATATTCCTAATTATCCCAAGCTAATGGGAATATACAATTTTGTTTCAATTCTCTTGTTGCATGAATAAAATTGTAAAGGAGGATCAATAAACTCCTAAAACAACTAAATAAATCAATGCCCCATGTGAACAAGGCCAAATCTAGGATACCTTAATAAAACTCCCTTATGTGTGAAAGGGATTGAGACAATTGACTGGGTCAACAGGACCAAATCCACAAAATTTTCCAGATGCAATGAACCTTCTAGATGCACAACACAGTTCTAGTTGGAGGCTACACATGTGAAAGGAGATAAGCCTTTGAGATGGTTTAGGGTTTTGCAAGACTTTTATCCTATAAAAGGAAGAGGAGAACAACAAAAGAAGGTTGTTGAACATATTTTTTTGGAAGAAAATGTATGTTTAGAAATTTCTCATTCTCTTGGCTGTTTAGCAGAGAATAGTGCTATTTAGCACTGGGTGTTCCTGATCGGGAATCCCACCTCTTTTGTTGAGAGGCCTCTTGGAAGAGTCTTGCATTTCTTATCCACTATCAGGAATTTGTCCAAGATCTTCTTCCAACTACAACGTAGATCCTATTGAGGGTTTTGTTGTCTTTGTAAGCTGTAGCAAGTGGAGGCTAGATCTATTCATATCTAAGCCATTCTAGTGGGAAAGAATTTTATCCCCCTGGTAAGAGTGTATTGGATCATTGGAGCTTTAGATCCATACCTTGGCATCAAGCCAAATTTTTCATCAAGTCTACAACGCAGTTTATCTTCCGGGACTGCGTTATCTGCAAGAGGAAAGTTGCAGGGAGTTTTGGAAAACTTTGAGGAGTGATCTCTAGTGATGGGAATATGCCCTTCACTGTGGTGATCCATGGATTTCTTATCTATTCCATGTCATATTCAAATCTGATCTAAATACTCCTATATACGCTTCAGAAATTCTGAAGGAATATGTAGATCTGCTACATAAAATCTCAGATCTACTCCATATGCTTCATGTTTTGCTGAGAACCCCAAGGGGTATGTAAAATAGAGACAATCTACTGTACAGATCTGATATAGATCTAATATTTTGTACACATATCTGTTCTAGATCTTATTTTTAACCTACAACTATTGGATGCTCATAAAAATAACGTTGTCAAGCCTTTTGCAGTGAAATACATTCTTGCAACACCTCTTTTAGAGGGTTTTCTTCACAAAAGTCTTCTATATTTCTCTTGTACATTGTATGAGCCACATTATAAATCTGATTTACTAATGTATAAACTATTTTTGAGCCTTCATATTGGCCTCCTGCTTACATTTTGCTAAAATTTCGTTATTTCTAAAGCAATGTTGTTTAATATTGCTGCAGTCCCTTCCTTGGGAAAATTTCAAGCCATACTTGGTGTCGGAGGTCTATTTACCTCACCTAGTTTGATTTGTTTCTGCTCTCCTCTTGGATTTGGGTCTTAGATTATCAGATCTAAGGGATCCAAGGGCTGATTTCAGATTTTGTAGCATCCATTTCTGAAAAATGTGTTTTTTCAGACATGCCTTGCTGATAGTCCCAAATTGGGGATAGTACACCCTTCTTCCTAGAAGCATCCATATTTCTCCTCTTCTCCTTCGTCGCATGAAAATAAATAGGACATCCAAAAACTCTAAAATTTGAGACGTCAGGTTTCTTACCAGATAAAACCTCTTCAGGATTTTTGGAGTCTAGGGCGGAATGCAGGCATTGGTTTTGTACGTACACAACAATGTTTGCAACTTCTCCCCAAAAAAACTTCTGTAGACCTTGGTCACATAGCATGGCACAGTAAGCTTCCAAAATGGTCCTGTTATTTTGTTTAGAAATGCCATTCTTCTCAGGAGTATAGATAGTTGTGGTCTCCCTCTTGATGCCAGCTTCTCTACAAAAATTCTTGAACTGGTTCGTCTCATATTTAGTGCCATTATCGGTCCTCAATATCTTGATATTCTTCCCTGTCAGATTTTCCACAAAGGCTTTAAAGGTATGAAACCACATGAAAGCCTCATCCTTCTTCTTCAAGAATTATATCCAGGTTTTTTGATAGAAGTCATCTCTGAATGTCATATAATAAGAACATCCTCCCAAGGATGTCAAGGGCATCATACCAGACAAATAAGAATGAATCAATTGCAAGACATCAGATGTCTTTGTGACACTTGAGGGGAAATGTCCCCTTGTATGCTTTCCTTCGTCAAAACCCTGACATACACATTCATGATTATTTGAGAACATGGGCATACTCATCACCACCTTCCTTGCTTCGAGAAAGGCCTTGTAGTGAAGGTTTCCAAACCTCTGGTACCATAGTTCAGTCTGTCGGATAGTATCACATGTCATCACTCCTAGTGGACTTCCTCCAACCTGGTAGACTGTATCTACTCTAAACCCAATCGTGATAGCTTCCTTGAAACTCTTCTTCCACATGCGCACCTTCCCATCAATGAATGCCACATTGAAACCTTTGTCTTCCATGGCCGATATAGACACAAGGTTCTTCTTCAAATTAGGTACATAGAGTACATCCTAGAAGCAGAGGACTTGACCTTGAGACAAGTGGAGGGTCAGAGTCCCTGTCCCTTTCATGGGATATGTGGCATTATATCTAAGGATAATTTCTAGATTAGTATCCTTCTCAACCATATCAGAAAGTGCTTCCTTGAATCCAGTGATCTGCCTTGAGGCACCAATCTCTATCAACAAGACATCCATAGTGTCGGGTGGAGATGTAGTAGAGAGGGAAGATACAAGAATGTATTCATTTCTTTTATCATTAACAACATTTGACTCCTCATACCTGTGATTTCTCAACCTTTTGAAAGGTTGCCCATTTCCACCAAAGGAAGCCTTCCTCTATCCTTTGAACCTATTGTTCCTTTGATTTCCATTCCTCCAGTTGTTTTTGTTGTCATCATCATCGAGAGAATCCTTCTTGAAAGGGCATTCTCTAGCATAGTGTCCAGGCTTGTGGAAAGAGTAACATTGTACTTTCTTTCCTTGGGCCCCTACTCTTCCTTTGTTCTTCAAACCACCAAAGTTCTTCATCTTAGCACGAGCAGTGAAGGAAACATTTCCTTCATTTTCATATTCCTTTATCCTTTTTTCTTCTTGTATGCATCTCGATAGTACTTTTTCAAAATCAAGTATGACATTGTTATTGAGAATGTAAGTGTTGAATACATGCCATTCAGATGAGAGACCTCCAAGTGCGGTGAGAACCATCTCTCGATCAGCAATTGTCTCCCCAATAGCCAGAAGATTATTCCTGATTTCGGTCAGCTTCAGAAAATATGATTGAACAGACTCATCCTGACCTTTCTTCAGATTCTTCAATTGGTTCTTGAATAATAGGACTTGATTCGCATTTTTGGCCTTGAACATGTTGACCAACTTATCATACATCTCCTTGGATGTGCCCAACTTAGAGATGTAGGCAAACAAACTCTTGTGAATTAAGTCCCTGATCATCAGCTTTGCTTTGATTGTCCCCTTCTTGTACTTTAATTTGGAAACAACAGTTGCAGTGGATGGAGGCTCTTAGATTTTACCCTGCACATAGTACATGACATCTTGGTCTTCCAAATTAAGATCCAGTGTCATCTTCCAGACATGGAGGTCTTCTTTCCCAGTCAATTTTTCATCGGCCTTAAAGCCATTGTAGTTTGAGGAACCCATCCTCTTCTTCGGTGATTGCTACAAACTAGGGCTTTGACTTCACCTAAGCTCTGATCCCATGTAAATTTTTGTAGATGTTCTATGCTTGATGCAAGTTTACTTTTTATCCCAATATCAGTTAACAATCACATAAACAATAAAGTAACATGCTGATAGAACATACCAGTAGATCGATAGAAGACAAGCAAGAAATATATAAGTGTGTTGGTGCATTACGATGGTCAACATGATGCTTCAACTAGCAAAGTCTCAATACGGTCAGCCAACCAGAAGTGCCGCACAACCCTCTAGGAAAACCAGAACAGTCAACCCCAAAATTCAACAAAAGTCAACATTGTTAGTCAATGGTCAATGCAAAGAATAGCAGCAACAAGGTCAACGTGGCCAAGTCAAATTCAATATCTAGCCTCGGGAATTGTGCCAAAAAATACGGATTGAGGAGAGCGAAAGAATGGGAGAGTTTCAAGTCAATTTTGACCATGCGTTGAACAAATTCAACGCTAGTCAATGCTGCAGTAAACCCTAGGCCAAAAACAGAAAAAAATACTTGCTGCAATTTCCCACGTGTGAAGAGAAGAGCCTCCAAGTTGATCCAACCAATCAGATGAAGAGAGATAAATGTGTGAGGATGAGATGAGTGAAAATGTACTCCAACGTTGACCAATATATATCCATCAATGAGGGTGCGTGACACAACTTTTGGGGCACAAAACATTAAGGCCGACCTACACATATTTTGAATAAATTCAAAATAATGTTCTACTCATTGGATCAAGATGATCTTTAGATCAATATTGCACCTCTCCGAAGGAGAAATCCAATAAAAATATTGGCATCTTTGTATGAACACCACAACATGGAGTTTGGACCTAGTTGTCCAAAATTAACACAGACTTTTGGAAGTATCTATAAATGAGGTCTTATAGATGTACCTTACCGATAGATGACAATATATGCTATGCTTAATGCAAGTGAAATACCAAAGCCTCTCTGATCATCAAGAAAATATAGTTTTGTAAGGTCTTTGTATTATAATTAATTTCCACCGTGTTGTTGTCCACATGCTTATATTGCAACTATGAAAGTTTAGTCCCAATTTTCAGGCCTTGGTTTTGACTCTATCTGAAGTAGCTCCTCTTGTTATAGGGATTTGACACATTCTTACCATTCAACATAGAAGTATATGATAAACTTTGTATTCATAAAAAAATGAGCAATGATGACTCAGAAATGCCACTAAATGAATGAAAAAACCATTGTTCTAAGAGGATGTGTCCCTTAGGGTGGGAGGGGGCACCTCCATGTTTCCCATGTTCCCAAGGTGTATTTTTCTTGTAGGATGCTCCAAGAAAATTTTTTCCACATATCTCTTTTGGGAAATGCACTGAAACATAGAGGGAAATGCATTTTCCCAAAAGGGTTTTTTATTTTTCCCTTTTTTTGGGACGACTGAAGAAACGTTTCTCTACATATCTCTATGGGAGACGTAGATGAAAACTTTTTTCTAATGTGAAGGATGAATTTTCCAAAAAGGATGATATTAAGCTTTTCCCTATAAAAAAATGCGCTTTTGGATGACTCTTTTGGATGTCTCTTAGATAAATTGAGTTGCTAATTTTTATGGTGTCCCAAATACTTCTACTTGCTTGTTTGACAATCCCTATATGTGCAACCAAGGCTGTGATTCCTTGTATTCCTTCTCCAAGTGACTCTTTATTCACATTGTGTTCACTCTTTCCAATGCCATTACAACCCTCGCCTAGTCCAATATACCATCATTTCAACACGAGTTGTTGATCCACATTGTACTTTTGACTAAACAATGCTCATTAAATTTTACTTTGTCAATTTTGGATTTTTGGCCATGTTATTA
Source organism: Pinus albicaulis (assembly GCA_034641835.2). Lineage (NCBI taxonomy): Eukaryota > Viridiplantae > Streptophyta > Pinopsida > Pinales > Pinaceae > Pinus > Pinus albicaulis. The sequence goes on along the minus strand of CM076575.1, from coordinate 264,638,804 downwards.
GAACCCCATTGTCGAGGATCCTAGTGTAGTCAATGATATTTATCCACATTGTGTTCACTCTTTCAAATTCAAGTGCAACCCACACCTAATCCAATATTCCATCATTTCGACATGATTAGTTGATCCACATGGTAATTTTGACTAATCAATACTCATTAAATTGTGCTTGTCAATTTTGGATCTTTGGTGATGTTATTAGAACCCCATTTTCGAGGTTCTTAGTGTGCTTGATGTTCAAGGTGATCAAAGGTTATAGAGCTTTTGCCACTTTTAATGGTATGTAGAATTAATTGATTGATTTCTAGTATTAAAAGTTTGTTCCAATTATATATTGTGTGAGCATTTAAAAGCCAAAAAAAATCTCTATTAGTTTTCGGATAATATCATTGGATTTTTACATATATAATCACAAAATATAGCAATAAGTGAGACAGAAAACTAGGTATGTGTTAGCCAGCTATAAAATTTGTTATAACAAATGCTGGCTAAAAACTTTTTTGAGCCTTCAAGGAACAAATTTTATTACTAAAAAGTGTTGGCTCTTGAAGACTCTTGAAGGCCTCCTGCCTCTGTCCTCAAATATTCACTACTGTGCCTATTCCCCTTTCAGAATCCTGCTGATTCCCAAGAAAGAATACTGCTGCAAGACCATTTTCCCCCTTTTCCCCTTTTCCAAAGATAACCTCATTTTCTATCCCTCTATTTCCCATGAAAATCCCTCATTTTCATGTTTTTCCCATTCCCCCTTCATCAAAATCCCTTTTATAAGGTTTAAAGACTCCTTCTTTTCCTTATCCGAACCCTCCAACCCTTTGAAAATCATTCAAAAACCATAAAAATCACATTTTTTATGGTGGGGACTTAAGCCCCCTCGGGTAAGTCTTAAGCCCCTTCCTCCATAAACCCTGGTCGTATTATCCTCCATACACCCAAACGTCCCGCAGTCGGGCGCCAAGCCACATCGTAAATTAATATAAACCTTTGGTTATGTTAACTTTTCGATTTTTTATTATGTCATAATTTTTCCGCCGGTGCGAAATTCAAATCAATCTCCACCATCGATCTAATCTGCAGATCGACGGTGCGGGGTCCATCTCTCCTGTGGTCCCCGCCATCCACTAACAATTGCAAAACTGCATTGTATCTATCGCACCGCCTTTGGGCGAGGGCAGTTTTTTCCCGATTAGCAGCGATTACATTCAACATTTGATGCATGGCCTGGGTACTGTTCACAAAACCACCGTTCATCGAACGTTAATGTTCGGACGTGGACCCCGCACAATATTGGTATCCACCGTCCGATCTGGGGTGGGCCATCCAACGACTATCACTCACCGAAGATGCCCGAAAATTAACCGGGCTACGGCGCGGCATCCAATTAATTTCCGCCATCGATCTGATCTACAGATCGACGGTTCATATTTCATCGCCCACTTCCGTCGCCCAGTCAACATTTCTCGTTTTGACTTTCCATTTTCCGCTCCCGACCGTCGATCTCTGTGCGATCGACGGCCCTGATTCAAAATTTTCTTCTGCCCTCACTACGCCTTCTCTCGATCAATCCTGACCGTTGGATGATTCCATCCAACGACCACGCTTCCTCCACATGTCCCCCACGACAATAAACCTATATATGCAGGATTTTTTAATATTTGTTTGTATTTTGTAGGGTTTAAAATTTTTCTCGCCATTTTTGAAGAAAATTCGAAGGCAGGGGATGATGATCTTCCTGCCTTCGATTCACCAAATAAAATCATCACAGGGTGTTAAAAACACGTTTTCATCAATCGTTCATGAAGCATTGATGCCACATAACCCTGCGTAGTCCTGTATATTAGAAAAACCATGAATCGGGCACAGTCAGAGAGTATCAGTGATGAAGATCAAAATGAACCAGGACAGAGGATGGAAGACATATTTCCGGGGATCACGGCTAAGAATGCTTATCAAAAGCCTAATCCCTGATTTAAAACACAGTTTAAAGAAAATCTGAAGTGTTTTATCGACAGGAAAAGCTCCACCGCCACAATTGAGGCAAATTGATCCCTCTAGCTACCACGATGCCACCTGTGCCTCAAAGTATTCAATCAAAGGCCGAATTTATTGATCAAGATCAGATGTTTGTCTCAAAATGTAGCCAAAGAGGAAACTCTGCCAAGGAAATTAATGACAAACATCTACAAAGTTACTTCGACGCCACATAGAGCCTCAAAGGTCAACAAAAGCTCCCACTGAGCTTAAAATTTATGTAAAACATTTAATACAGAGTGCACCCATGTAAGTTTCTTCATTGAGCCCCTCAAAGGCCAAGAAGCCATTAAATATGTATTAATTGTAATTGGATATATTTTATCGGATCTCACCTCCTCATTCTTCTATATATACTTCCGCAGAAGATGAGTGAGGGGTTGGTTGCAGAACTTTGAAATATATTTGAGCTTAAACTTCTGATTGTAAATAGTGTTCATTGGCCCTTGGAGCTCTGCTTGTGATAGATTAGTTAGGCTGAATAGTGAAGATGATTGCTTAAATGAAGCATTGGACCTGAGTACTGTAACTGGTTTGACATCAATAACAAGCTGTTTCTTGGGATCCTGGTCTATATCATTGGTGAAGTTCCCCTCTATTTGTTATTGTTTTCCTTCTATGCATGTCATATTGTTCACTATTCTCTGATAAATAACAACATTTATAGAGTTAGGACCTACTGTATATCAATAACCTTCTCTGACTGAAAAGCTTTATCTCAATGTTTTCCTCCAATTTGTTTATTTAAGAATGATTTAATACAGTTTAAGCAGTTAGGAATGCTGGAGTTCCCTCGTCCTACTGTTTGCTTTAAACATTGTTTCTTGAAAGTTATTTTCCTTTTTTTCTTATTAAATTTAGACTAGAAAAAGTGATGGTTTGCCCTGTTTCTAACTTCTTTTCTCCAAAGGCAGATCCTGAAAGTTTCCCTTGGTGTTGACTGAAAGTAGACTAGGTTTAAAAGTACTTTATCTGATCTTAAGTTTACACACTGTCTTCTCTTATATGTTTTCATACTTTCTGAAGGTAATTATGTGGATTACTGGATTGTTTTTCAATTAAGCTGCTTTAATACAAACTTGCCCAAGAATTCAATGGTTAGCCCTGCACTTGGTTGGTTTTAAACAGTTACTTAAGAGGCTTTTCTTGTTTGGACTGACTATAAATCCTTTGTGAAATTATTATCAGTTTCCACCCCTCCAACACTTTATTGTTTCCATTCCATCACTCTAATCTCAATAATCTTGTGATATAGATGACTTGCCCCTTGGATCACTCTTGATGTTTTTGCTCAATTAAAGCCCTGTTATGACTCCATATCCCAATGGACTAAAAACCAGCGTTATATCTATCTTTTTAGCCTAGTTGTTCTATTCACTTGCAACTTCTCACCTTTGAAACTCTTTGCACTTAGGACTTTCCACCTCAAACAGTAATCATGCTCAACCATCCAAAAACAAAACAAAACCCTTGGCCTTCATAACTAGCGTAATATCATTACCCCAAATTTCAAAGACAAATCCATCTTTGCACTCATTGGAGAGATCCCTCTCCGGATTCAGGAGGGCTAGATCCTAGAATCCCAAACTTGGTTGAAATAATGTTGCTTCTGCAGTTTTAGTCTCACCAATCTGCTAAAATTACAGATTCCTAACATTTTTGGCGAATCCGCTGGGGATCTACTTCCCTTAAAAACTTCATAAAACTTGTGAGTAAAAAGAATCCTTTTCAAGCACTACCAAAGAATGGTAATCATGATAAAACTTGTTTGAATCTGTGACAAAATAGGTAAACCCTAGGATTCTCTTAAGCCTTTATCTAACCTTGAAAAATCAGTTGGCTTAGCCATAAGAGTAGACTGTCTTTGTCTCTTAACCGTAGAAAAGTTTTGAACAAAGTTAGGATATTATTAGAAACCACAAAATTGAAAAAGAACTCAGAAAACCTAAAAATATTTCAGATTGGTATCCAATAAACATGGTGGTGGACCATAAAACATTTTACCTCTGAAAAGAGCTAAAAACTTCCACTTGGCGACTCCACAATCCTTAACAGACCTTAAGACTCCACTGGGAAGAACCCTTATCATTGTAATATCTTTCAAACTCAGTTAGAGGACTGTAGGATTAAAATTTGTGTAAACAGATTAGTTAACCTCTCAAATATTGTCATACCTGGTTGAAATTTTCTTGTTTATTTGGGTCTGAAAAACACAGCATAGTGGCTCCTAGAAAGATTCATACTAGAGCCTATCCTGACCCTGATCCACCTGAGATAGTTGATAACCCAGAAAGTATTCTTAGGAAGTCTCCTAGGAATAAATTGTCAACTATTTTCATATCACCCTTGAGAGCTAATTCAGTTCCTGAAAATTTTTCAGCTCTGCAACAATCACAAGTTGACTTAGTGAATCCTTTTAGAACTAGGTCTCTTGGTGATTTAGATCAGTTAGATTCTAAGTCTTCACTTTCTTCTCCCGAAACAAGTGAACATCTTGGTAGCAGAGAGACAACACCTCTTGCTTTACATTTCCTTTACAACCTAGGTGCCTCTCATCCAAGATCAGCTCAGCAATCTATTCCTGGTCCATTCACTTCTGCTCACCCTACATCCACTGCTCAAACCACTCCACTTCAGCCCACTTTCCCTTTTGTTAATCCACCTCTTGTAAATCCACCCCCACCACATATCATGGCAACATGGTATGCTCCCTTAGTCCTTCCTGCACCATTAGTCAATCTTCCACAGGACTATCAGTCCAAAATTCCATTATGGGATGCTAGTAATGCTACAACTGCATCACAACATGTAGATCAAATGAATGACTACTTTGATAGAAATGAAATTGATGATGATTCTGTCAAGCTTAGGTTATTTGCTCAAAGTTTTGGGGGAGAAGTAAGAAAATGGTTTAAAGGTCTAGCCCCCCATAGTATTAATGATCTCCAAGTCCTTTCTGATTACAAGAGCCTCCATAGAAACACTGGGGAAAGTGTGAAAGCTTATTGCACTAGATTCAATAGTGTGTATAATGCACTTTCCCCAGAACTAAAACCTCCGCAGGGCTCAGCTTTAAACAAGTTTCCTGAAGGGTTTGACTCTGACATGACCTATCAGCTGAGAGAGAGAGAGATTTTGCAAATCTTGAAGATATGCAGAAAGGAGCTCTTTCTGTAGAAGTCAACTTAATGGAGAAGAGAGCAAGAATGAAAACTGAAAAGAGAGTATCCTTTAGAGAGGAATCCACACCTTCTACTTCCAACTCAAAGATGGATAAAATTATGGAGGAGATGATGAAAGAGATGAGCATAATTAAGAGAGCACAAGCAAGCCAAAACCAAACTACTCCTCAAAGTAAAAACCAGAACCAAAATCAGAATTTTAGAAGGAACCAACCTCCAAAAAAACCTAGGGAAGATGATCAGCAGATCACTCCTCCTTTTCATCAAAACTATGTAAGTGAGGTTGAGGAAACATATGAAATAGCATAGGATGATGATATCAACATGCTGGGGGTAGATAATGATGACTTTGAGATTCATTATGATAGAAAACAAGGTCTATACACACCTTATGATGACAGAAGAGATGATGATGAAAATTATTATCAAGACATGGAAAATGTCATCATAGAATCTCAAAAAGAATATGACCTTAGAAGAAAAACCAGTCAACAGACCCCCAACAACAAAACCTCTGAAAAATCTTCACAAAACAGCACTACAACCAAGCCTAAAATTTTCAAACAAAAGGATAAAATAGTGGCTGTAAATTCTGGTAAGAAAAAGACACTCAAAACAATGAAAAACAGAGTGCAGACCTTAGTAGTGCTAACACTTCAGCTAGTACTCCTGTGAAAACAATTTTGTCAAATGTAAATAGGACAAATCAGCAAGCTGATATTGCTGATAGAGTGACAGCTAATAAGGCTAAAACAAGTTCTTCAAAGAACCAAATTCCCTTCAGCCTTGAGCAGGAAATTTCAAAAATCAAAATCTTTGTTCCCTTGAATGAGTTAGCTGCCCAAAATGTATATAGAACCCAAATTTTGAAGGCTTTAAAAATAGAAGAAAATGAGGACACAGTCAATCTTAATGATGACCAGCCCGAGCTGATTTTTGGTCCTAAGATTGAAGGTAGATATCAAGAAGGACCTGTTCCTCCCTTTTATGTGAGTTTAAACGTTCACGACAAAATTTTGCACAATGCTATGCATGATTCTGGGGCTTCTCATAATTTAATGCCAAAAGATGTAATGGAGAGCTTGGGTCTAGAAATCACCAGAACTTACAAAGACCTTTACTCCTTTGATTCCAGTAGAGTAAAATGTTTAGGATTAATCAAAGACCTCTGTGTTAACTTAGCCCAAATTCCAGCCAAATGTTTAATCATGGATATTGTTGTGGCTGATGTTTCCCCCAAATATGGAAGGTTACTATCAAGATCTTGGGGGCTAAGTTACAAGGGACTATGCAAATGGACATGACCTATGTGATTATCCCTGTTTTCAATCAGAATAGAAGACTTTACAGGGAGTCCCATATGAAATTCACAGTTACAGGTCAAGACAGACCACAAAAATCTCCCCTGTATTCTGTAAATACAGGCCTTGATTCTTTTATTATGTTTAATGATGAAACACTTACTGAACAAGTCACCATAACAGAATTAATGGTTGATAGGGAGGAAGAGGAACACAAAACAGAAGTGTTGAACAGTTTGCTACATTTGAAGACGTTAGCAAACTAAACAAAGGTCTTGAGCTACAGGGAAGATGTCCTTTGCTTTTAAACATTCACAATCAAGAAAAAAACCCTCAAACAAAAGAAAATATTGGGGAATCAAAACAAATACAACTAAGTGCTGAGATCCCACAACAATCAGAAAGCACAATAGTTGAAGAGGACATTCACCAAACAGATGAAATTAAAACTAGTCCTCTGTGGAGTATGTATTTTGATGGATCCTGCACTAAGAAAAATGCTGGTGCAGATGTCTGGATTACTAACACTGAAAACAACCACACAGAAAGCATTTCCTGCAAATTAAACTTTCAGTGTTCCAATAACATAGCAGAATATGAATCCCTTCTCCTAGGCTTACGTTTGTTGAAAAAGTTAGGAGCCACAAGAATCAATGTGTATGGGGATTGAGAGTTAGTCATTAGGCAAGTCAATGGGGAATATAACGCAAATCATCCCAGACTTAGAGCCTACAAAAATGACGTCATGGACCTTTTGAAAACATTCTAGGAATCCAAACTGTCTTTTGTCCCAAGAAAATGAAACATTGCGGCCCACAATTTAGCCTTTACAACTAGAACATGCTTAACGCCATATAGCACCAAAGACTGCACAACCCAGATAAAATTTAGACCAGCTGTGCCTGATAATGAGAAATATTGGCAGGTGTTTGACAATGAAAAACAAATAGAAGACTTCATGCAATTCAGAAATGAATTCGAACTACACAGTTCGGGCTCAGACTATGAAACAGACTATAGTGAAGAAAATTTTCTTAGTGAAGAAGAGCCGTCTCCTGAGCTTGTCAATATTAATCTTCTGGCTAGCAAACTAAAAAATAATAAAACAAAATTGAATGCAGAGTTAGAAACAGAGGAGTTAGAAAATCTGCATTCTAAAGATGAAAGTTTGCCAAGAGGTCTGGCACCTTTAGAAGAGTTTTTTTTATTTTAACGATGTGGCAAATAAACCAAGACTGGAATCTGTAGAGACTGAAGTGGAAGAGTGAAATATAGGCAGTAAACTTAAACCTATGATGATTAAACTATCTAAGACTTTACCAGCTCATATTAAACTCAAATACATAGAGCTGTTTAAAGAATTTTCTGATGTTTTTGCATGGAGTTACGAATATCTTAAATCCTATGACACTGAAATAATACAACAAAAAATTCCCCTCAAAGAAAACCAAAAACCATTCAAACAGAAACTGCGCAGAATAAACCCTGTTCAGTTGCCTTTGGTTCAAAAGGAGATCATGAAAATGTATGAAGCTGGTATTATTGTCCCTATTAGATATTCTGAATGGGTGTCTAATTTGGTGTTAGTTAGGAAGAAAACTAGAGAAATCAGGCTTTGTATAGACTTTAGAGACTTAAACAAATCTTCATTGAAAGACAACTACCCTTTACCTAAGATGGACCATATTTTACAAAGGGTGGTACGGTCTAGAAGAATTTCTTTGCTGGATGGCTATTCAAGGTACAATTAGATCTTAGTTCACCCTGCTGATCAATTAAAGACAACCTTTACTACACCATGGGGCACTTTCATGTATGTGAAAATGCCTTTTGGTCTAATGAATGCTGGAGAAACTTTTCAAAGAGCCATGGACATAGCATTCTCGGAAGAACTGGGTTTCTTCATCATTATATACCTTGATGATGTCACTGTGTTTTCAAAAACAGATGAAGAGCACTTAGAACATTTGAGAAGATTTTTCGAGAAATGCAGAAAGTTTGGAATATCTTTAAACCCTAAGAAGACACTTTTCGGTCTCTAAGAAGGTAAACTTCTTCGGCACATTATTTTTGAGGAGGGTATAAAGATAGATCCAAAGAGGATTGAGGCCATATTGAAAATCTCTCAGCCTAGGAACATCAAAGAGTTGCAATCTTTCATTGGAAAGATTAACTTTTTGAGAAGGTTCATTCCCAACTTGGCTGAGCTCCTTAGGAATATCACAAACATGTTGAAAAAGGAGTAAGGGGTAAAATGGACCTTGGAAGAAAAGAAGTCTTTTGAGCTGTTAAAACAAGCGTTAACCAAAACACCGGTTCTTATAAGTCCTGATTTTTCAAAGGATTTTTATATTTTTTCATTTGCATCAGAACATACCATAGTTGCTATCCTTTTACAAAAAAATCGGAAAGGACAAGAGCAGCCTATTACATTCTTTAGCAAGGCATTGAGGGATGCCTCTTTTAAGTATAACATTATGGAGAAGCAAGCTTTTTCTTTGGTTAAAGCTTTGAAAGACTTCAGAGTATACATTCTTCACTCACACATCATTGACTTTGTCCCAAACTCAGTTGTGAAAGACATTCTAACACAGGACCCAGATGGTAAGAGAGGTAAGTGGATTGTTGTTATCCTTGAATATGATTTAGAGATAAAACCCACTAAACTCATCAAAGGCCAAGGTCTAGCTAGATTAATGGCTGAATCCAATTTTAAAGTTCTTGATATTAATATGATTAATTCTTTAGATGATCAAGAGGAAGTCTCAACTACCATTGTTGAAAACCATTTTATGAATTCCTCTTGGTATGCTGATATTGTTTATGTTTTGCTTAATTTGAATACACCTCCTAGTTTGATAAAAACAAAGGCAAGATTCCTCAAATTGAAAGATGTAAACTATTGCATTATAGATAGATGTCTTTATTGAAAAAATGCAAGTGGTGTATTGCTTAAATGTTTGCCTGAGTTTGATGCAGAGAAGGTTAAATACCAGTTCCATGAAGGAGAGTGTGGAGGTCATTTATACTGGAAGACAACAGCCAACAAAATTTTGAGGGATGGTTTCTATTGGCCTACTCTTTTTCCTGATATACACAAGATGATCATAGCTTGTCACAAATGTCAACTTTTTGAAGGCAAAATAAAACTGCTACCCCTACCTCTGCATCCTATTACTGTGGAAGCCCCATTTCAACAGTGGGGACTTGACTTCATAGGAGAAATCCATCCACCATCTTCTGCCCAGCATAGATGGATTCTCACTGCCACAGACTACTTCACTAAATGGACAGAAGCCATTCCTTGTAGGCAAGCCAATGACTCTGTTATTATAAAATTCATTGAGACTAAAATTCTCTCCAAGTTTGGCTGTCCTACCAAGATTATCACTGATAATGCAGCAGCATTTGGATCAAACAAGATGGTTGATTTATGTCACAGATATTAGATAACATTGGGGAATTCCACGGCCTATTACCCTCAAGGTAATGGACTTGCAGAATCCTCAAACAAAATTTTAGTGAACATAATCAAGAAACTGTTGGAAGACAACAAAAAGTCTTGGCACACAAAGCTAGTTCATGCACTATGGGCTGACAGATTGACTTTGAAGAACTTTATTGGTATGTCACCTTTTTAGCTTGTGTATGGTACTGATGAAATTTTTCCAAACAACCTTGGTGTTCCAGTGATGAAGTTGATTCAAGAGTTACAAACTGAATAAAATGACATGATCAGAAGAATAAATCAGACCATTCATCTTCAGCAAACCAGAGAGGAGGTTTACAATAAAGCATTACAGAAACAAGACAACATTAAAAAGATTTTTGACAGAAGAACAAAGGCCAACAATTTCAAAATTGGGGACAAAGTTTTAAAGTGGGACTCAAGAAGGGAAGACAAGGGCAAGCATGGAAAATTTGACAACTTATGGCTTGGCCCTTACTCTATTCATTCAGTTGCTGGTAACAATGCCTATTTTTTACAAGAGTTGAATGGAGCAGAATTGTTTGGAGGTCCTGTCAATGGTAGGATGCTTAAACATTACTTCTCTTGATCTATGATATGTTTTGGAGCCTTTAATATTTTTTCCATTATAATTATTTCATCCACCATTGCTTTCAAAGTTATAAAAAACAAAAATACAAAAACAGGGAAAAGAAAGAAAAGAGGGCAGATTGTGAAAACAAGAAAGGTATAGCCCCATACCAAAAAAAAAGAAAAACAAATTTGAAAGTGTGCAAGATCAAATGCCACTCCTGAATAACACACTTCTAATTAGTCAAACTGTCTAATCTTGACTAATTAGCTTTAAATTTTCTGCTGATAGGATAGTGAAATCGATTTTCCAAACTGTTTAATCTTGGCTTATCAGTAGATAGTTTAGGATAGAAATTAAAGGTTCAAACATGATCAAAATTTGAACCTAAGTTTCCAAAGAGAAAATGATTCAAATACGTTCTATTTTCTTGAGTCAAAAAAGATGTAAATCTGGTTCAAATCAACTCAAAATCTGAACCAGAGAACAAAGAAAAACAACTCAAACAAATTCAAAACAGAGCTATGAAAAGAGAAGGCCATGATGAGAAACTTTTAGATCTTAAGCCTTCCATTTTGATTTAATTTTCTTTAAAATAAATGTCTATGTGCAGCTTGTCTTTGTGCCATGGACCAGCATCAAGTTAGACTGTTCAATCCTGACTTGAGTGCTTTTCAATTTCTGTTGTAGAATTTAGAGAATAAAAATTTGTTGGACAGTTTAATCCCAACAAATAGTAGAATAGGTAGAGAAGCATCTGAACTCAACTGTTTAATCTGAGTTCAGGGAGAAATAAGGAGTAGAATTAGATTAGTTTATGCTTTCAAAAGAATAAAATGTTGTAAAAGAGTTTTCCAATCCAAGTGCACTCAAATGAAGAAAAAATGTTAGATCAGTAGGATTGGGTAGGTAGAAGCTTGTATTGATAAAGATCCATTATTTTTATGGTTTCTAATATGTTTTCAGAGAAATTCATCTCAGCAAAGGAAGGGCAACCCAATGGATGAGGCAACTGATCAGCCTCCTAGAGAATCCAAGTCTGAAAGTTCTTGATGCCTTCAAGAAGGCATCATCCCCAAGTGGAGCCACTGTTAGCCAGCTATAAAATTTGTTATACCAAATGCTGGCTAAAAACGTTTTTGAGCCTTCAAGGAACAAATTTTATTACTAAAAAGTGTTGGCTCTTGAAGACTCTTGAAGGCCTCCTGCCTCTGTCCTCAAATCTTCACTACTGTGCCTATTCCCCTTTCAGAATCCTGCTAATTCCCAAGAAATAATACTGCTGCAAGACCCTTTTCCCCCTTTTCCCCTTTTCCAAAGCTAAACTCATTTTCTATCCCTCTATTTCCCATGAAAATCCCTCATTTTCATGTTTTTCCCATTCCCCCTTCATCAAAATCCCTTTTATAAGGTTTAAAGACTCCTTCTTTACCTTATCCGAACCCCTCTAACCCTTTGAAAATCATTCAAAAACCATAAAAATCACATTTTTTATGGTGTGGACTTAAGCCCCCTCGGGCTAAGTCTTAAGCCCCTTCCTCCATAAACCCTGGTCGTATTATCCTCCATACACCCAAAGGTCCCGCAGTCGGGTGCCAAGCCACATTGTAAATTAATATAAACCTTTGGTTATGTTAATTTTTCAATTTTTTTATTATGTCATAATTTTTCCGCCAGTTCGAAATTCAAATCAATCTCCACCGTTGATCTGATCTGCAGATCAACGGTATGGAGTCCATCTCTCCTGTGGTCCCCGCCATCCACTAAAAATTGCAAAACTGCATGGTATCTATTGCACCGCCTTTGGGCGAGGGTGGTTTTTTCCCGATTGGCAGTGATTCCATTCAACGGTTGACGCGTGGCCTGGGTACTGTTCACAAAACCGTCGGCCATCATGCGTTAACGTTCGGACGTGGACCCTGTGCGATATTGGCATCCACTGTCCGATCTGGGGCGGGCCATCCAACGGCTATCGCTCACCGAAGATGCCCGATAGTCAACCGAGCTACGGCGCGACATCCAATTAATTTCCACTGTCGATCTGATCTGCAGATCGACGGTTCATATTTCATTGCCCACTTCCGTCACCCAGTCAACATTTCTTATTTTGACTTTCCATTTTCCACTCCCGACCGTCAATCTCTGCGCGATCGACGACCCTGATTCAAAATTTTCTTCCACCTTCACTACGCCTTCTCCCAATCAATCCTGACCATTGGATGATGCCATCTAGCGGCCACGCTTCCTCCACATGTCCCCCGTGGAAATAAACCTATATATGCAAGATTTTTTAATATTTTTTTGTATTTTGCAGGGTTTAAATGGTTTTCTCGCCATTTTTGAAGAAAATTCGAAGGCAGAGGATGGAAATCTTCCTGCCTTCGATTCGCCAAAGAAAATCATCACAGGGTGTTAAAAACACGTTTTCATCAATCGTTCATGAAGCATTGATGCCACATAACCCTGCGCAACCCTGTATATCAGAAAAACCATGAATCGGGCATAGTCAGAGAGTATCAGTGACGAAGATCAAAATGAACCAGGACAAAGGATGGAAGACATATTTCCGGGGATCATGGCTAAGAATGTTTATCAAAAGCCTAATCCCCGATTTAAAACACAATTTAAAGAAAATCTGAAGTGTTTTATCAACAGGAAAACCTCCACCGCCACAATTGAGGCAAATTGATCCCTCTAGCTACCACGATGCCACCTGTGCCTCAAAGTATTCAATCAAAGGCCGAATTTATTGATCAAGATCAGATATTTTTCTCAAAACGCAGCCAAAGAGGAAACTCTGCCAAGGAAATTAATGACAAACATCTGCAGAGTAACTTCGACGCCACACAGAGCCTCAAAGGTCAACAAAAGCTCCCATCGAGCTTAAAATTTATGTAAAACATTTAATACAGAGTGCACCCATGTAAGTTTCTTCATTGAGCCCCTCAAAGGCCAAGAAGCCATTAAATCTGTATTAATTGTAATTGGAGATCTTTTATCGGATCTCACCTCCTCATTCTTCTATATATACTTCTGCAGAAGATGAGTGAGGGGTTAGTTGCAGAACTTTGAAATATATTTGAGCTTAAAATTCTGATTGTAAATAGTGTTCATTGGCCCTTGGAGCTCTGCTTGTGATAGATTAGTTAGGCTGAATAGTGAAGATGATTGCTGAACTGAAACATTGGACCTGAGTACTGTAACTGGTTTGACATCAATAACAAGCTGTTTCTTGGGATCCTGGTCTATATCATTCGTGAAGTGCCCCTCTCTTTTTTATTGTTTTCCTTCTATGTATGTCATATTGTTCACTATTCTCTGATAAAGAACAACATTTATAGAGTTAGGACCTGCTGTGTATCAGTAACCTTCTCTGACTGAAAAGATTTATCTCAATGTTTTCCTCCAATTTGTTTATTTAAGAACGATTTAATACAGTTTAAGCAATTAGGAATGTTGGAGTTCCCTCGTCCTACTGTTTGCTTTAAAAATTGTTTCTTGAAAGTTATTTTCCTTATTTTCTTATTAAAGTTAGACTAGAAAAGTGATGGTTTGCCCTATTTCTAGCTTCTTTTCTTCAAAGGCAGATTCTGAAAGTTCCCTTGGTGTTGACTGAAAGCAGACTGGGTTTAAAAGTACTTTATCTGATCTTAAGTTTACACTCTGTCTTCTCTTATATGTTTTCATACTTTCTGAAGGTAATTATGTGGATTACTAGATTGTTTTTCAATTAAGCTGCTTTAATACAAACTTTCCCAAGAAGTCAATGGTTAGCCCTGCACTTGGTTGGTTTTAAACAGTTACTTAAGAGGCTTTTCTTGTTTGGACTGACTATAAATCCTTTGTGAAATTATTATCAGTTTCCACCCCTCCAACACTTTATTTTTTCCATTCCATCACTCTAATCTCAATAATCTTGTGATATAGATGACTTGCCCCTTGGATCACTCAATTAAAGCCTTGTTATGACTCCATAGCCCAATGGACTAAAAACTAGCGTTATATCTATCTTTTTAGCCTAGCTATTCTATTCACTTGCAACTTCTCACCTTTGAAACTCTTTGCACTTAGGACTTTCCACCTCAAACAGTAATCATGCTCAACCACCCAAAAGCAAAACAAAACCCTTGGCCTTCATAACTAGCCTAATATCATTACCCCAAATTTCAAAGAAAAATCCATATTTGCACTCATTAGAGAGATCCCTCTCCGGATTCAGGAGGGCTAGATCCTAGAATCCCAAAGTTGGTTGAAATAATGTTGCTTCTGCAGTTTTAGTCTCACCAATATGCTAAAATTACAGATTCCTAACAATATGGAAGGCACCAACCCCCACAAAATTATTATTCGTATACTCTTGGTATTTAAGCACTTGTGGAATAAGTTGGAGAACCTCCTTGGAGATATTCTCTTATAGGATATTGAGTTCATGGTATATATGGCCACGAGAGAACCAATCCAAATTGTTGTAGACTTGTTTGATACTTTGTCGCAGACTCAATCCACAACAAGTTTTGAATCCCATAAAATATTTAGTTTTTTGACATCTTTTTGGTTGACCACTTTGACAAGAGCCTAGAGAGTTGAAAATTCAACTCTCATGTTTGTGCCCATACTTGGAGCATATTTGATATGAAAAAAATGAGCAAGTTTTTCATTTTTCTTTCCACAATGATTTTATTTCATTGCTTTGATCATTGATGTTGTGTCATCAATTAAATATTCCATTACTCATTAGCAGGACTGCCTACATACAAACCTCCACTTTCAAGTTTTGTTTCTTTAAGTGGTTCACGCCTAATGAATTTCTACTCATCGATGCTAGCTGGGTCATATGGTAATATTTCATCTACTTTTCATCAACCTTTAAAGACAAAAACTAGCATATCAAATGATTCATGCCCATTAACAGGACAAAGTAAACTAGCTACAATCCATTCTGGTGAGATGTTGGATATATTGAAACCATTCCCACAGGCTTTAGAAACCACTCCGGCTCTAGTTCAAGTTCTAGATGGAAAGACAAACTCCTTGCCAGAATCTCTTGGCAATAAATCAAGTTCTCTTGCAGTTGCATTTGTCAACAATGAAGATAATTGTAGTTTACAGTTTTCCATCAGTCCTCCATCTGAAGTATTGACTATAGATAAAGTTGATGGAGTTAAATTGTTATCAGTGAACATGCCTATTGTGATAACATGTGATCTCTCTGATGGTACGGTTTCAAATTGTTCTGTAGTTTTTGCACTTAAGTCTGGATCAAATCATCATAATAGTGACAAGCAGAAAAAACAAATCTAAATAACAAGAAGGTCCTTCAACAAATGAATGTTTAATTAAGATGAAAAAATCTGAGCACAAGCATAAAAATCAGCAGATGCAACAACATGTGTCATTGGTAGGAAGCTCTTCAAATATGGAAAGGGAATCAAAAGGAGATGTGGTTGCAGAGGAGTCTAAACTTAGTGGTTCTCATAGGCAGGTGTAGGAGTTAGTTTTGAGTCAGACTTCATCATCTACCTCAACAAATCCTTTAATGACAATCCTACAGAAGATAGTTAAAGCTATTGATGGAGGGGCTAATTCTAACCTAGCTATAGAAATATTTTTGTAGTCTTCATGGCCAGAGCCTGATTCTACAACCCATCCTTGTGGTTCATTTAGCAATCCAAAAAAATGTGAAAAGATAATATTTCCAAAGAAGTCATAAATAAACATAGTTAATGTTGTGTACACTCCCTCGTTAAGGATATCGGGAGTTTCATCATCTGTAAATGAGATCACCAAAAGGGATATTTCCAGGGGAACCTTGGAACCTTTACAAGATCCATAATCTGTGAGTGAATTAATAATTACTGATATGTCTTCATCTTTGGGAAGCTCTGGTGAGGGAAAAATTGATGAGAACTATTGGTCATATGATTGACCATTCAAATGCCAAGGAACTTATTGATGCTTACTTTGATAGGATGACAAAAATGTCCAATAACCAAGGGCTTCCCTCTAGGTTGAGGTTCATGTTGAAGGATTTGATCGATCCAAGGAGGAATGGATGGAAATAAAGGAAGAAATTTGAGGGCCCCAAGAAAATAGAGGAAGTGCATTGGGATGCTATGCAAGAACTACATAGACAAGGAGGCCGCTCTCAAGGTACCAATATGGGACATTCAGGTCGGAGACTTGTGACACCACTTGATCATGGTGTGAGAGGACCTGCGATGCCACCTTACATGGTAGGTGCACATATGGATTCACTTCCACATATGGGTGGGATTAAAGGGCCACAACCCCATATGGGACCACGTGACTGTGGATTCATGAGTCAAGATGTTCGGATTATGGATAGGACTCAATTTAAAAATCAGTCTATGCCAAGCCCTTCAACACACAGAGTTTCTGATGATGGCCACTTGACACTTAGTCCTAAGGGAGGTCTTGGCAAGGGAATAAGAGGGAGAGATCAACCTCTGCGATACGCTAAGAGTGCTCTAGCATATATTCCACCATTCACATCCTAAGTAATAGACGAACAGGTGCAAGTCTGATTTCAGATTGCAGTTCTAACCGAATGCCAGTTGGTATGAGAGATGAAATTTTGACAAGGAATTATGCTACAGAAAAGCCTTTATTTGAAAAATCATGTGTCCAAGAAAGAAGTGTTTTGTATAATTACATAAAAGAGTTTAATAATTCATACTCATCAGGTGACAGAGGTGGGAAGACTACGAATGCTGAATTTCAACTATAAGAACATTCTTCTCAAAGAACTTTGAGTTCACAACTCATTGTGGTTCAACTTAGGAAAAAGGATGAAATGGAAATCCAAGAATATTACAGGTGCATTCCTATACAAATCTTCCATGCATTTTCATTATGTCTTTTAGATAATTCGACAAGTTTCCCTGACTTTTTCTTAATTTTGCATGACATACCATCCAGTGTGAGAGATTTGAAGGAGGCAACTTTTTGTGTATATGACCTTAAAGCACCACTATTCCATTCAAATATGGTTTCACTTTTGATATTAGATTATTTTTTCAGGAAATATTTTGAAATTGATCTTTTGGGGAATCTAATTACACATTTATGCAAGTCTGAGCTTTTCTTGCTAAATCAAGGACAAATTACTGAAGGGTAATGTGAAATTTTGTGTTTGTTCTTATTCAAGTTTGAATTTATTTAAGGACTACTACAGTCTATGGTCATTTGTGATTATGAATTATAACTATATATAATTTTTATGTTTCTAGGTTGAAGAGTGTTCTATTCTGATTGGAGGATGCTATTGTTGATGAGCCCAACGCTCCTGAGTTCCTTGGTCATGTAGGGTCAAAGTCTACTAAGCTGATTCCATGTCATTAGAACAATTTTGCATCCTTCCTGGGAAACAAATCCATTACAGAATAGTAGTTTCCCATGAAAGAATTTATAACATGAAACCAAAAAATTGCAAGAAATTTTTGTTTGTCTTTCCAAGGCATATGATAGAGAAAACTGGCTTGAGGGCTACTCATCCATATAGGGTTCAAGGTGCAATTGGTTAACTAGATAATGAATTGTCTTTCCTCAATATATGTGAAATTATAATTAATGGCTCAACCTAATTTTCTATCATGCCTACATGAGACCATGGGTAGGTATTACTAATGGCTCCTTTTCCATTTTTTACTGTAGAGTAGGTGGTCTCAACAGAGTTATAATAAAGTAAAAAATAACTATAAGCTTGAAAACTATACAAATAAGATTTTCCATAAAATTGACATATTTACTCTTTGTTGATTATTTTTTGCTTTTGGGTGATATGAAAAGGTAGATGAAATTATGCTGAAGGACCCCACCCTTGAAGAACTGAAATTCCTACCTTAAAAACTACAAACAACCGAGGAGCTACAAGAATCAACACCATCTTTGATTTGAACCTAAATAGTCTTATTATCTCCTAGTATTTCCCTAATCACAATGACTAGTAGATTATCCTCGTGGATTATTTGTCTCATTCTATTTATTAGTAAAATCCATAAAATGTATCCCTACATTTTAATATTTGGAAAAAAACATATAATTGTCATGATTTAAAGTATCCGTATCTCTTAGAGCCCAAAAATCCATTTGATTTGGGTAAGCTTTTATACAACCTCAAAAGAAACCATATTATAAGCTAAAGGACCATTATGTCCTCATGAGTATTGACAAATTATGATGGAATGAAATTGAATGAAGACCAGATCCAATTTTACCATGTTAGAACCTAGGTTCATTGAGATGACGACCTTGGTTTGAAGATATCCACCCTACAAACTAGGACCACCCATACTTATCATTGCAATCTCTCTTTCATCATCAAGATTAACATATTGAGGGCCTATAACCCGTGGAGGCCCATGGTAGTCATTGCAATGTAATTTATTAGAATACATTCCATATATTATTCTGATATTTACCACATCCGAAAATGGCATCATTCACATCATTTTGAAGAAGTCTACAAATTAGGTCAACATAATATTTTTCACATTTACGACTTCCCACACCTTTGTTGGTTCTTGAAGCTCGAGCACTTTCATAACAAAAATAGGCAAAGCCAAACAAAAAAAATGGTTCACTCTCTTTTCATTTTCTAATATTATAATGAAGTTTTATTAGAGACACTGTTTGTTTGTTTGTTTTGGTTAGAAAGGGGTTTGCTATGGTTTTATGTGACTTTCAATTTATCATATGTAGCATGTTGAGAAATGGGAAAGAATAATGTGTGACATTTATCTTGCAAAAATTGATGTTGAAGGAAAGGATACATAGTTTAACCAAGCTACAATTCACTTTGGTAAAGGCGAAGGAACATCTTAAAAAAATACTTAAGAATACACCATATACAAAGTTTGACCATAAGTGTTAAGTCCCTATATTAATAGTGTAGCCCCTTATTATGTTAGTGTAGCCCCCCTTATTGTTATTATTGTACCCCTGTAACCCCCATATTGTTATTATTGTGCCCTTACATTATTATTGTTAGGTCGGCTAGGATTACATTGTGGCCCACTAGGATTACGTTATGGCCCCATGGACTCCTATATATAGAAAGGAGGTTTTGTAAATTGTATCATCCAAGAATTGTGCATTTATGTAATGTATTGGAGGTTTCCCCCTCGAAGTGGCTCATTTCTAAGGCGTTTATATCTCTTTTCTTCTCTTTTTGGAGCTGGTTACACAACATTTGGTATCAGAGGTTGGGATTCTAGGGTTTCGCTGCTCCAAACAGGTCATCGTGGCATTTTCGCTATAACGTTTTTTCTACGAAGTTTCAGAAGCTGAAATTTTTAGGATGCGAAGCTGAAATCCTGAGGAAGATTTTCTAAAAATTTCAGTGCTTGGTTCGCAATATTTTCGGAGATATAATCTGTGGAAGTTAGACCTTTTTTCAAGCTCCTAAAAAGGTCATCGTGGCATTTTCGCTATAAAAAATTTTCTACGAAGGTTCAGAATCTAAAATTTGTATGGTGCGAAGCTGAAATCCTAAGGAAATTCGTCAAAAAAATTCAGAGCTTGGTTCGCAATATTTTTGGTGATATGATCTGTGGAAGGTAGTGCTTTTTCAGGCTCCTGAATTTCATCTCAAAGAGGTGATCGTGGGAAAATTTCAATAACTCTCTCTCTGGAGATTGGATTGGAGTGCTGTCAAAAGTGGTCGCAAGTAAACGGCCTTTAGTTTCTTGGATATCAATTTCAGAGACAAATAACAAAACAGTGACACGTGGCAAGTCGTACAAGTTCGCTCTACTGAACCAGTCCAAAATTAGGTCATTGTGGGAGATTGGACACAAATTTGTCGTGGAGAATCCAAATCAGGTCAGACCTATGGCATTTGAAAGAAGCTTCAGAGGGCTACTACAGGGCGGAATTTCAGATATTGAAGATTTGCAATCACAGAGATAATACAATTTCAATATCGAGCTCCTCAAAAGCAAGAAAGAGGTGTGTATCCGGTTTTTAAAATTGCATAACGTTTGTTTGAAAAAGCAATTGAAGCGATTCCAAAGGAATATTTTAGAATTTGTATCAGTATTTGGGTTCTATAATGGCTCCAAAAGATAATTTCATAGCCATTAAGCCCTCAAAAAGCTATACTATGACCCATGAAGAGGAAGTATTGCAGTATGAGATATCAAAATTATGGTACCAAGTGCAACAAGTTTCAATCTTACGAAGAGAAATTGAAGATGAAATAGATGGTTTAAAAGAAGAAATGGAGGCTAAGTTGGATGGTTTGAAGGATCAAATAATAGCAAGTATGGATGATAAATTAGTGGAAGATCACATCGAGCATCAACAAGTTCTCCAACTCTCAAAGGATAACCCAACTTTGGTGCAGAATCTAATGAAACAACAGGAAGATCAAAATCACATCGAAAGAAGTTATGAAGCAGTCATAGAAACAAGAAATCGACAAGTACGATCAATTTCAGAGTATCTCAGCAAGTGGAATAAATTTCTTGTAGAAGATTTCACATGGGAGGAAGAGAATTTTATACAGAAACATCAAGAAATAATCAAGCGTTGAGGACAACACTTGTTTGAAGGAGAGGGGCATGTTAAGTCCCTATATTAATAGTGTAGCCCCTTATTATGTTAGTGTAGCCCCCCTTATTGTTATTATTGTACCCCTGTAACCCCATATTGTTATTATTGTGCCCTTACATTATTATTGTTAGGTCGGCTAGGATTACATTGTGGCCCCACTAGGATTATATTATGGCCCCATGGACTCCTATATATAGAAGGAGGTTTTGTTCATTTGTATCATCCAAGAATTGTTCATTTATGTAATGTATTGGAGGTTGCCCCCTCGAAGTGGCTCATTTCTAAGGCATTTATATCTCTTTTCTTCTCTTTTTGGAGCTGGTTACACAACAATAAGTAATATATGCACTTTTCTTTTGTAGATATGTTCTTTTTTCTACCCAAGATATCACAACAAGAAAAATATGATATTTTAGAAATTGTTTGAGGACTTCATTGAGGTCGATTTTGTTGATGTCATATTTGATTGATACTTTCTCATATGTCGGGAAGGCTTTAAATATGAATTAATATGTTCATGAAACAAATCAGATTCAAATTTTATAGATATAAAAGATAAAAACAAATATCAATGTATTTTTTTTATTGTTACTTGACTCTGTTGTGGGTAGGTTACAGGAAATGTGATTGGAAAAAGGATGGGGAGATGATGCATATCACGTCTTGGATATGGTTCATTCGTTGTTAAAGATCGTTTAGACACCTAAGCCGTCAACTTTGGAAATGTTTCTAGTAGGAATTCCTATGGTTTTTAATGTTTTGATTATTTCACCTCATGGTTATTTTGGGCAAGAAAATGTTTTAGGAATGCTAGACACGACATCGGTGGATAGGTAACAATTTTTTTATAATTGCAATTTCCATTTCATGATAACCTCTATTTATTGTTTGATTGTATTTTGGACGTTTCTTTTGATTTTTTTTTTTGTATTTTAACTATGAAATTGAAAATACTTAGTACCATGTCCATTTAAACAACAACCAAAGCTTGAATATGAAATTAGAATTACACTATATTAAATGGAATCCTTATAGCTATTTTGTGTTAAACTATTTGAGTACATCTTCCATAACTTATTTTTAGCATATAACTTATTTGACATGATTGTTCCTAAGCTTTCCTTGAAAGTTGAATACTAAGTTAATAAGGTGTTATTTTCTATATATGGTGATATTTTTTTATTTTTTTTTATACAGGTTATCTGGCCACATTATA